>CAKXYN010000318.1:0-461055 GCA_935064755.1 Tragelaphus eurycerus
TGGCTTTGTTAATTTTTGCTATGGTCTCTTTTGTTTCTTTTGCATTTATTTCTGCCCTAATTTTTAAGATTTCTTTCCTTCTACTAATCTTGGGGTGCTTCATTTCTTCCTTTTCCAGTTGCTTTAGGTGTAGAGTTAGGTTATTTATTTGGCTTTTTTCTTGTTTCTTAAGGTATGCCTGAATTGCTATGAACTTTCCCCTTAGGACTGCTTTTACAGTGTCCCACAGGTTTTGGGTTGTTGTGTTTTCATTTTCATTCGTTTCTATGCAGAATTTTATTTCTTTTTTGATTTCTTCTGTGATTTGTTGGTTATTCAGGAGTGTGTTGTTCAGCCTCCATATGTTGGAATTTTTAATAGTTTTTCTCCTGTTATTGAGATTTACTCTTACTGCATTGTGGTCAGTGGTAATGGTTGGAATGATTTTAATTTTTCTGAACTTACCAAGGCTAGATTTATGGCCTATGATGTGGTCTATCCTGGAGAAGGTTCCGTGTGCACTTGAGAAAAAGGTGAAATTCATTGTTTTGGGATGAAATGTCCTATAGATATCAATTAGTTCTAATTTGTCTATTGTATCATTTAAAGCTTGTGTTTCCTTGTTAATTTTCTGCTTAGTTGATCTATCCATTGGCGTAAGTGGGGTATTAAAGTCTCCCACTATTATTGTGTTATTGTTTATTTCTCCTTTCATACTTGTTAGTATTTGTCTTACATATTGCGGTGCTCCTAAGTTGGGTGCATATATATTTATAATTGTTATATCTTCTTCTTGGATTGATCCTTTGATCATTATGTAGTGACCTTGTTTGTCTCTTTTCACAGCTTTTGTTTTAAAGTCTATTTTATCTGATATGAGTATTGCTACTCCTGCTTTCTTTTGGTCCCTATTTGCATGGAAAATCTTTTTCCAGCCCTTTACTTTCAGTCTGTATGTGTCCCCTGTTTTGAGGTGGGTCTCTTGTAGACAACATATGTATGGGTCTTGTTTTTGTATCCATTCAGCCAGTCTCTGCCTTTTGGTTGGGGCATTCAACCCATTTACATTTAAGGTAATTACGGATAAATATGATCCCGTTGCCATTTACTTTGTTGTTTTGGGTTTGAATTTATATATCCTTTTTGTGTTTCCTGTCTAGAGAAGGTCCTTTAGTATTTGTTGGAGAGCTGGTTTGGTGGTGCTGAATTCTCTCAGCTTCTGCTTGTCTGTAAAGGTTTTGATTTCTCCTTCATATTTGAATGAGATCCTTGCTGGGTACAATAATCTGGGCTGTAGGTTCTTTTCTTTCATCACTTTAAGTATGTCTTGCCATTCCCTCCTGGCTTGAAGAGTTTCTATTGAAAGATCAGCTGTTAGCCTTATGGGAATTCCCTTGTGTGTTATTTGTTGTTTTTCCCTTGCTGCTTTTAATATTTGTTCTTTGTGTTTGATCTTTGTTAATTTGATTAATATGTGTCTTGGGGTGTTTCGCCTTGGGTTTATCCTATATGGGACTCTCTGGGTTTCTTGGACTTGAGTGATTATTTCCTTCCCCATTTTAGGGAAGTTTTCAACTATTATCTCCTCTAGTATCTTCTCATGGTCTTTCTTTTTGTCTTCTTCTTCTGGAACTCCTATGATTCGAATATTGTAACGTTTAAGATTGTCCTGGAGGTCTCTGAGATTGTCCTCATTCCTTTTAATTCGTTTTTTCTTTTTTCTCCTCTGATTCATTTAATTCTGCCATTCTATCTTCTAATTCACTAATTCTATCTTCTGCCTCTGTAATTCTACTATTTGTTGCCTCCAGAGTGTTTTGGATCTCATTTATTGTATTATTCATTATATATTGACTCTTTTTTATTTCTTCTAGGTCCTTGTTAAATCTTTCTTGCATCTTCTCGATGCTTTTCTCCAGGCTATTTATCCATGATTCCATTTTGCTTTCCAGGCTTTGGATTAATTTCACTATCATTATTCGGAATTCTTTATCAGGTAGGTTCGCTATTTCTTCCTCTTTAGTTTGGTTTGGTGGGCATTTATCCTGTTCCTTTACCTGCTGGGAATTCTTCTGTCTCTTCATCTTGTTTAAAATGCTGAGTTTGGGGAGTCCTTACTGTATTCTGGCAGTCTGTGGAGTTCTCTTTATTGTGGCTTTTCTGCCCTATATGTGGGTTTGTACCGGTGGCAAGTCGAGGTTTCTTGTTTATGGAAGCTTGTATCGATGTTCTGGTGGGTGGGGCTGGATTTCTTTTCTCTGGGGTGCGGTGGAGTGTCTAGTGGTGTGTTATGAGATGTCTATGATTTTGAGGTCGCTTTGTGTAGCCTGTGACTTGGAGCTCAGGGCTGTGTTCTTGTTTTTCTAAAGGTTTTTCTTGGTATGTCTTGCCGTGGAACTTGCTGGTCTTTGTGTGATGCTTGGTTTCAGTGTAGGTATGGAGGCATTTGATGAGCTCCTGTCAATTAATGTTTCGTGGGGTCAGGGTTTGGACTTAAGCCTCCTGCTTCCTGTTATCTGTCTTATTTTTGCAGTAGTCTCATAAAGTTCGTCTTCTATATTGCATTCCACAACTAGACTGTTCAGAGATGTTCATGGAGTTATACGGAGAAGGAGAAAGGGAGGAGGGAGATATAGTTGGTCAGGAGGATAAAAGGAGGGAGTGTCAAGGAGAGAGACAGATCCAGTCAGTAATCAGTAAAGAAAAGAACAAAGGGGAGAAAAAAAGCCAAGGACATAAAGAGAAAAAAGAGAAGAAAGAAAGAAAAAAACACACACAAAAAAAACCAAAACAGGGTCGCAAAAGTTATATCTAACAGTGGAGATTAAAGAAGTACTAGAGGATAAAAACATAAAAATAAAAGAAACAAAAACAAGAAAGAAAAAAAAACACACACACACACACAAAAAAAAACCAAAACAGGGTCGCAAAAGTTATATCTAACAGTGGAGATTAAAGAAGTAGTAGAGGATAAAAACATAAAAATAAAAGAAACAAAAACAAGAAAAACACACACACACACACACACACAAAAAACCAAAACAGGGTCGCAAAAGTTATATCTAACCGTGGAGATTAAAGAAGTACTAGAGGATAAAAACATAAGAATAAAAGAAACAAAAACAAGAAGAAAAAAAGAAAAAAATTAAAAGGAAAGAGAAAAAAAAATTTTTTTTTTCTTTTTTCTTTTCTTCCCCCTCCCCCTCCTCTTCCTTTCAATAAAAAAATAATAAAATTTTTTTAAAAAAACATATATTAAAAAAAAAAAAAAAAAAAAGGAAATAATGTTGGTAAAAATAGTAACAATATGTATAAGAGTTTCTCTTTTATTGCTGTGGGTTCAGTTCATTTTCGGCTAGTTCCTTGTTCCGGCTTAAGTTCCTCAAGATCTATAGGCCCCTTTCTCTGTAGTTGGTCTGTATAGTCCTTTGTTCTGTGCGCGGGCCCCGCAGTGTCTTGGGCCTGGGCCGGCCTCTTCTGTGGACGGTGCCGCAGTCTGGTCTGCCAGCCCGACCCACTCCCGGCGGGAACAGCCCGCACGGCCACGGCTGGCGGGGGGAGGGCGGCGGCGAGGGGGGATGGTTCGCACGGGAACGGGCACGGTTGGCGGTGGGGGTCGACCCGCGCGGGAGCCCCCGGGCGCAGGGGGCGGGCGCGCGCTATAGTCTCTTGCTCTGTGCGCGGGCCCCGCAGTGTCTTGGGCCCGGGCCGGCCCCTCCTGTGGTCCTCGCCGCAGTCCGGTCTGCCGGCCCAAACCACTCCCGGCAGAAACGGCCCGCGCGGCAACGGCTGGCGGGGGAGCGGCGGTGAGGGGATGGAGTGGTTCGCACGGGAACGGTCGGCGGTGGGGGTCGACCCGCGCGGGAGCCCCCAGCGCAGGGGGCGGGCGTGCGCTATAGTCCCTTGCTCTGTGCGCGGGCCCCGCAGTGTCTTGGGCCCGGGCCGGCCCCTCCTGTGGTCCTCGCCGCAGTCCGGTCTGCCGGCCCAAACCACTCCCGGCAGAAACGGCCCGCGCGGCAACGGCTGGCGGGGGAGCGGCGGTGAGGGGATGGAGTGGTTCGCACGGGAACGGTCGGTGGTGGGGGTCGACCCGCTTGGGAGCCCCGGGCGCAGGGGGTGGGTGCGCGCCCGCGCGGGAGCGGCTGGCGGCAGGGGGGAGGGGAGCACTCCTCGGGGGTGCTTCCCACGGGGGAGCGGCCGGCGGCGTGGGAGCCGCCCACAGCGTCTCCCCGCCCAGCCCCGGCTTGCTACTGGCGGAAGCGGGTGTTTGCGATGATGCCTTCCCGCCGCGGAAGCTACTGCAGGGCTCGTAGTCTGTGGGTCTTAATTGTTCCTTTGATTTCCTCTCTGTTATGATATCTCCGTGCTTTCTCGGTTGGCACAGACTCTACAGGGAGAGTTTCCCGGTGTTTGGAAACTTCTCTTTCCCTTTCCAGGCTCCCTTCCCCGGACAGAGGTCCGTCCCTCCCTCTTTGTCCCTCTCTGGCTTCTATATTCTTTCCTACCTCCTTTAGAGGGGGAGTGAGTTGCTTTTCTCAGTGTCCGATGTTCTCTGCCGACATTCCGAAGCTGTTTGAGGAATTTACTCAGCGTTTAGATGTCCCCTTGATGAATTTGTAACTATTATATATCAACTAAATTTCATGCTTTATTTAGATGTCCTTAGTTGTTACCCATATATGTATATATATATATATATTTTTTTTTTTTCTTTTCTTTTCTTTTCTAGCATCCCACTCAAGATATACTACGTTTAGTTGTTAGGTCTCTTTAGTCTCCTCTTGGCTGTGACAGTTTTTCAGACTTTCCTTGTTTTTGATGGTGTTGATGGTTTTAAAGAATACCAGTCAGTTTGCTTTCGTTTGCCTGCTGTGGTACTTTGACATATGTCCATCATTATTTTGTGTGTGTGTGTGTGTGTGTGTTCTGAGGACTTCCAATCTTGTATTATAAGATGCTCCAAACTCATCTTGTATATTTTCTGCCTCCGTCATTTTACCATTCTATAGCTTTGCTTTTTCCAGAATGTTATGTAAATGGAATCAAATAGCATGTAGCCTTTTCACATTCTTTTCCTTTTTTCTTTTTGCTTAGCAGTGTGTGTTTAGGATTAATACATGCCTTTGTGTGGCTTGATAGTGCATTCCTTTTTTTCTCTCTGAATAGTATATCATCATAATAATATACTACAGTTTACTTATCCATTCATTGAAAGGCAGCTGGTTGCTTCCATTTTTGGTGATTATGGATAAGCTTGCTATCAACATTCACCTGCAGGTTTTATGTAGATATATTTTTGAATCAGTTAGGTAAGTACCTAAGACTGTGACTGCTGCACTTTGTTTAGCTGTGTAAGAAAGTATCGAAGTGTCTTCCAAAATGACTGTATCACTTGCTCCTTATCCTCTTCAGAAACTGATATTGTCAGATTTCTTTCTTAATTTAGTCATTCTACTACATGTACACCCACTATCTCCTTATAATTTAAACATATACAAACTATAGATGAGAATTTTGTTTTCCTCTTTTTAATATGAGTGCTTTTCTAAGATTATATGAATGAATTTAGAAACTTTTTAAAATTATTAAAAATCATAGTATGATTAAAAGTCATACCAGAAATTATCCATAGTGCTAATAGGCAGAATATTTCCTTTGATTTGGTAAAAATAAGCCCTGGGAATGGAGTAGGCCACTCTTATATAGTGGAAAATGATTATTGAGGGATTTAGGTGGAACTTCAAAGTGATATGACTTGTAATACTATTTATTGAAGATGTTAAAAATATAAGATATTCACAAAGTCTTTATTATTATGCTTATGCTCCCCTTATCCCTCAGATTGCTGCAGTTTGAATTCAACACTATCAGTGGCTAGTGAGTGACACTCACGTAATGGAAACTTCTTTTACTCATTTCATTCTCATAAGCAGGTTTTGCAAGCTTCTTAAACAATCTCCTGTTGCTCTTTTCTCAGGAAATAGTATCACTTCCATTTAATATTGGAAAATTCCTAACATAGAAAAAAATGATCTGTAACTTAGAAGAAGTAGAAGCAGAGTTAAGTCAGGCTTTTTGCGTGGGCATGTGGAGAAGGTAGGAAGTCTGTGAGGCTGTGATGTAAGAGTGTGCTGCATTCCTTATTGACCTCTTTACTGCTTCTTTTGTGAAAGAACAATTTTTGGTTTTTCTCTGAGTTAGAAAGAAGTCTATTCTTTTCTTAGTATGGAGAAAGAGGGTTGTGGGCCCATACCACTTCCTATGTCACACTCATAGTTCATTTTATTACCATCTGATGGAAAAAAAATCACATTGATTTGGCATATTTACTTTTTGAATTTAAATAACATCTTTGTGTTCATTCCTTCTGAATATTTTAGTTCAAATGGACATACTGCCTTTTCCCCCCTCTTTATTTTATGCCTTTTATTCATTAAATTTTTACTTAGGTCTACTTTTTTTTTTTTTTTTTATCCCTTACGTTCTCTGTTCTTATTATTCCTTACTACAGATCTCTAACTTTGACTGGACTATACATTTTATTAATGTTACTTAACTATTCTGAAAATTAATGAAAATTTTAAGTAAGATTAAATTCAAATACCCTATGTTCTATGCTAGATGAGTTGTCATTCTTATTAACCTTGAGTTTAGACGTTCAGTCAATTTTAAGTGTTTTTGACAGCATTTCTATCACAATTTATTTAAATTAATTTGGTGAATAGAATTTTATGAGTCAGAATAAAGATGTTACTCAAATTGAGGCTTGTTGTGTATGATGTATCCACCTTACTATCTCACTTCAGTCTTATCTTTCAAAAATAAAATATTAATCTTTGTTTTTTTAATGAGCCTGTTCAGTTAAAATTCTCATATGTTTTATTTTCCATGTGGGGAGTTATGATTATGTATTATGGATGATTTTTATAAGTGTTTTGGAGTTCTCTTTCCTTATTTCTGTTACCTGTAATGGTAGGTAGTTGAAGTGAGATAAGAGATTCCTTTCAAATGTAGTATGATGGAGCCCAAACTTCCAATTCCTTGCCTATCATGCTTTTCCACCAAGTCTGATCTTAACTTTATGATCTATTCAGTTCAATTGCTCAGTCATGTGTGACTCTTTGTGACCCTGTGGACTGCAGCATGCCAGGCTTCCCGTCTATCACCAACTTGTGGAGCTTGCTCAAACTCATGTCCATCGAGTCTGTGATGCCATCCAGCCATCTCATCCTCTGTCGTCCCTTTCTCCCCCTGCCTTCAATCTTTCCCAGAATCAGGGTCTTTTCCAATGAGTCACTTCTTCACATCAGGTAGCCAAAGTATTGGAGTTTCAGCTTCAGCATCAGTCCTTCCAATGAATATTCAGGACTGATTTCCTTTAAAATTGACTGGTTTGATCTCCTTGCCATCCAAGGAACTCTCAAGAGTCTTCTCCAACACCACAGTTCAAAATCATCACTTCTTCAGCTCTCAGCTTTCTTTATAGTCCAACCCTTACATCCATACATGACTACTGGAAAAACCATAGCTTTGACTAGACGATCTTTGTTGGCAAAATAATGTCTCTGCTTTTGAATATGCTGTCTAGGTTGGTCATAGCTTTTCTTCCAAGAACAAGCATCTTTTAATTTTATGACTGCAGTCACCATCTGCAGTGATTTTTGAGCCCAAGAAAACGAAGACTGTTACTGTTTCCATTGTTTCACCATCTATTTGCCATAAAGTGATGGGACCTGATACCATGATATTCTTTTTTTGAATGTTGAGTTTTAAGCCAACTTTTTCACTTTCATCAAGATGCTCTCAGTTCCTCTTCACTCTCTGCCATAAGGGTGGTGTTATCTGCATATTTGAGGTTATTGATATGTCTCCTGGCAATCTTGATTCCAGCTTGTGCTTCATCCAGACTGGCATTTTGCATGATATACTCTGCATATAAGTTAAATAAGCAGGGTGACAATATACAGCCTTAACATACTCCTTTCCCAATTTGGAACCAGCCCATTGTTCCATGTCCAGTTCTAGCTGTTACTTCTTTACCTGCACAGAGATTTATCAGGAGGCAGGTAAGGTAGTCTGGCATTCCTATTTCTTGAAGAATTTTCCACAGTTTGTTGTGATCTACCCAATAAAAGCCTTTGGCATAATCAAAGCAAAAGTAGATGTTTTTCTGAAATTCTCCTGTTTTTTTTTTTTTTTCTATGATCCAACAGATGTTGACAGTTTGATCTCTGGTTCCTCTGCCTTTTCTAAATCAATAAATAACTTTATGATAAGAAATGGCAATTTTCATGTGTGAAGAAAGATGATGTAGATATGGAAATAATAGCCAGAATTTTTCCCTGTGGTACATGTTAATTTTAATGTAGTGCTTGTGGGAAGCTTCTACACTCTTATTCCCCACTATTGTTGTCCAGACTTGGTTGGAGTAGATTGTTGGGAGATAGAGAATGGTTGGAGATAGGAAGGACTGGCTTCCCTTCCCATGTAGAAAAAAAGAGTCAAAATAACCAGCTGTGAGTCCCCACAGGAGAGATGAATAGTTGGTGGTATGAGATGCAATGTTTGATATAAGCAGGGTGCTATTGGTAGATATGAAAAGAAATCAATGAAGCATGTGTATCAGTCAGTTCAAGGAAGCAAAGAAGTGTTATATTCATAAGCAAGAATGCTGACATAATTACTGCCTTATACATATTGGTCAGGACTGAACATTTTCCAGAGCTAGATGAAGAAAAAGAGAAGAAAAGCCAACTTTGAATATATGTATATTTATTCTAACATTTATGAATTTATGCTTTTGTGCTCCTGAGACTTTTTTTTTTTTTGGTATTATTGATTTGAATTCTAATCCCAGAAGTAATTATCTCTACTGTAGACTCTAGAAGAGTAGATTCTTCCAGTGAATTGAAAAAAAGATTATCTGGAAAAAAAGAGACTTGTACACACTATATCTAGATACTCTCATTCACCATATCTAGAATAGGGACTGCAAATTGTATGATCCTGAGCTCTCCTTCTCCCAAAGGCACACAAAAGTTACAGCTATTTACTGAACAACTATTAATGGGAAAGACCAGAAGGCTATCAAAAATGATCTTCTACAATTAAAGATAATGAAGGAACCACAACATGATGGGTAGAAGGGCTGAGATGCAGTATAGACAAGACCCGTACTAGTGGGTGACCCACAAGTGAAAGAATAATTATAATTGTAAAAATTCTTCCCAAAAGTGAGGAATCCAAGCCCTATATTGGATTCCTCAGTCTTGGAGTCCTTACCAGGACAAACCCCAGTATATTTGGCTTTGAAGGCCACCGAGGATTACCTTCAGGAAGCCCATAGGGCTGTGGGAAATAGAGACTTCACTCTTTTTTTAAATTTAATTAATTTTAATTGGTGGCTAATTACTTTACAATATTGTAGTGGGTTTTGCCATACATTGACATGAAATCAACCATGGGTGTACATGTGTTCCCCATCCTGAACCCCCCTCCCACCTCCCTCCTATCCCATCCCTCTGAGTCATCCCAGTGCACCAGCCCTGAGCACTCTGCCTCATGCATTGAACCTGGACTGGCGATCTGTTTCACATATGATAATATACATGTTTCAATGCTAGTCTCTCAAATCATCCCACCCTTGCCTTCTCCTACAGAGTCCAAAAGACTGTTCTGTACATCTGTGTCTCTTTTGCTGCCTTGCATATAGGGTCATTGTTACTTTCTTTCTTTTTTAAAAAAAAAAAATTATTTATTTTAATTAGAGGCCAGTTACTTTACAATATTGTATTGGTTTTGCCATACAACAACATGAATCTGCCACGGATGTACACGTGTTCCCAATCCTGAACCCCCCTCCCACCTCCCTCCCCAAAGCATCCCTCTGGGTCATCCCAGTGCACCAGCCCCAAGCATCCTTTATCCTGCATCAAACCTGGATTGGCGATTCATTTCTTATATGATATTATACATGTTTCAATGCCATTCTCCCAAATCATCCCCCCTTCCTCTCCCACAGAGTCCAAAAGACTGTTCTATACATCTGTGTCTCTTTTGCTGTCTTGCATACAGGGTTACCATTACCATCTTTCTAAGTTCCATATATATGTGTTAGTGTACTGTATTGGTGTTTTTCTTTCTGGCTTACTTCACTCTGTATAATTGGCTCCAGTTTCAACCACCATTCGACCCAGCAATCCCACTGCTGGGCATATACACCGAGGAAACCAGAACTGAAAGAGACACGTGTACCCCAATGTTCGTCACAGCACTGTTTATAATAGCCAGGACATGGAAGTAACCTAGATGTCCATCAGCAGATGAATGGATAAGAAAGCTGTGGTACATATACACAATGGAGTATTACTCAGCCATTAAAAAGAATACATTTGAATCAGTTCTAATGTTACCATCTTTCTAAATTCCATATATATGTGTTAGTAAGCAACTGATCTGATCTGATCTGATCTGACACTGTATTGGTGTTTTTCTTTCCTGACTTACTTCACTCTGTGTAATAGGCTCCAGTTGAGACTTCACTCTTAAATTGTACACACAAAATCTCATATCTTCTAGGACCCAGGGCAGAAGCAGTTATTTGAAAGGAGCCTGGGCCAGACACACCTGCTGATCTTAGAGACACTCCTGAAAAGGCAGGAGGAAATTGAAACTTACCCTGGGAATATATTATTGTCAGCCATTTTGGGGAGCTTATTTTACCATAAGGATGCTGGTGCTGTCAAGTGCCATTTTGGAATCCTTCCTCTGGATTATTAGCACTGGGAACTGGCCTTGCCTGCTAGTCTATCAGTGCCAGTACTACCCCTCAGGCTAAGTAGCTACCTTGGCAGGAACACACCCCCACCCCCCAGCAGGCCAGCTGCCTTAAGGCCTCCTGAGCTCACTGCCACCCCAGGACCCAGCTCTGTCCACTGGATGGCCTAGGACCTGGCCCTGCACTGTAGTGCACTGGCCCAAACCCTGATCAGTAACCATTAGGCTGACACCAGTTTTTGACCCTGTGAATCCCACAGTCAGCTGTGTCCGGTATCATCAGCCCCAGCCATCAGCAGACTGACACTGTATCTTGGAACCCCATCCACACAACCACCCATGGGAGATGTTGCTCAGCATACTCATTGACCAATATCAGCCCTGGTACCACCTGAGACTCTGCAGCCAGTCACCTTGTGACTCAGCCCCACCCACCAGGGGCCAGCTGCCTCTGTACAAAGCATGGTGAAAAACCCAACTGGGATCCAGCCATGCCTACCAGACTGCCCATAGTAGTCAGCCTACAACAACAGAAAGACCTTTGCAGCCCACATAGGGGATACCTTAGAACCTATAACTCTGGTGACCAGGAGGCAGTGCACTGCTGGAAAGCATAAGACTTCCCCTACAAAAGGTCATTCTCCAAGGTCAGGAAATGTAACAACCTACCTAATTCATAGAAGTTGGAACAAGTTAGGAAAAATGAGGCAACAGAGGACTATGTTCCAAATGAAAGAACAAGATAAAACCCCAGATGAAGAATGAAGTGAAGTGAAGTGAAGATAAGCAATCTACTTTATAAAGATTTCAAGGTAGTGACTGTAAAGTTATTTGAAGAATTCTGGAGCAGATTGGATAAACAGGGTGAAAAGTTAGAAATTTACAATAAAGAGAATATAAAGAACCAAACAGAGCTGCAGAATACAATAACTTAAAAAATACACTGGGAGGAGTCAAGAGTAGGCTAGGTGATACAGAGGAACAGATCAGCAAGCTGGAAGACAGGAGTAGTGGAAATCACTGAAGTTGAACAGAAAAAGAAAAAAAAAGAATAAAAAGTATTGAGAAAATTCAAGAGATTTCTACAACAACATCAATAGTACTAACATTTGCATTATAGGGGTCTGAGAAAGAAAAGATACAGGGAAAGGATCAGAGAACATATTTGAAGTCATAATCGCTAAAAACTTTCCTAACATGAGAAAGGATAGATCCAGGCCCAGGAAGCACAGAGTGTCTCATATGTGGTCAATTCAAGGAGGAAAATACCAAGACACATTATAATTGAAATGGCAAAAATTAAAGAGTTAATATTAAAAGTAGCAAGGGGAAAGCAACATTTTAGGTATAAGGGAACAGTTGTAAGACAATCAGGTGACTTTTCAACAAAAAATCTGTGGGCCAGAAAGGAGTGACTTGATATAGTCAAAATGATGAAAGAAAAACACCTAAAACCAAGGATACTTTATCTGGCAAGTCTTTCATTCAAATTTGATGGAAAGATCCAATGTTTTACAAACAAAAGCTAGAATAATTCAGCACCATCAGATCAGCCTTATAAGAAATGTTATTGAGATTTATCTACATAAAAAAAAAGGCCAGGAGTAAACCTGCCTAAACAGACAAAAGACCTGTATGCAGAAAACTATAAGCCACTAATGAAAGAAATCAAAGATGACACAAACAGATAGATATACCATGTTCTTGGACTGGAAGAATCAGTACTATGAAAATGACTGTGCTACCCAAAGCAATCTACAGAGTCAATGCTGCTGCTGCTGCTGCTAAGTCGCTTCAGTCGTGTCTGACTCTGTGCGACCCCACAGACGGAAGCCCACCAGGCTCCTCTGACCCTGGGATTCTCCAGGTAGGAACACTGGAGTGGGTTGCCATTTCCTTCTCCAATGCATGAAAGTGAAAAGTGAAAGGGAAGTCGCTCAGTAGTGTCCGACTCTTAGTGACCCCATGGAGTACAGCCTACCAGGCTCCTCCATCTATGGGATTTTCCAGGCAAGAGTACTGGAGTAGGGTGCCATTGCCTTCTCCCTATCAAACTGCCAATAGTATTTTTCACATAACTTAGAGCAGAAAAAAAAATTCACAATAGGTATAGAAACACAAAAGACCCCAAATAACCAAAACAATCTTGAGAAAGGAAAACAGAGTTGGAGGAATCAGCCTTCTTGAATTCAGACTATACTACAAAGCTACAGTCATCAAGATAGTATAGTTCTGGCACAAGTACAGAAATATAGACCAATGGAGCAAGGTAGAAAGCCCAGAGATAAACCCATGCACCTATGGGTACCTTATCTTTGACAAAGGAGGAAAGAATATATAGTGGAGAAAAATCTGCCTCTGCAATAGTTGTGCTGGGGAAACTGAACAGCTACATATAAATAATGAGATCTTCTAACACCATATACAAAAATAAACTCAAAATTTATTAATTAAATGCAAGACCCCAAACTGTAAAGCTCTTAGAGGAAAACATAGGTAGCACCTTCCTTGACATAAATCACAGTAATATCCTCTGTGACCCACCTCCTAGAACAATGGAAATAAAAACAAAAATAAACAAATGGAGCCTAATTAAACTTGAAAGGTTTTGCACAGCAAAGGAAACTATAAGCAAGGTGAAAAGACAGCCCTCAGAATGGAAAAAGATAGTAGTAAACGAAACAACTGACAAAGGATTAATCTCCAAAATATACAAGCGTCTCTTGCAAATCAATACCAGAAAAAAAATCTGTTAAAAAGTGAGCAGAAGACCTAAACAGACATTTTTCCAAAGAAGACATACAGATGGCTAATAAACACATGAAAATATGCTCAATATCATTCATTATTCAGTTCAGTTCAGTTCAGTCTCTCAGTCATGTCCGACTCTTTGCAACCCCATGAATCGCAGCACGCCAGGCCTCCCTGTCCATCACCAACTCCCGGAGTTCACTCAGGCTCACGTCCGCCGAGTCGGTGATGCCATCCAGCCATCTCATCCTCTGTTGTCCCCTTCTCCTCCTGCCCCAATCCCTCCCAGCATCAGAGTCTTTTCCAATGAGTCAACTCTTCGCATGAGGTGGCCAAAGTACTGGAGTTTCAGCTATAGCATCATTCCTTCCAAAGAACACCCAAGAGTGATCTCCTTTAGAATAGACTAGTTGGATCTCCTTGCAGTCCAAGGGATTCTCAAGAGTCTTCTCCAAAACCACAGTTCAAAAGCATCAATTCTTCGACACTCAGCTTTCTTCATAGTCCAACTCTCACGTCCATACATGACTCAGTTCAGTTCAGTCACTTAGTCATGTCCGACCCCATGAATTGCAGCACATTGTGACTCCATGAATTGCAGCACGTCAGGCCTCCCTGTCCATCAGCAACACCTGGAGTTCACTCAAACTCAACGTCCATCAAGTCGGTGATGCTATCCAGCCATCTTATCCTCTGTCGTCCCCTTCTCCTCCTGCCCCCAGTCCCTCCCAGCATCAGTCTTTTCCAATGAGTCAACTCTTCACATGAGGTGGCCAAAGTACTGGAGTCTCAGCTTTAGCATCATCCCTTCCATCATCCATCAAGTCGGTGATACTATCCAGCCATCTCATCCTCTGTCGATGATGGAAGGACTGATCTCCTTTAGAATAGACTGGTTGGATCTCCTTGCAGTCCACGGGACTCTCAAGTCTTCTCCAACACCACAGTTCAAAAGCATCAATTCTTCGGCGCTCAGCTTTCTTCACAGTCCAACTCTCACATCCTGCTGCTGCTGCTAAGTCGCTTCAGTCGTGTCCGACTCTGTGTGACCCCATAGATGGCAGCCCACCAGGCTTCCCCGTCCCTGGGATTCTCCAGACAAGAACACAGGAGTGGGTTGCCATTTCCTTCTCCAATGCATGAAAGTGAAAGTGAAGTCACTCAGTCGTGTCCGACTCCTAGTGACCCCATGGACTGCAGCCCACCAGGCCCCTCCGTCCATGGGATTTTCCATCAAGAGTACTGCAGTAGGGTGCCACTGCCTTCTCCGACTCTCACATCCTAGAGAAATACAAATCAGAACCACAATGAAGTATCACCTCACAGTGATCAAAATGGCCATCATCAAAAATTCTACAAACAATAAATGTTGGAGAGAGTTTGAGAAAAAGGAACTCTCTTGCATTCTTGGTGGGAATGTAAATTGATACAGCAACTGTGGAGAACAGTATGGAGAGTCCTTTGAAAACTAGAAATAAAACTATCATTATTATAGTTGTTCAGTCACTGTCATGTCTGACTCTTTGTGACCTCTTGGACTGCAACGTACCAGATTTCTCTGTCCATCACTATCTCCCAAAGTTTGCTCAAAATTCATGTACATTGAGTTGATGATGCCATCTAGCCATCTCATCCTCTGTTGCCCCTTTCCCCTCCTGCCCTCAATCTTTCCCAGCATCAGGGTCTTTTTCAGTAAGTAGGTTTTTTCACATCAGGTGGCCAAAGTATTGGGAGTTGCAGCTTCAACATCAGTCCTTCCAATGAACACTCAGGATTGATCTACTTTTGGATGGACTGCTTTGATCTCCTTGCTGTCCAAGGGACACTCAAGAGTCTTCTCCAACACCACAGTTCAAAAGCATCAATTATTTGGTGCTTAGCCTTCTTTATGGTCCAGCTTTCACATGTGTACAAAACTACCATATGGCCCATCAATCCCACTACTGGGAATATCCCCCAAGAAAGTCATAGTTGAAAAAGATACATGTGCCCCAATATTCATTGCAGCACTATTTACAATATCTAGGACATGGAAGCAGTCTAGATGTCCATCAGCAGATAAATGGATATAGAAGTTGTAGTATAGTAGTATATATATACAATGGAATATTATTAAGCTACAAAAAGGAATGCATTTGAGTCAGTTCTAATGAGATGGATGAACCTCGAGCCCATTATCAAGAGTGAAGTAAGTTAGAAAGAGAAAACAAATATCTTATATAAGTGCATATATGTGGAATATAGAAAGATGATACTGATGAACCTATTTGCAGGGCAGCAATGTTGATGTGTAAATAGAGAACAGGCTTATGGATTCAGTGTGGAAGGAGAGGGAGGTATAAGTTGAAGGAGCAACATTGAAACATATGTATTACCACATATAAAATAGATAGCCAGTGGGAACTTGCTTTATGATTCAGGGGCTCCAAGCCCACCCCATCCCATCCCTCTTTGACAACCTAGAGGGGTGGTATGGGCTGGGAAGTGGGCGGGAATTGCAAGAGGGAGGGAACATATATATACCTATGGCTGATTCATGTTGATGTATCACAGAAACTGATGCAATATTGTAGAACAATTATCTTTCAATTAAAAACAAATATATTTATTTAAAGGAAAAGAAAAGGTCACCTTCCAGCCTGGGCTCTGGCTCTCATGCACTTGGTGGCAGTCTCCCTCCAACTAGCCCAGCAGGACCCAGCTGAGCTGAGAAAAGGGCTGATCCTGTCCAGCTATGAGTGCTGCCTGCTGCTGCATGGTGTATCCCTGCTTCCACTGCTGCAGTTACTGTTGCTGCTGTTGCAGGCCAGGAGAAGCTGAAGTGCCAGGCAACCCCACCCAGGCATTTGATTCTATCACATAGGACAGTATACACCTTAAGGCCCGGAATAGCCAAAACAACCTGAGAAAGAACAGAGATTCAAGTATCATACCGTCTGATTTCAAATGCTACTACAAAGCTACAGTCATCAAAACAGTGTGGTACTGGTGCAAAACAGATATATACATGCATGGAACAGAATGGACAGCCCAGAAATACATCAACCTTTACATGAGCAGTTAATCTATGACAAAGGAGGCAAGAATATACAGTGAGAAAAGTAAAGCTTCATCAATAAATGGTGTTGGGAAAACTGGACAGCTATATTCTAAAAGTCAATCTGGACTGTTTTCTTATTCTGTAGGCAAAAGTCAATTCATAGTGAATTAAAGACTAAAATTAAACATCTGAAAATATAAACCTTCTCGAAGAAAATATAGGCAGTATGTGCTTTGACATAAGTCTTAGTAATATTTTTTTGGATATGTCTCCTCAGGCAAGGGAAACAAAATATACATAAATACATGAAGCTACATCAAACTAAAAAGCATTTTCACAGCAAAGGAAACTATCAGAAAAACAAAAAGGCCACTTAATGAATGGGAAAGATCTTTGCAGATGATATATCTGATAAGGGGTTAATATCCAAAACATACAAGAACACTTACAATTCAACATCAAACAAACAAACAACTGATTAGAAAATGTACAGAGAATCTGTATAGACATTTTCCCAAAGAAGATATATAGATGGCCAACTGGAACATGAAAAGTTGTTCAGCATGACTATCACATGTAAATGCAAATCAAAAAGCATTGACATATTACCTCCCACCTGTCAGAATGACTATTCTCAAATAGACAACAAACAATTATTGTTGGTGCGAATGTGGAGAAAAAGGAACCTTCATTCTCTATTGGAACTGTTTTGGCCACTATGGAAAACAGTATGGCGAGTACTCAAAAATTAAAAATACAATGATATATAATCCAGCAATTCCACTCCTGGGTATTTATCCAAAGAAAACAAAACCACTAATTTAAAATACATATATATGCACCCCTATGTTTATTGAATAATTTCAAGAGATTAAATCTGGAAGACAGACTACCTGAAGAACTATGGATGGATAGAACTTTGTATCATTGCATAGGAGGCAGTGACCAAGCCCATTACAAAACAAAAAGAAACACAAGAAAGCAAACTAGTTGTGTGAGGAGGCTTTACCAATAGCTATGGAAAGAAGAGAAACAAAAATCAAGGGAGAAAGGGAAAGACAAAGACAACTAAATGCAGAGTTTCAGAGAACAATGTGGAGAAACAAGAAGGGCTTCTTAAATGAACAGTGCAAAGAAATAGAAAAAGGAAAACAACAGAATGGGAAAGACTAGAGACTCTTCAAAAAAATTGGAAATCTGGAGGATGGGCATGACAAAGGACAAAAATGGTAAGGGCCTAAAATAAGCAGAAGAAATTAAGAAGAGGTGACAGGACTACACAGAATAGTGATACAAGAAAAGTCTCAGTGAACCAGATAACCATGATGATGTTCACTCACATAGAGCCAGACATTCTGGAGTATGAGGTCAAGTGGGCCTTAGGAAGCATTACTTCAAACAAAGCTAGTGGAAGTGGTGGAATTCCAGCTGAACTATTTCAAATCCTAAAAGATGATGCTGTTTAGTGCTACACTCAATATGTCAACAAATAGGGAAAATTTAGCAGTGGTCACAGGACTGGAGAAAGTCAGCTTTCATTTCCATCCCAGGGAAGGACAATGCCAACAAATGTTCAAACTACTGTATCACTGTGCTCATTTCACATGCTAGCAAGGTTATGCTCAAAATCCTTTAAGCTAGGCATCAATTCGTGAACCGAGAACTTCTAGATGAACAAGCTGGGTTTTGAAGAGGCAGAGGAACCTAAGATCAAATTCCCAGCATTTGTTGGATCATGAAGGAAGCAAGGAAATTCCAGAGAAAACATCTAATTCTGTTTCACTGACTATGCTAAAACCTTTGACTGTGGATCCCAACAAACTGGAAAATTCTTAAAGAGACGAAATACCAGACCACCTTACTTTTCTCCTGAGAAACCTATATGCACGTCACAAAGCAACAGTTAAAACTGGACATGGAGCAATGGACTGGTTCGAAATTAGGAAAGGAATGTGACAAGGTTATATATTGTCACCCTGTTTATGTATTTTATATGCAGAGTACATCATGTGAAATTCCCAGCTGGATGAATCAAAGCTGGAATCAAGATTACCAGGGGAAATATCAACAATTGACTATGTGCAGGTGATACCATTCTAATGGCAGGAAATTAAGAGAAACAGGAATCTCCTGGTAAAAGAGGTGAATGAAAAAGCTGGCTTCAAACTCAGCATTAAAAACAACCACAACAACTAAGATCATGGTATCCATTCTCATCACTATGGCAAATAGAAGAGGAAAAAGTGGAAGCAATGAGAGATTTTATTTTCCTGGGCTCCAAAATAACTGTGGATGGTGACTGCAGCCATAAAATTAAGACATTTGCTCATTGGAAAGAATTCTATGACAAACCTAGAGAGTGCATTAGAAAGCAGAGACATCACTTTGCACACCACATAGTTAAAGCTATGGTTTTTCCAGTGGTTATGTATGAATGTGAGAGTTGGACCATAGAAAGGCTGTGAGCTGAAGAATTGATGCTTTAAAATTGTGGTGCTGGGAAGGCATAGAGTCCCTTGGACTGCAAGGACATCAAACAAGTCAATACTAAAGGAAATTAACCCTGAACATTAATTGGAAGGACTGATACTGAAAAACTTTGGCCACCTGATGGGATGAGCCAACTCATTGGAAAAGACTTTGATGCTGGGAAAGATTGAAGGCAAAAGGAGAATGGGTTGGCAGAGGATCAGATGGTTAGATAGCATCACTGCCTCAATTGACATGAATTTGAAAAAAGTCTGGGAGATGTTGGAGGACAGAGGAGCCTGGCATGCTACAGTCACAAAGAGTAGGACATGACTTAGCTACTGAACAGCAACAAATTTTTATTGAAGTATTCTCTACAATATCCAAGATATGGAAGCAATCTTAGTATCCATCAATAAGTGAATAGATTAAAATGTGAGACTCACACATACATGCACACACAGTGGAATATTCCCTAGCCATATAAAGAAGAGTGAAATCTTGCCAGTTCCATCAACATGGATGAACCTATAGTTATTTTGCTAAGTGAAATTAGTACAACAGAGAAAGACAAATAATGTATGATATCATTTTTATGTGAAATCTAAAAAGCAAAATAAACAAGCATAAAATAAAAACAGAGTTATAGATTCAGAGAACTAAGAGACATTTGTTGAGAGGGTGTGCAGAGGAAAGAAATAGATGAGATATATTTAGAAGTATAAACTTGGAGTTACAAAATAGACACATCACAAGTATGAAATATACAGTGTGGGTAATATAGTTAATAACTACATAATACCTAGGTATGGTGACATTTTAACTAGATTTATTATAGTGATCATTTGATATGTATAGAAATATCAAATCAGTATTTTGTATAACAGGAACTAGCTTAGTATTGTAGATCAATTATACTTCTAAAACCAGCAAACAAAAATTCATAGGGTAATAACAGATGCCTGGGACTGGAGCACTGGGATGACCTGGAGGGATGGTGTGGGAGGGGGGAGGGAGGAGGGTTCAGGATGGGGAGCATGTGTATTCTGGTGGCGGATCCATCTCGATGTATAGTAAAAGTAATACAATATTGTAAAGTTAAGAAAAATTAAAAAAATATTAATAATAATAAAAAAAAAAAAAAAAAAAAAGACTGAAAGACAAAAAAAAAAAAAATTCATAGGGTAAAAGATCAGATTTGGTATGGCTGACGCCCTTTGCTGTCCCCCTGAAACTGTTACAACATTGTTAGTTGGCTATGTTGTTTTGTTGTTCAGTCACCCAGTTGTGTCCAACTCTTTGCAACCCCATGGACTACAGCACACTAGGTCTCTCTATACCTCATCAGCTCCCGAAGTTTGCCCACGTTCATGTCTATTGCATTGGTGATGTCATCCAGCCATCTCATCCTCTGACGCCCTCTTCTCCTTCTGTCCTCAATCTTTCCCAACATCAGGCACTTTTCCAATGAGTCACGTTTACACCAGATGACCAAAATACTGGCGTTTCAGCTTCAGCATCAGTCCTTCCAATGGGTATTCAGGGTTAATTTTCCTTAAGATTGACTAGTTTGATCTCCTTGCTGTACAAGGGACTCTCAATTGGCTATACTCCAATATAAAATAAAAAGTTTGATTTAAAAAGGCTCAGATTTGTGTATCAGACCAGAAGTGGCAGTTTGTGAGAGAGAGTTGGAGAAAGATGATCGGTAAGTACAAATTTCCAGTTATAAGGTAAATAAATACTAGGGATGTAATGTACAACAGGATCAGTATAATTAACACTAATGCTTTAATTATATTCATATGATATGAAAGAATTCTCATCACAGGGAAAATTTTCTTTTATCTTTAATTTTGCATCTATGTCAGATGGATGTTCATTAAACTTAGAGATACTCATTTCATGATGTACGTAAGTCTAATTATTATGCTGTACATCTTAAGCTTATACAGTGCTCTGCATAAATTATATCTCAAGAAAGCTGGAAGAGAAAAAGCTCCCCGATACATCTTGCATGCATCTAACACCAGAACTCCAAAGCTAACCTTGTTCTTTGGCAAGGATGCCTTGTAAGCTCTCGTTTAATCTTACAGAATTTGGTACCAAGTTATACTTTCTGAAACAAGGGGTTCTAGAATCTAGGTTTCTCTCTCTATCTTATTTCTAATAATGGGTTATTTCTTTGTACACCATTCAGTTCTTTTTATTTCTCTTTATGACTTTTAGTTTTGCTTCTGAACTCTAAACGGGAACTGGAGCCCTGCTTCCATTCACTGCCCTTTGTCTTCTGGCTCTAGGTTTAATAGCTCCTGCTAGATCCCTTGTGCTCTCATCAGGGTTTCTCCCTACTCTGCCCCTTTATCTTTTTGCAAAGTCTCCTTAATGTTGAGGACTGCTACCTTAGAATGCCACTATCTGTACCACACATTTATCATGTCTTTTTTTTTCTTCTGATTTTCTCCAGTGAGAAAACTGAGCAAACTAGTTCTGGATCATTCCCTCTGTTTCTTCACTTTATGTCTTTAACTTTGCACAAATGTGTGGAAGATTGTCACTTAATCAGTGTCAGAAAGACTGGTCACTCATTGTTTTAGTAGAAGGCTGGCTTTAGTAACATTTTTCTCTCCACCACTACTCAGACCAGAAATCCTATTGATGACCAGAGGATAGATTTAGCCTAGATGGGGAAATAGAGTGGGCGTTAGGGTGAGTTTGCAGCTACTGTGGGAAAGGGAAGGTTTTTTTTTTTTTTTTTTTTGCCTGTGAGCTTTCATAAAGCAAAGTTATTTTAGGCTTTTTCAAAAGAAACATCAAGAGGGATTTCAGCCAGAGAGCAAGCATAGCAGTGACAAATGATCCTGATTTTTGTGAATTACTCTACTGAGTAATTAATGCATAGAAGATTTTTGACTGAAAATACCTGATTGCCATAATTTTTCTACTTTTTGTCCTGTTTTTCCTGATTCTTTGTACTTCCTACAAAATTTGACACCTTTCACCTCTTCATTCACGTCTAGTATTTAGGACTGTTTTTCATTTATTTCTGTTTTTGTTTGTTTTCATACCCTTTCTTTTTTCATTATTCATATACTCAGTCCTTCATATTAATAAAAAGGAAAATGCAAATCTTCCAAGCATTGAAAAATTTGCTGCTTTTAATTTGTCATTACTTTTTGCTTTCATGCCATATTTAAACTTAAATTTTTAGATGGCAAAATTAGTAATCAAGAGACTCTCACTTGTTGCAAATCTATAAAATTTCCTCAGTTTAAGGTTCTAAATGATAACCAAGGCTTTAGCTGAGCTAAAACTTATTATTAACTATAGGAAAAGGTTTATTTTATTAATCCAGTGGTATGTGTATATAATGTTGTAGAGAATGTTTTCCTTATTGAAAAAACAGTTTTCAAGTACTTTGCTCCATTGGCACAAATATTTATTGAGTATCTACTTCTTTAAGTTACTTTTCTAGGTTCTTGTGACTAGCAGAGAGAAAAACAGAAAGTGGAGAGGTAGATAACAACAAAAACAAAAAACCCATGAATAACATAAATGATTACATCAGAGTGATTCATTATGAAGAAAAATGAGACAATGAGATGTAAGAGAGAGTGATGAAGGACTTAAATGATTAATATGTTAATGGTAATCATTTTTAATTCATTTAAGTAGTTCTAATAGGATTTATATATGACTATAGTGTTTACGTTGATTCAAAGATCATGAGCGACTCACTTTCTCTTTTCACTTTCATGCATTGGAGAAGGAAATGGCAACCCACTCCAGTGTTCTTGCCTGGAGAATCCCAGGAGGGAGAGCTGTGGGCTGCCGTCGTGGGGTCACACAGAGTCGGACACGACTGAAGTGACTTAGCATAGCATAGCATAGCAAAGATCATTGGAAAAAAATGGAGCTTTTGTTTTTAGACATCATATATCTAATGTGGAGGAGGTTGATGAAAGTTCTAGTTTCCCTGCCATTGTCTGAGTAGCAACGACCTCTAGAAGGAGCCAGTAATGCTGTGTCATAGTATTTTGAGCTGGGAGAGGTCCCAACTAGAGTTCACCATTCCATAAATATCATCTTCTCTGTACCCAAGACTATACTGGTTCTAGAGATTTGTAAGGCACAGAGGGCTCAAACAAACCTTGTACATATCAGGACCCAGAGACCCCACAGAGACTGAACCAAAACTGTATTTGAGTGTCTCCTGTGGAGGTACGGGTCAGCAGTAGTCTGCTGCAGGGGCAGGGGCTCTGGGTATGGCATAAGCCCTCTTGGAGGAGGTTGCCATTAACCCCACAATAGAGCCACCAGAACTTACAAAGGAATGGAGAAACACACTCTTGGAAGGGACAAAGAAAACTTTGTATGCACCAAGATCCAGGAGAAAGGAGCAATGACCCCACAAGAGACTGACCAAGACTTGCCCATGAGAGTCCAGGAGTCTCTGGCAGAGGTGTGGGATGGTGGTGGCCTGCTGCAGGATCGGAGGCACTGAGTGCTACATGACATGCATGGGACCTTTTGAGGAGGCCACCATTATCTTCATTACCTCCACCATAGTTTGGCCTCAGGTCAAACAACAAGGAGGGAACACAGCCCTGGCTATCAACAGAAAATTGGATTAAAGCTTTACTGAGCATGGCACCTCCCATCAGAATAAGACCATTTCCCCCACAGTCAGTCTCTCCCATCAGGAAGCTTCCATAAGCCACTTTTCCTTATCCATCAGAGGACAGACAGAATGAAAACCACAATCACAGAAAACTAACCAAACTGATCACATGGACTACAGGCATGTCTAGCTTAATGAAACTATGAGCCATGCCATTTAGGGCCACCCAAGATGGGTCATGGTGGAGAGTTCTGACAAAACATGGTCCACTGGAGAAGGGAATGGCAAACCACTTCAGTATTCTTGCCTTGAGAACCCAATGAACAGTATGAAAAGGCAAAAAGATAGGACACTGAAAGATGAACTCCCAAGGTTGGTAGGTACCCAATATGCTACTGCAGATTGGTGGAGAAATAACTCCAGAAAGAATGAAGAGATGGAGCCAAAGCAAAAACAACAAGCAGTTGTATATGTGACTGGTAATAGAAATAAAGTCCGATGCTATCAAGAGCAACATTGCATCAAATCAGATCAGATCAGATCAGAACAGTCGCTCAGTCATGTCCGACTCTTTGCAACCCCATGAATTACAGCATGCCAGGCCTCCCTGTCCATCACCAACTCCCGGAGCTCACTGAGACTCACATCCATCAAGTCAGTGATGCCATCCAGCCATCTCATCCTCTGTCGTCCCCTTCTCCTCTTGCCCTCAATCCCTCCAGCATCAGAGTCTTCTCCAATGAGTCAACTCTTCGCATGAGGTGGCCAAAGTACTGGAGTTTCAGCTTTAGCATCATTCCTTCCAAAGAAATTCCAGGGCTGATCTCCTTCAGAATGGACTGGTTGGATCTCCTTGCAGTCCAAGGCACTCTCAAGAGTCTTCTCCAACACCACAGTTCAAAAGTATCAATTCTTCGGCGTTCAGCCTTCTTCACAGTCCAGCTCTCATATCCATACATGACCACAGGAAAAATCATAGCCTTGACTAGGCGAACCTTTGTTGGCAAAGTAATGTCTCTGCTTTTGAATATGTGATCTAGGTTGGTCATAACCTGGAATGTTAGGTCCATGAATCAAGGCAAATTGGAAGTGGTCAAACAGGAGATGGCAAGAGTGAACATTGACATTTTAGGAATCAGTGAACTAAAATGGACTGGAATGGGTGAATTTAACTCAGATGACCATTATATCTACTACTGTGGGCAAGAATCCCTTAGAAGAAATGGTGTAGCCATCATAGTCAACTAGAGTCCAAAATGCAGTAATTGGATGCAATCTCAAAAACAACAGAATGATCTCTATTCATTTCCAAGGCAAACCAATCAATATCACGGTAATCTAAGTCTATGTCCTGACCAGTAATGCTGAAGAAGCTGAAGTTGAATGGTTATATGAAAGCCTACAAGAGCTTTGAGAACTAACACCCCCAAAAGATGTCCTTTTCGTTATGGGGGACTGGAACACAAAAGTAGGAAATCAAGAGATACCTGAAGTAACAGGCAAATTTGGCCTTTGAGAACAAAATGAAGCAGGGCCTAGGCTAACAGAATTTTGCCAAGAGAGCACACTATTCATAGCAAACACCCTCTTCCAACAGCACAAGAGAAGCCTCTACACATGGACATTACCGGATAGAATACAGAAATCAGATTGATTATATTCTTTGCCGCCAATGATGGAGAAGCTCTATATAGTCAGCAAAAACAAGACCAGGAGCTGACTGTGGCTCAGATCATAAACTCCTATTGCTAAATTCAGACTTCAATTGAAGAATTGAATTTTCCCTAGAAAAATTGATTTTCTAGGGAAAATCACTAGACCATGAAGGTATGACCTGAATTAAATCCCTTATGATTATACAGTGGAAATGACAAATAGATTCAAGGGATTATATCTGATAGACAGAGTACCTGAAGAACTATGGATGGAGGTTTGTGGCTTTGTACAAGAGTCTGTGATCAAGACCATCCCCGTGAAAAAGAAATGTAAAAAGGCAAAATGGCTGTCTGAGGAGGTCTTACAAATAGCTGTGAAAAGAAGAGAAGTGAAAAGCAAAGAAGAAAAGAAAACATACCCATTTGAATGCAGCGTTCCAAGGAATAACAAGGAGAGATAAGAAAGCCTTCCTCAGTGATCAATGCAAAGAAATAGAGGAAAACAATAGAATGGGAAAGACTAGAGAGCTCTTCAAGAAAATTAGAGATATCAAGAGAACATTTCATGCAAAGATGGGCTCGATAAAGGACAGAAATGGTATGGACCTAACAGAAGCAGAAGATAGTAAAAAGAGGTGGCAAGAATACATAAAGGAGCTATGCAAGAAATATCTTCATGACCCAGATAACCATGATGGTGTGATCACTCACCTAGAGCCAGACATCCTGGAATGTGAAGTCAAGTGGGCCTTAGGAAGCATTGCTACAAACAAAGCTTGCAGAGGTGATGGAATTCCAGTTGAGCTATTGCAAATCCTAAAAGATGATCCTGGGAAAGTGCTGTGCTAAATATACCAGCAAATTTGGAAAACTCTCCATGGCCACAGGATTGGAAAAGGTGTTTTCATTCCAATCCCAAAGAAAGGCAATGCCAAAGAATGTTCAAACTACCACACAATTGCACTCATCTCACTTGCTACCAAAATAATGCTCAAAATTCTTGAAGCCAGGCTTCAACAATACGTGAACCATAAACTTCCAGAATTTAAAGCTGGGTTTAGAAAATACAGAAGAACCAGAGATCAGATTGCCAACATCTGTTGGATCATTGAAAAAGCAAGAGAGTTCCAGAAAAACACCTACTTCTGCTTAATTGACTATGCCAAAGCCTTTGACTGTGTTGATCACAAAATACTGTGGAGAATTCTTCTTCAAGAGATGGGAATACGAGATCACCTGACCTGCTTCCTGAGAAATCTGTATGCAAGTCAAAAAGCAGTAGTTAGAACCAGACATGGAACAACAGACTGGTTTCAAATCAGGAAAGGAGTATGTCAAGGCTGCATATTGTCACCCTGCTTATTTAGCTTATATGCAAAGTACACCATGTGAAATGCCAGGCTGAATGAAGCAGAAGCTGAATCAAGATTGCAATGAGAAATATCAGTAGCCTCAGATATGCAGGTTACACCACCCTTATGGCAGAAATCGAAGAACAAAAGAGCCTCTTGATGAAAGTGAAAGAGGAGTGAAAAAGTTGGCTTAAAAGTCAACATTCAGAAAACTAAGATCATGGCATCATCTCCCATCACTTCATGGGAAATAGATGGGGAAAGAATGGAAACAGTGGTAGACTTTATTTTATTGGGTTTCTAAATCACTGCAAATGGTGACTGCAGCCTTGAAATTAAAAGACACTTGCTCCTGGAAAGGAAAGTTATGATCATACTAGATAGCATGTTCAAAAACAGAGAGATTACTTTGCCAACAAAGATCCGTTTAGTCAAAGCTATGGGTTTTTCAGTAGTCATGTATGGATGTGAGATTTGGATTATAAAAAAGCTGAGCGCTGAAGAATTGATGCTTTTGAACTGTGGTGTTGGACAACACTCTTGAGAGTCCCTTGGACTGCAAGGAAATACATCCAGTCTGTCCTAAAGGAAATCAGTTCTGAATGTTCATTGGAAGGACTGATGCTGAAGCTGAGACTCCCATACTTTGGCCACTTCATGTGAAGAACGGACTCACTAGAAAAGACCGTGATGCTGAGCAAAATGAAGGCAAAAGAAGAAGGGGACGACAGAGCATAGGATGGTTGGATGGTATCAATGACTCGATGGACATGAGTTTGAGTAAGCTCTGGGAGTTGGTGATTGACAGGAAAGTTGGTGTGATGCAGTCCATGGGGTCGCAAAGTTCTGGACACAACTGAGCGACTTAACTGACTGACGGAAGACAGACATAATCTCTCCTTTTCTAGCACTGTCAGTTTAGAAGCTCATGTAAAGGCTACTTGACAGATGGAATAGAGCTTGTATACTTAGTGGGCAGAATGAAATGATGTTTGTATATGGCCACTGGAAGACAGTCTTCCCAAGAAAATTGGGAGCCCCACCTCCAAATTAACTAAGAAATTTGGGATTCAGTACTCTTCTAAGTTGTGAGAATTCCAGTGTCAGGAAACTCAGAGCTCAAGAAAAATAAAAAATCTTATATGACTATGACAAAGGAATATAAAAGAAAAATGTTTGTATGTTTCTCCTCCTTGAGGGCCCTAGACCCCTTTCTCTTCTGCACGGACCCCAGACTCCTTGTCAACCTACCTACAAATTAGCTCTCATTTCCTGGTTTTTCTTTTAGGAGAATATGCCTGCCAGGGAAAGAGACAACAATCTCATTCTGTAGCTGCTTCCTGCTGGCCAGGATGACCCAGCCGGATGGGAAGGGGAGGGAGGTGAGAGCGGAGCTCAGGGTGGGAAATGTGTACACCCATGGTGGATCCATGTTAATGTATGGCAAAACCAATACAATATTGTAAAGAAAAAAAAAATTAAAAAATTAAATAAATTTTAAATTGGAGAATAATGAGCAAATTACTATACATTCACTACCTATTTTTTTTTAATTTTTGCCTTTTTCGTTAAAATAAATGAAATATTTACAGATTAAAAAAATAATAATAAAGGTGGAGCCATTGTCACTCTGGAGGCTCTACAGCAGCCCAAACCTGGGAATAATTTCATGGATTAAAACCCTTATAACCTCCTTAGCCCGTTCAGTATGGCAAGAGAAAGCCCCAATCCATCCAGTAAAGATGTCTACCGAAACCTGTAAGCGAGAAAATCCATTTGCTTTTTGCCTATGAGTAAAATCAATTTCCCAATCCTCTCCAGGATATTTTCCACTTTGTTTTAACACAGGTTTCACTAACTTTTCAGTCTTTGGGTTGCTTTTCTGACAAACCTCACATGTCTTGATATTTTTCCTTAAGGTTTTCATTACATTTTTGCTTTCAAATAAGCGAGAAGCCATATGATAAGTATTCTCAATATCTAAGTGAAAACTCTGATGCAGCCTTTAGGAATTTTCCATTGAACATTTTCAGGAATCACCAATTGTCTTTCCTTGGACTATAACCATCCTTTATCAGTAATCTTTGCTCTTCTTTTTTTCATACATTTTTAATTCTTTGGTTGATAAGCTACAGGTTTTTGATGAGGTTCTTGGGGTTGTGTCCTCACTCTCAAGGCCATATCTTTCCTTTCAGTAACAAACAGATTAAACTCTGACTCTGTGGGAAGGCTTAAAACAGGAGCCTGCAGGAAAACAGTTTGAAGAGTCTTAAAAACCTTTTGAGTCTCTGGAGACCAAACTAGCTTGTTGGTTTGGGCCTACTGAGTTTCACTTGCAAGTTTATATAAAGGCTGGGTAAATTCCCCATAACTTGGAATCCAAATGTGGCAGTAGCCCATAGACTAAAAATCCTCTCAATTGTTTTAAAATCATAGGTAGGGGGAAAATATTTGGCTAGTTAAGAATTTCAGACAATAAAGTATAAGGATTAGGCACCACAGGCTGTAAAGGAACCATAGCATCATTTTATTGTCTGTAAATCTTGAACCAGTTTCCATTTTTATCATTTGACTTTTTTACACCCCAAATAGGAGTGTTGTGTGGAGTGTTACAGAGAATTAATAGCCCTTGTTCCTTTAAATGTTTAATGTGTTTTAACGTGGGTTTTAGTGGATACTGCTTTTGATGTGAAGTAGGTGAAGGTCTTTGAGCTTGATAATGACAGGAACAGCATTTTTGCTTGACCCACAGTTTTTCCATCAGCTCACACTCTAGGATCTGCATTTTGTTTGATTAATGGGAGAGAACAAGAGGGCTCCATATTCATGAAAACAGAGGCATGGACCTTGCTCAGTATCAGATCAGATCAGATCAGTCGCTCAGTCGTGTCCGACTCTTTGCGACCCCATGAACTGCAGCACGCCAGGCCTCCCTATCCATCACCAGCTCTCGGAGGTCACTCAGACTCACATTCATCGAGTCAGTGATGCCATCCAGCCATCTCATAGTCTGTCGTCCCCTTCTCCTCCTGCCCTCAATCCCTCCCAGCATCAGAGTCTTCTCCAATGAGTCAACTCTTCGCATGAGGTGGCCAAAATACTGGAGTTTCAGCTTTAGCATCATTCCTTCCAAAGAAATCCCAGGGCTGATCTTCAGAATGGACCGGTTGGATCTCTTTGCAATCCAAGGGACTCTCAAGAGCCTTCTCCAACACCACAGTTCAAAAGTATCAATTCTTCAGCGCTCAGCCTTCTTCACAGTCCAGCTCTCACATCCATACATGACCACAGGAAAGACCATAGCCTTGACTAGGCGAACCTTTGTTGGCAAAGTGATGTCTCTGCTTTTGAATATGCTATCTAGGTTGGTCATAACTTTCCTTCCAAGGAGTAAGCGTCTTTTAATTTCATGGCTGCAGTCACCATCTGCAGTGATTTTGGAGCCCAGAAAAACAAAGTCTGACACTGTTTCCACTGTTTCTCCATCTATTTCCCATGTAGCGATGGGACCAGATGCCATGATCTTCGTTTTCTGAATGTTGAGCTTTAAGCCAACCTTTTCACTCTCCACTTTCACTTTCATCAAGAGGCTTTTGAGGTCCTCTTCACTTTCTGCCATAAGGGTGGTGTCATCTGCATATCTGAGGTTATTGATATTTCTCCCGGCAATCTTGATTCCAGCTTGTGCTTCCTCCAGTCCAGCATTTCTCATGATGTACTCTACATATAAGTTAAATAAACATGGTGACAATATACAGCCTTGACGTACTCCTTTTCCTATTTGGAACCAGTCTGTTGTTCCATGACCAGTTCTAACTGTTGCTTCCTGTCCTGCATACAGATTTCTCAAGAGGCAGATCAGGTGGTCTGGTATTCCCATCTCTTTCAGAATTTTCCACAGTTTATTGTGATCTACACAGTCAAAGGCTTTGGCATAGTCAATAAAGCAGAAATAGATGTTTTTCTGGAACTCTCTTGCTTTTTCCATGATCCAGCGGATGTTGGCAATTTGATCTCTGGTTCCTCTGCCTTTTCTAAATCCAGCTTGAACATCAGGAAGTTCACGGTTCACATATTGCTGAAGCCTGGCTTGGAGAATTTTGAGCATTACTTTTTGCTCAGTATATCCCTCCCCAAAGGGGGTGAGGGAGACTCTGACATGATCAGAAATTCATGTGAAAACAGCACACAGTCCCAATTTTAGCTTAGAGGACAATTAGATAATAAAGTTTGGCTCGTCCAGACAGTCCCAATACAGAATTGGATTGGGGAGAAAGTGGGCCAGGGGCTTTAGTAAGCACAGAGTATGCTGGCCCAGCGTCTAAAAGGAAATCAACTTGTTGGCCCCCCAGTTATTAATACCCAGGTTTCCTCAGGTGTAATTGGGACGGTAATTACAGTAAAGTAATGCTCAAAATTCTCCAAGCCAGGCTTCAGCAATATGTGAACCGTGAACTTCCTGATGTTCAAGCTGGTTTTAGAAAAGGCAGAGGAACCAGAGATCAAATTGCCAACATCCGCTGGATCATGGAAAAAGCAAGAGAGTTCCAGAAAAACATCTATTTCTGCTTTATTGACTATGCCAAAGCCTTTGACTGTGTGGATCACAATAAACTATGGAAAATTCTGAAAGAGATGGGAATACCAGACCACCTGATCTGCCTCTTAAGAAATCTGTATGCAGGTCAGGAAGCAACAGTTAGAACTGGTCATGGAACAACAGACTGGTTCCAAATAGGAAAAGGAGTACGTCAAGGCTGCATATTGTCACCATGTTTATTTAACTTATATGCAGAGTACATCATGAGAAATGCTGGACTGGAAGAAACACAAGTTGGAATCAAGATTGCCGGGAGAAATATCAATAACCTCAGATATGCAGATGACACCACTCTTATGGCAGAAAGTGAGGAGGGGCTAAAAAGCCTCTTGATGAAAGTGAAAGTGGAGAGTGAAAAGGTTGGCTTAAAGCTCAACATTCAGAAAACGAAGATCATGGCATCTGGTCCCATCACTGCATGGGAAATAGATGGGGAAACAGTGGAAACAGTGTCAGACTTTATTTTTCTGGGCTCCAAAATCACTGCAGATGGTGACTGCAGCCATGAAATTAAAAGACGCTTGCTCCTTGGAAGGAAAGTTATGACCAACCTAGATAGCATATTCAAAAGCAGAGACATTACTTTACCAACAAAGGTTCGCCTGGTCAAGGCTATGGTCTTTCCTGTGGTCATGTATGGATGTGAGAGTTGGACTGTGAAGAAGGCTGAGCACCGAAGAATTGATGCTTTTGAACTGTGGTGTTGGAGAAGACTCTTGAGAGTCCCTTGGAGTGCAAGAAGATCCAACCAGTCCATTCTGAAGGAGATCAATCCTGGAATTTCTTTAGAAGGAATGATGCTAATGCTGAAACTCCAATATTTTGGCCACCTCATGCGAAGAGTTGACTCATTGGAGAAGACTCTGATGCTGGGAGGGATTGAGGGCAGGAGGAGAAGGGGACGACAGAGGATGAGATGGCTGGATGGCATCACTGACTCGATGGATGCGAGTCTGAGTGACCTCCGGGAGCTGGTGATGGACAGGGAGGCCTGGCGTGCTGCGGTTCATGGGGTCGCAAAGAGTCGGACACGACTGAGCGACTGATCTGATCTGATCTGAATTGGGATGGGAGCTTGTGTGGGGGCCTCTCGGCACTTTCAGTCCTGATTGTCTTGAGAGTATGACCCCAGGGTGCCTGTTCCTCTGAGGGTAGTCTTTTCTCCAGTGTAGTCCTTTGTAGACCAGACATATAGCCAGGGGTGGCTTAGAGACCTAAGGGCAATCCTCCTTGAGATGCTCCTCCTTAATAACAAGCCCTTGCCTTTTCTTACCTGCACCCTTCTGGGCACTTTTCTTCAGGATATTTCAGAGTAATCTGACAGCCATCACTAGGCTTTAGTCTTTCCACAGTCATTTTTGTTTTTCTTCCTATTCTCTGCCATAATAAGCTGTCTGAGCCATTTATAAGTGAAAGTGAAGTCGCTCAGTCATGTCCTACTCTTTGAGACCCATGAACTGTAGCCTACCAGGATCCTCCGTCCATGGGCTTTTCCAGGCAAGAGTACTGGAGCGGGTTGCCATTTCCTTCTCCAGGGGATCTTCCTGACCGAGGGATCGAACCCAGGTCTTCCACATTGTAGGCAGAGACTTTACCATCTGAGCCACTGGGGAATTCCATAAAAGCTTATCTAAAGACTAATTTGGTCCATAAGCCTATTTTAGTGGCTTGCAGAGAATATCTGAGTGAGAAATTTATCTTTTAATATCACTCCTCTCTCTGTACTTTCGGGCTCAATCCTGGTGAATCTGCAAAGGGCTTCCTGTAGTCCATGTAGGAATTTACCAGGAACTTCCTTCTCTCTCTGTTATATGTCAGCCAACTTAGCATGGTTTAAATTCTTAGCATGCACCCACTTGAGGCTTTCAATAATAAATCTGGCAAATTGGCTCTGATCCCGCCTTCCTTTCACCCTGTTATAGTCCCAGTCTGGCTCTGTTGTGGGGATGGTCTGATTTGCAGTAGGGAGGGGCGCCCATTTCATCTTCCCTCTTTTTTGTTGATTTATTACCAAGCCACTCATCTTCATAGGCAATAGCTTTCCCCCAAAACTCAAGTTTTTGAATCAGGGGACAGCATCTGTCCCAGGATATACCCAAGTAAGGTTAAGCTCTGGGGATCAAACTTATCCCATTTTTTAAAATACATTTTAAACGGTGGTTCTGGAACTTCTAGCTCCCATCTGTAAGAGAGGAAAAAGCAATGTCTAGCACCCTTGTTTTTTTCCACCAGAGATGTCCCTCCCTGTTCTAGATGGGGGAGTGAGGGTGGAGACAGACTTTCCATGGAAGCGTTCCTTCTCTGGTCAGACTCAGTCTGATCTTACCCATGCAGGCATTTTGCTCATTCTCCTCCTCAGCTATCCTCATTCTGCCACTGAGGCGGGGCAGCACTGGACCTGATGCATCCCAAATTGATTTCCTGTTCTTTACCATCAAGACCTCTGTTTGATTTGCCCTTTTTCCTCTGATGCTACCTGGAGTATAACAGAGTGGTTTCCCGAAATGTTTCCCAAGCTAAGACCCCCAGGGGAAACATCCGTCTTCCGTGTGCCTGTGTACATTCCTGGGCATATTCCTGACTGCAGAAGAAGTGGTGAGTCATGAAGGGATGAACAACAAATACGACAACAAAAAACCAAGATGTCTCTTTTGAGAGTTGCCACACCAATGTATGTGATAGCAAAAGAGGTGGTGGAGGATTGACCAGTGACAAAAAAGTGATTTTTGTACTTGTTTTTGTATGCCTCGGGCTTGCTGTCAATCACACACACAGAGACACATCATAGAGCTAGTAAAGTAAAGCAGAAAATGTGTATACTGAGAAGGCAAAGAAGCTAGAGCTCCGAGTGTCCTTGCCTTGTCTTGAAGATCCTAATCACCCAAAATGATCAAATCAGATCAGTCTCTCAGTCGTGTCCGACTCTCTGCGACCCCATGAACCACAGCACGCGAGGCCTCCCTGTCCATCACCAACTCCTGGAGGTCACTCAGACTCACGTCCATCGAGTCGGTGATGCCATCCAGCCATCTCATCCTCTGTCGTCCCCTTCTCCTCCTGCCCCCAATCCCTCCCAGCATCAGAGTCTTCTCCAGTGAGTCAACTCTTCACATGAGGTGGCCAAAATGCTGGAGTTTCAGCTTTAGCATCATTCCTTCCAAAGAAATCCCAGGGCTGATCTCCTTCACAATGGACTGGTTGGATCTCCTTGCAGTTCAAGGGACTCTCAAGAGTCTTCTCCAACACCACAGTTCAAAAGCATCAATTCTTTGGCACTCAGCCTTCTTCACAGTCCAGCTCTCACATCCATACATGACCACAGGAAAGACCATAGCCTTGACTAGGCGAACCTTTGTTGGCAAAGTGATGTCTCTGCTTTTGAATATGCTATCTAGGTTGGTCATAACTTTCCTTCCAAGGAGTAAGCGTCTTTTAATTTCATGGCTGCAGTCACCATCTGCAGTGATTTTGGAGCCCAGAAAAACAAAGTCTGACACTGTTTCCACTGTTTCTCCATCTATTTCCCATGTATGATCAGCTCAGATCAGTCCCAGCGGTCCGACTCGCGCCCCCCGCCCACCAGCCCCGGGGAGCCGCATCCACGAGTCAGTGATGCCATCCAGCCATCTCATCCTCTGTCGTCCCCTCTCCCCGCCCCAATCCTCCCGATCAGAGTCTCCAAGCACTCTCCTGGGTGGCCAACTGCGTTTCAGCTTAGCATCATTCCCAAAGAAATCAGGATGATCCCCAGATGGACGGACCGCAGTCCAGGGACCCAAGAGTCCTCCAACACCACAGTTCAAAAGCATCAATCCGGCGCTCAGCCTTCTTCACAGTCCAGGGTAAATGGTGTTGGATTCCTGAGCTCCAAAGGAGAGCATTTCACTTCAGGACCAAAGACACAGCTTCAGTCACTCAGAACTTTGTGTGGCAAAAGTTTTATTACAGAGAAGAAGGGAATAAAGAAAGCTTCTGACATATAGAATAAAATGCTTACTCTTTTCTCCTCCTTGAGGGCCCTGGACTCCTTACCAACCTGCCTACGAATTAGCTCTCTCAAACGGATATAAGCTTGAGTAAACTCTGGGAGATAGTAAAGGACCAGGGAAGCCTGGCCTGCTTTAGTTCATGGGGTCACAAAGAGTTGGACAGGACTTAGCCACTGAACAACAACAGTGTTGAATTTGTTCATCTTTGTGATTTTACTGAGTTGATGTAAGGGAACATCCTTGTTCTAAGAAAATACACATTGAAGTATTTAGTGGCATTAGGGACATAATGTCTGCTGCTGCTGCTAAGTCGCTTCAGTCATGTTCAACTCTGTGCGACCCCGTAGATGGCAGCCCACCAGGCTCCCCCGTCCCTGGGATTCTCCAGGCAAGAACACTGGAGTGGGTTGCCATTTCCTTCTCCAATGCATGAAAGTGAAAAGTGAAAGTGAAGTTGCTCAGTCATGTCCGACTCTTCACGGACAGCCTACCAGGCTCCTCTGCCCATGGGATTTTCCAGGCAAGAGAACTGGAGTGGGGTGGGGTGCCATTGCCTTCTCCTAATGTCTGCCACTTACTCTCAAATGATGTGTATATCTTCACGTGTTTGAGAGAGAGAGTATAATAAAGCAAATGGAGTAAATTTTTAACAAATCAGTGAATCTTGTTACAAGAATATGGAAGCTCATGTACTAATCTTGCAATTTTCCTCTAAATTTAAAATTAATCAACATAAAACATTTCTAAAAGCTATGAATAAAATTATACTTAAAATAGATCACTGGTCCAAAGGGACCTTCTATTTTTACTTGGTTGTAACCCAATTTAAAAAAAAAACCCAAAACTAAAATAAAAAAAATTAATAAGTTTAAGAGCTTTTGTAGTCTGTTCTTATACTTGAGTATATTTTGCTCTTCCTCATGTCATCTATGAAAGCATGAATTCTGTTAATATATAATCCATGTCCAAATTGATATCCAACTATAGATTTTATTTTCCTCAAGTTTTATGGCCTTATGACCCGACTTAGTGATAAAACTACTGACTACTTCTACTGTTCAAGTTACATATTTTTGGATACTACAGTGAGTGGCATCTATACTAGAACCTGTTCCTTTCTTCTTAAAATCCTCTTACCATTACATTATGACATTTTTGTTATAACGATGATGTTATGATTTCATTGACATAATCTTTTCTTTAAATTCTGATTTTTTATTGCTTCCCTGACATTTTAAATAGCAAAGGTAAATATTTTTTTCAGTCTGTCATGAGTTATTAGATAATATTGCAATGCTATAAAATTGTTTCTATATTTAATAACAGTGCTTTCTGCATCTCTACATGGTAGTTTATACAAAGTTAGCTAAGTAGAATCTTCATCTGAAGCAAGATATCACACTAAAGTAACTGTTTAGTTTTTTTTAATTGAGCTAATAGGATTTAAAAGCAAATTATTTAGGAGATGATGGAAAGCCCAGTGACTGTAGCTATATATGGTTAAAATCATTACCATAGCTCAAACTTTAGAATTAATATCAGGTCAAAGCATCCAGCATATACTAGATATTCATTTCTTTCCTTATCGTAATAGACAAAGTATTTTATAAAATGGTTTTATTTCAGATACATATTTAATTCTTTAAAACTTGAATTAGGATTTAAGTGAATTATACTCAAATTTCAAACTTATTATGACCTTAAGCAAACATATGAGGCAGATGGATATCTTCTCAGGTCTTACTTATGTCTAATGTCCCCTTAACTTTCTTTCCTCTCTCCTCAACACTACACTCAAATGTATGCTTTCATGCTGTTATGAATCACAGTCTTGATTTTGGGTGGCCAAAAATTTTAATTAAATGATGGGATGAATCTAATAGCTAATGGGAGGCAAACAACCAAGTAACAGTACTATTCACAAACCAAGGTCCCTGCTTTCACCTTAGTGTTAGGAAATGTTAGGCAAATAGGAGGGATTTGTGAGATAGAGAAATCTTGGTATTACCACATGGGAACTTGGCTTCGTGTGTCTTCATTTTTGGCTCATTTATATAAGTCTTTGGTTAGTTCTGATTTCCAAAACAGAGATGTTAGTGGTAAGTGTTACTGTAGTACAGATTTTGCAGACAGTGGAATTCAAATTTGGCTCATTGTTTAAAAAGAAGACTGCCTACATCATGAGATTTACATTTGGAGCAAAGTTAACACGGTCACAAGGCTAAAAAAATCTCAAATATCTATTTTCCTTCTAGCCCATCTGGCCAATCATTTCACTGTTAGTTGGATAGACGAACTATATTGACCTTTAATATTCTTCTGAAAGTTAGAAAGGAAGTAGCAGCAATATTCCGGTAAGGTGTGGGAATGGACTGAGAAAAGTCAGCATGTGTTTTGACTTTTAATTATGACTTTTCTGCAGTGCAGTGAAGAAGTGCTTTGAAAAGAACAGGGCATTTTTCACTGTGTGTGAATTCAGTATCTTATTGCTTTGTAGTATATTTTTGCTGTCAAGTGCTGAATGTGGTTGTCCTTTTGGATAATGCATTTTTGTTTGCTTTCAGATATAATGAAAGATCTCCTATATAACCTTTTGGTTTCTTTAGGACTTAAAGAGGGTTGGAGAAGTGACAAAAGTTTGTGGGAAAAAGAAAAGACCCAAATTCAGACACTTTTGTTTTATATCTCTTCTAGGTCAGGTGGCTCTAGGATTAGCTATTAATAGCGCTATCAGAATAAACAAAGACTTTGGTACAGTTTACTTTCTCCTGCTTCTGTTTTTCCTGTTGCCAGCCTCCTAGAAGATATATTATTTTCTCCCTCTCTTTAATGAGAAGTGGATTCCTCCCCTCTTTGTCCCCTTGTTTAAGCCTGTCCAGTGGGGGTGGCTCTCTTTTGAGGATACCAGGAGAGGCACTGTGAGTGATGGGACACATGTTGCAATGAGCAAGATGTGCTCATGAGTCACTGAAGAGACAGCCTGGTTTGAGAAATGATTCTTGTTGAGGCATTTTAAGAGAGAAAGGAGATAAATCTTATGTTGTGTCTATAGTATTGCCAGTGCATCGCACTAGATATGCCAGGCCCTCATTCTTCATCTGCCCCAAGTTTAAAATTTGAATATTCATTAATATCTTCTAGTCTCTGAGATTTCTCTCCATGAATTTGTGACATATGTCCTGGTGTAATAATAAAATTTACTTACTGTTTTCTTGATTGACTCTGAGTGCTTTTATTAGTTACAATTTTATTTTATTCCTCTTTAATTTTTCCATTTTAGTCCCTCTACTATCTTCTACATACCCACATATATTATTACTGCTACTATACCATCAAGTTTGCTTGTGAATGGGGACAATTTAAGAACTTAAAGCTAAGTGCTTCTCAGTCTGTAGTCCATATTTTCTACATTACCTACATTTTCTACATTTTTATGTTAATCAGCTTTCCTGAATTTAAATTAAAAGTTAAAGCAAACTGAATATTTATTTTTCATTCATACATAGATGTATTCAACAAATATTTACTATATACTGGGTGCTAGTACTGTGTAGATTCTGATTTCTTCAGCCAAGTACAGGAGAATTAGTTGCAGAAGTTGATTATAGACCATTCAGATCAGATCAGATCAGTCGCTCAGTCGTGTCCGACTCTTCACGATCCCATGAACCGCAGCACGCCAGGCCTCCCTGTCCATCACCAGCTCCCGGAGGTCACCCAGACTCACACCCATCAAGTCAGTGATGCCATCCAGCCATCTCATCCTCTGTCATCCCCTTCTCCTCCTGCCCTCAATCCCTCCCAGCATCAGAGTCTTCTCCAATGAGTCAACTCTTCTCATGAGGTGGCCAAAATACTGGACTTTCAGCTTTAGCATCATTCCTTCTAAAGAAATTCCAGGATTGATCTCCTTCAGAATGGACTGGTTGGATCTTCTTGCACTCCAAGGGACTCTCAAGAGTCTTTTCCAACACCACAGTTCAAAAGCATCAATTCTTCGGTGCTCAGCCTTCTTCACAGTCCAGCTCTCACATCCATACATGACCACAGGAAAGACCATAGCCTTGACTAGGCGAACCTTTGTTGGCAAAGTGATGTCTCTGCTTTTGAATATGCTATCTAGGTTGGTCATAACTTTCCTTCCAAGGAGTAAGCGTCTTTTAATTTCATGGCTGCAGTCACCATCTGCAGTGATTTTGGAGCCCAGAAAAATAAAGTCTGACACTGTTTCCACTGTTTCCCCATCTATTTCCCATGTAGTGATGGGACCAGATGCCATGATCTTCGTTTTCTGAATGTTGAGCTTTAAGCCAACCTTTTCACTCTCCACTTTCACTTTCATCAAGAGGCTTTTTAGCCCCTCTTCACTTTCTGCCATAAGAGTGGTGTCATCTGCATATCTGAGGTTATTGATATTTCTCCCAGCAATCTTGATTCCAACTTGTGTTTCTTCCAGTCCAGCATTTCTCATGATGTACTCTGCATATAAGTTAAATAAACATGGTGACAATATGCAGCCTTGACGTACTCCTTTTCCTATTTGGAACCAGTCTGTTGTTCCATGACCAGTTCTAACTGTTGCTTCCTGACCTGCATACAGATTTCTCAAGAGGCAGATCAGGTGGTCTGGTATTCCCATCTCTTTCAGAATTTTCCATAGTTTATTGTGATCTACACAGTCAAAGGCTTTGTCATAGTCAATAAAGCAGAAATAGATGTTTTTCTGGCACTCTCTTGCTTTTGACCATTATATTTGCTGTTTCTCTTTGGGATTTTCAAGCATCCTATTCTGACTCTTAGATTAAAGACACAATATATATATATTTTATAGTATGTCTGAGTTCTTTAGAATTCTGGTGGTTTGTCTTACTATTGGATTTATGTTTGGGATGCTATGATTTATAAATCCTGTAATATCAGTGGGCTTCTGTTGTGTCTCAACTGGTAAAGAATCCACCTGCAATGCAGGAGACCTGGTTTTGATCCCTGGGTTGGAAAGATCTCCTGGAGAAGGGAAATGCTACCCAGTCCAGTATTCTGGCCTGGAGAATTCCATGGATTGTATACTCCATGGGGTTGCAAAGAGTCTGACATGACGGTGACTTTCACTTTAGTTTATTTCACTTTTCATATCAATAGAAAACCTTTATATCATTATCTTAATAATGGCCCACTCTTGACTTTTTAAAGAAATAGTTTAAAATAATAAGTTATCATTCAGTCGCTAAGTCATGTCTGACTCTTGTGACCCCATGGACTATAGCATATCAGGCTTCCCTGTCCTTCACCATTTCCTGGAGTTTGCTCAGACTCAAGTTCATTGAGTCGATGATGCCATCCAACTATCTCATCCCCTGTTGCCCCCTTCTCCTTTTGTTTTCAATCTTTCCCAGCATCAGGGTCTTTTCCAATGAATTGGATCTTAGCATCAGGTGGCCTGAGTATTGGAGCTGCTGCTTAAGCATCAGTCCTTCCAATGAATATTCAGGGTTGATTTCTTTTAGGATTGACTGGTTTGATCTTGCTGTCCGAGATAGTGAACATCAAAAATGGCTTGATCCTCTTCAGTTAATGCTATTTATCTGACAAAATATTAGCAACAACCAACCATCAAGCTATAAGGAAATGGTCAATTAAAATATGATAAATGGCTTATAACAACATTAAACAACTGTTTCACTGAGAACTGTGTGGCAGGATTATTCTTCAGCATAGGAAAATGTTTATAATGTTATTACAGGCCTGTTTCCCCAGTAAACAGGCTCTGAGATGGAGACCTATGCTCAGAAAGGCTACTGGATAGTGCTCTCAGGATCAATGACCAAACAAGACAAACCAAAATAGGTTTCAATACCTGAGAATAGTCCTTTGTGGTTCATAACGCCACCCTTTAGTCATCCTTTTTTCATGCAAGAAAGCATGTCTTCACAGCTTAGCAGTTTTATGACTATTTCCTTGTAAGGATGTGAAGAAAGTAGAATGGGGGAGAGAGAAGTTAAACTGCTTTGCAAAGGCACAATCACAACAAATGTCTCAGCTAATCTCTTCAGAATTGTCCCCCACTGAGGCAAGGATATCTTGCCTTTGTATTACAGCTTGCCACCTTCCAAACCAAACTAACTTCTGGATTCAGGCTGACCTGGGGAAAGGATGGACATTGGGCCAGGCAGTTCTCTTCAGCTGAAAGCAGTTCCCAGAGCAAGACTCAGCCTGGAGCTGATAGCTTCATATGCTCCCAGCATCTACTACAGATGAAATATTACACAAAAGGAAACAAACACACAGATGTTTCATGTACATTATTATATTATGAATTCCACCGTAATATATGTATGAGTGAGTGAGTGAGTGAAAGTCACTCAGCTGTGTCCGACTCTTTGCGACCCATGGACTATAGCCCACCAGGCTCTCCTCTGTCCATGGGATTCTCCAGGCAAGAACACTGGAGTGGGTTGTCATTCCCTTCTCCAGGGAATATATGTATGAGTATATACAGTAACTGGGAGAGGACACAGAAAAATAAACACAGCAGTTCTGCAAAACTGAAGTAGGTGATCCAGTAATTAGGACTCTGCATTTCCACTGCAGCAAAGTGCACATTGACCTCTGGTTGCATGTTAGTATGGCCAAAAAAAAAAAAAAAAAAGTGAGTGAATTCATAAGAACATAACTTTTTGTCAAGTAAGCCATTAAGTGAAAAATATTGTAGTTTCCATTACAGTATCAGAAGAACTCATGTTTGTTGTCTTTTTATCTCCCAATTTTATTTTATTTATTTTTTTTTTGCTTTTTTATTTTTTATTTTTGCTATGACAACATATTTTATTTTTTTCCTCAGAACGTGACAATTTTATTTTTTTCTTTATTTTTTAAATTTTATTTAACTTTACAATATTGTATTGGTTTTGCCATATATTAAAGTGAATCTGCCACAGGTATACATGTGTTCCCCATCCCGAACCCTCCTCCCTCCTCCCTCCCCATACCATCCCTCTGGGTCATCCCAGGCACCAGCCCCAAGCATCCAGTATCGTGCATTGAACCTGGACTGGCGACTCGTTCCATATATGATATTATACATATTTCAATGCCATTCTCCCAAATCATCCCACCCTCTCCCTCTCCCACAGAGTCAAAAGACTGTTCTATACATCAGTGCCTCTTTTGCTGTCTCGTATACAGGGTTATTGTTACCATCTTTCTAAATTCCATATATATGCGTTAGTATAATTTCAAAAGACTACCATTTGTATTAATTATTGAATGTCTCAGGCTTTCTTCTGTGTTTTATTTGTGGAATATCTTCAGGTGGAGTATGACAAACATAGCTCAATGTTGCTGTCAGATTCACTTTAAGATAGTAACACATATGAACAGTTGCTCTGCTTTAGCTAGTTTTAGCCATTCCTACAGTGGCCTCACCTATGAGGCAAAAGAAGCAATGGTTATGGGTTCAGTCCCTATGTATGCCATTGATACTTTTTTCACAGCCTTAAATTACTTTCATACCCAGCATAACATCTTATATGTATGTGATCAAAAGGAAATTAGGAATGAAAAATGTGAATGGAACAGGGTAAATAAATCAAATGTGATACTGAAAAACAGTTTGAAATTATAAAAAAAATTCAGATTTTTAATTTTATTTTCAAGAACACTTTTATTCCAAAAGTTAATCCCCTCTGCACAAATTAGATAGAGGCATAGCTCCTAAGACTGTTGGAACAGTTGAGGACTGTGAATCACAATTTAGTGATTATAAAAAGCATAGTAAAAAGTCATTAACAGTGATGAACATCCCTGAGTAAGCCCTCTTAGGATACATCCTTGTGACGATTATGCTCTTCTGGGCTTTTCTGGTGATTCAGTGGTAAATAATCCACCTGCAATGCAGGAGACCTGAGTTTGATCCCTGGGTTGGGAAGATCCCCTTGAGAAAACAATGTCTACCTACTCTAGTATTCTTGCCTAGAGAATTCCATGGACAGAGGAGCCTGGTGGGCTACAGTCCATGGGGCACAAAGTTGAAAACGACTGAGCATCTAAGCACACAGTCATTCATTGTGGCCTCCAATTTGAATTGGGCCAGTTATCATTAGCAGAAATCATAATCCATTTATTTGCATAATGATTCTCTTCCTTAAATTCTTAGCCACCAAGTAAAAGACTGGTAAAAAGTGCAGGCATGAGAAATACCAAGAGTACATCTCTGGGGGAGATTTGAAAGCCTGTGAGACATTGACATATTTTCACAGTGTGGCTGGTGCATTTCAGAAGTGGGGACCAGGTGTGGGTACAAGGCTGAGGCAGATGCTTCTGTAACTCGTCTTCTTAATTAGCTCATCTTTGTGCATTTTTTGAATCTGTACCACACTGTTGTGGGACTGTTGGCTTAGTGTCTTACACAGTGACATATCAGGATGCTAAGGAAGGAAGACTGTGAAATGTGATGAGCTCTTGGTCACCTGACAGGTGGGCAACTTCTGATGGTAAGGATAACACAGAGCCCTGCTAAGGCCACATGATTATAGATGTGCTGCCCTGAGTCTGTCCATTTCTTCGTTCTCACTTGGGGCTGTTTGTTGGCAAATGGACAAGAATTTGTCAAAGGATAAGCATTTGCACCTATTAAATTAGTCATTTAGTATAACTTGCCCACACTTATGTAAAAACACCTGCCAGTGAGCATTGGAAGACATGAAAAATAGCAATGAAAAAGCTATATGTATGCCTATGCACCCATACAAGCATCTATATTCATTATAGATATTACATAATATATATCTTATGTGATATGTACATATTATATAGAGAGATGTGGTCAGTCACACATAGCCATCTTTGTTTATTCATTTACTGATACGTTCATCTATTCATTCAAAAACATTACTAGAAACAGATGCTGTGCCAGGGATTAGGATTACGATAGTGGTCTTTGTTTAGTTTCTCAAAAGTGTCATTTTAGTTTCTCTTCCAAGATGCTTGCATACATGTTCCTTTGGTCTGGAATGACTTTTCTTTCCTCCTTCTTGGCTGCCTAGTTGAATTTTACGAATCTTTCAAATTTGTCACCTTTTAAAGGATGTTTTCTTTGACCCAGTGATTATATTAGGTCTCAGTTGTATGCTCTCATAGTATTCTGTACCTTATCATCCTAATACTTATCATAATGTGATTTCTCCATACAGTTGTTGGATTATGTGTACAATTACTGGATTATACTATCTTTCACATAGCTCAATAAGGGTAAGATCCACATCTATTCTGAACACTATAGTTTCTTTACTGGTCACTGAGACTGATACAGAACAGATGTTAATCATTTTTTAAAATAAATTAATGAATAGTCAAAAGGACATAGCCTTTGTTTTCAAAGAGATTCTCTGGTTGAGGGGGTGGGCCTGCTAGTAGCCCAATATTTGTGTGATAAATATTAGGAAGTGCTCTGGAAATCAAAGAATTGGAGGCATCCATCTCAGCCTATGATTGTCAAGGAAAGTTTTCTAGAGGAATTTGGGTGTAAGTATCTGCAAGATCAGTTCAGTTCAGTTCAGTTCACTCAGTCATGTCCAACTCTTTGCGATCTTATGGACTGCAGCATGACAGGCTTCCCTGTCCATCATCAACTCCCAGAGCTTACTCAAACTCATGTCCATCGAGTCAGTGATACCATCCAACATCTAATATTCTGTCGTCCCCTTCTCCTCCTGCCTTCAATCTTCCCCAGCAACAGGGTCTTTTCCAATGAGTCAGTTCTTCCCATCACGTGGCCAAAGTATTGGAGTTTCAGGTTCAGCATCAGTTCTTCCAGTGAATATTCAGGACTGATTTCTTTTAGGGTTGACTGGTTTGATCTCGCAGTCCAAAGGACTCTCAAGAGTCTTCTCCAACACCATAGTTCAAAAGCTTCAATTCTTCGGTGCTCAGCTTTCTTTATGGTCCAACTCTCACACCCATACATAATTACTGAAAAAAACCATAGTTTTGACTAGACAAACCTGTGTTGGTAAAGTAATGTCTCTGTTTTTTAATATGCTGTCTTGTTTGGTCATAGCTTTTCTTCCAAGGAGCAAGCATCTTTGAATTTCATGGCTGCAGTCACCATCTGCAGTGATTTTGGAGCCCCAAAGAATAAAGTCGGTCACCGTTTCCACTGACTCCCCATCTATTTGCCATGAATTGATGGGACTGGATGCCATGATCTTAGTTTTCTGAATGTTGACTTTTAAGTCTTTTAAACTTTTTCACTTTCACTTTAATCAAGAGGCTCTTCAGTTATTTTTCACTTTCTGCATAGAGTGATGTCATCTGCATATCTGAGGTTACTGGTATTTCTCCAGGCAATCTTGATTTCAGCTTGTGCTTCATCCATCCGCATTTCATATAATATACTCTGCATACAAGTTAAGTAAGCAGGGTGACAATATACAGCCCTGATGTACTGCTTTCCCAATTTGGAACCAGTCTGTTGTTGCATGACCAGTTCTAACTGTTGTTTCTTGACCTGCATACAGATTTCTCAGGAGGCAGTTAAGGTGGTCTTGTATTCCCATCTCTTAAAGAATTTTCAGTTTGTTGTAATCCACACAGTCAAAGGCTTTGGAGTAGTCAATAAAGCAGAAGTAGATTTTTTTTTTTTTGGAACTCTTGCTCTTTCACATGGAACAACGAAGTCGTTCAAAATTTGGAAAATAGTATGTCCAAAAATCACTGCAGATGGTTACTGCAGCTATGAAAGTAAAAGACTCTTGCTCCTTCCAAGAAAAGCTATGACAAGCCTAGGCAGCATATTAAAAAGGAGAGACATTGCATTGTCAAAAAGCTTCATATTGTGAAAGATGTGTTGTTTGCAGTAGTCATGTATGGACGTGAGAGTTGGACCATTAAGAAAGCTGAATGCTAAAGTATTGATGCTTTTAAACTGTGGTGTTGGAGAAGACTCTTAAGTGTCCCTTGGACTGCAAGAAGATCAAACCAGCCAACCCTAAAGGAAATCAGTCCTGAATATTCATTGGAAGGACTGTTGCTGAAGCTGAAGCTCCAGTACTTTGGCCACCTGATGCAGAGTGTTGACTCATTGGAAAAGACTCTGATTCTGGGAATGATTGAAGGCAGAAGGAGACAGAGATGGTTGCATGGCATCACTGACTCCATGGACATGAGTCTGATCAAACTTGGGAGATGGTGAAGGACAGGGAAGCCTGGTGTGCTGTAGTCCATGGAGTCGCAAAAAGTTGGACATGACTAAGTGTCTGAACAAAAACATGGAACTCAATATCAAAAAATAAACATCCCAATCAGAAATGGGTTGAAGACCTAAAGTGGCAACTCTCCAAAGAATACAAACAGATGACCAACACACACATGCAAAGATGCTCAACATCAGTAAGTATTAGAGAAATTAAAATGAAAACTACAATGAATTATCACCTTACACCTCTCGGAATGGTCATTGTCAAAAAAAATCTGTAAAGAATAATTGCTTGAGAGGGTCTGGAGAAAAGGGAACCCTCTTCTATTGTTGGTTGGAATGTAAATTGATACATATACCCTATAGAGTAGTATGAAGGTTTCTCAAGAACTAAAAGTAATCCCACTACTGGGCATGTACCCTAGAAAACAATATTTCAGCATGATGTGTGTACCCCACTCTTCATTGCAGCACTGCTTACACTAATAACCAGGACATGCAAACAACCCAAGTTGTTGACGACAGATTGATAATGAAGAACTGATACAAATATACAATGGAATATTACTCAGCCATAAAAATGAATGAAGTTGGGCAGTTATAGAGATGTGGATGGACTTAGAGTCTGTTCTACAAAGTAAAATATGTCAGAAATAGAAAAAAATATCATATTTTAAGGCATATATTTGGAATCTAGAGAAGTTGAACAGATGAACCTATTTCTAAGATAGGAATAGAGATGCAGACATATGTAATAGACATGTGGACACAAGGTGGTAAGGGGATGGTGGGACAAATTAGGAGTAGTTAAGGGTTGACATATATGCATTATAATGTGTAAAACAGATATCTAGTGGGACATTGCTCTAGAGAACAGAGAACTCAGCTGCATGCTTTTGTGGTGACCTGGATGGGTGGGATGAGGGTGTGGGAAGAAGGTTGAAAAGGGAGGGAATATGTGTATACATCAGAGAAGGCAATGGCAACCCACTCCAGTGTTCTTGCCTGGAGAATCCCAGGGACAGAGGAGCCTGATGGGCTGCCATCTATGGGGTCGCACAGAGTCGGACACGACTGAAGCGACTTAGCAGCAGCAGCATCAGCAGCATGGGTATACATATTTCTGATTCACTTCATTGTACAGCAGAAACTAACACAATGTTGTAAACCAATTATACTACAATAATAATAAAAAAAAAAAGGTCAGGAAGATACACCATATGCACACACATTCATAGACAAACACACAAACACATGCACACACGTTTATATTTTTACTAAAATAAAATTGTGTTCTATACAATATTCTGGCAGTTTTAACAGCTTTTTATCATGAAATATCACGTATATCTTTAGGTTTTTTTTGTGTATATATTTGCCAGTTTTGGTTAGGGCATACATAATTTTCTCCTAGATTTTCCTCTACAATATTTATTGTTATTATTATTTTTTTAATTTTAAACTTTCAATTGATCTTAAATTTTATTTTTCAGTGTTGTTAGATGGTATTTAATTTTTAGTTTTTTAGATGGCTAATGCCATTTAGTAAATTGACCATTCTTTCTCCATTGATTTAAAATGCTAGTTTGTGATATGTTAAAAATTATATACACAGATTTGCTTTTGAATTCTTCCTTTTAACCTAATAATCTCTTTGTTTCTATAGAAATAAACATTTTTATTTTAGTGCATTTTATTTATTCCATTATCTGATTCTTCTTTAGTAGTCCTATTCATGAATTTTTGGCTATTATAAGCATTTATTCTTTTATGAGAATCAGTAATTTTAAGATTTACTGTATTAATAAGAAAACATGTTGAGACTATAGTTAGAAATGCATTAAACTCATATATTTATTTTGAGAGGATTGATATTTTTATAATGTTGAGTCTTTATATTTTGATGTGGAATTTAAAAAATTTGTTCAGTTTCTGTTTTCTGTTAAGTTCTAATTTTGTAGTGTAAGTTCTATGCCTTTCTTATTAAATATATTCTTATGATTGCTATAGCTTTCATTGCTGCTTTGAATAGGCTGTTTTCACATTTCTGCTTCTTGGTCTTTACTGCTAATATTAAAAAAGCTATAGATTCTTTCTCTATTTTATATTCAGCTACTTACAATGTTTACTTATTAGTTCTAGTAGGTGTTATTTCTTATAAAATAATGTGGCATTTTTTGACAAAAATGAAAGAAAGAGTGTTGAAATTAAAAGACTTTCTAGGTTTTCTAAGTGTGCATCCTTTGTTAGCAAAAACAGATGATTTTAATTGTTTCTTATATCTCATAGCATCTGCTAGAATCTCTAAGATAATACTGAAGAACACTTGTGGTAACAAGCTTATTTGCCCATTTCTGATTTTATTTGAAATGTTCTTCTGATTTTTGAATAGTAGCATTTATTATATTTGGGTAGTTTCTTTATATTTCTGTTTTGCTGAAAATTTTTATTGGAACTGTTAAGTTTCGGAATTTTCAGAATTTACTGATAAAACAGTATTTTCTCAGTTTTATAAATACCATAGTTTATTATGCCTATAGATTCTTTTCTGTTGGGCTTCCCTGGTGGCTCAGGTGATAAAGCATCTGTCTGTAATGCAGGAGACCCGGTTCGATCCCTGAGTTGGGAAGATCCCCTGGAGGAGGAAATGGCATCCCACTCCAGTACTCTTGCCTGGAAAATCCCATGGATGGAGGCACCTGGTAGGCTACAGTCCATGGGGTCGCAAAGAGTTGGACATGACTGAGCGAACTGTTAAGTTTCAGACTTTTCAGAATCCACTGATAAAACAATATTATTTTCTAAATACCATAAATTTATAAATACCATAAATAAAGACCATAGTTTTATAAATACCATAGTTTATTGGATGGTGACTGCAGCCATGAAATTAAAAGACGCTTACTCCTTGGAAGGAAAGTTATGACTAACCTAGATAGCATATTCAAAAGCAGAGACATTACTTTGCCAACAAAGTTTCGCCTAGTCAAGGCTATGGTTTTTCCTGTGATCATGTATGGATGTGAGAGCTGGACTGTGAAGAAGGCTGAGCGCTGAAGAATTGATGCTTTTGAACTGTGGTGTTGGAGAAGACTCTTGAGAGTCCCTTGGACTGCAAGGAGATCCAATCAGTCCATTCTGAAGGAGATCAGCCCTGGAATTTCTTTGGAAGGAATGATGCTAAAGCTGAAAGTCCAGTATTTTGGCCACCTCATGAGAAGAGTTGACTCATTGGAGAAGACTCTGATGCTGGGAGGGATTGGGGGCAGGAGGAGAAGGGGACACCAGAGGATGAGATGGCTGGATGGCATCACTGACTCAATGGATGTGAGTCTGAGTGACCTCCAGGAGTTGGTGATGGACAGGGAGGCCTGGCGTGCTGCAGTTCATGGGGTTGCAAAGAGTCAGACACGACTGAGTGACTGATCTGATCTGATCTGATTATGCCTATTGATTCTTTAATATTAAACTACTTTTTCATTTGTGATATGAGTACTACTTGGTAATGATGCATCATTCTTTTATAGATTGTTAAACTCTTTGCTGCTATTTTATTAATATCGAATATTCATAAGAGAATATGAATACTGTATAGTATACTGTATATGTATATTGAATAGTGTACTGTATCAAGTTTTAGCATTAAAGTTATGTGGACTTAATAAAAAAGAATTGAGTAGCTTTAACTGTTTTCTATGGCCTGGAAATATTTAACTTTGGAATTATGTATTTTTACTGCTGCTGCTGCTGCTAAGTCACTTCAGTCGTGTCCAACTCTGTGTGATCCCATAGACGGCAGCCCACCAGGCTCCTCTGTCCCCAGGATTCTCCAGGCAAGAATACTGGAGTGGGTCGCCATTTCCTTCTCCAATGCATGAAAGTGAAAAGTGAAAGTGAAGTCGCTTAGTCGTGTCCGACTCTTAGCGATCCCATGGACTGGAGCCTACCAGGCTCCTCCGTCCATGGGATTTTCCAGGCAAGAGTACTGGGGTGGGGCTATCCAAAACTCTGGTTGCCCATTTCATCTTTCAATTTTTGTCATTTATGTACTGCTAGAAAATTATCCACTTATGTTACATTTAAACATTTGTTGGCAGAACATTGTATGACTCTTTTGTGATTCCTCTATTTGTCCCTAATAGGAACTGTATCTTCTTTCTCACTTCTAATTTAGTTTTAATTTACTAATTTCAGCTTTTATCTTTTAATTTTAAGCTCAATATTAATTTTCTTAATTGAAAGTTTTTATTTACTTACTTTTGTTGCTGAAAATATTTATGATACATATTTTTATTTGAGTACAGTGACTGTTTTGCCTCATAAAATTTTGAATGAATTAGTTTCCTTGTCACTGATTTCCAGAAATTATAATTTCAGTTTTTTCTTTTAATTCAAGAAAGGGTGGTGTTTCACTTCTAAATAGATAAAGCTTTCTGATTACCTTTTTAATGTGTTTATTATTGTTATTGATATTATTATTAGAAATTGTGATCAGCAAAATCTTACTTAAATTTATATTATTGAAATTTTGTGGCTAAATACTTGAGCAATTTTTGTAATTTTTTCAAACACTATAAATATGCACACCTGTGTATATACATATACATATGTCTGAATGTATTGGCTTTGTTACTAAATTTTATTTATTTTAATGTCATTTTTCCAATACTTTTAAAAATTTTATAGTTCTTCATATTTATTTGTGTATGTTTCTTAAATCTTTAATTCTTTTAGTTCTGTAAGAGGTGTGTTACAGTTTACTAATGACATTTTATTTTTATTAAACTTTTTTATTGAATATTTTCTTGAATTTATTTTTATTTAATTTCTCCATGATTTTGCTTTTTTCTCAGATCTATCTGTTTCTGAGAGAGATATATAAGTTTCTCTCTTTAACCCAACTCAAATTTCCTCTAGAGTTTTCTAGAGTTTTTTCATTAGATTAGGTTTAGATTTTAAAATGTGTCACACCCATATTAAAATATCATTCACATACAATAAAAATCACTCATTTAAACTGGGTTTTTAGATAAGTGTGCAGCTGATACCACAATCAATTTTGGAATATTTTATCACTCATAAAAGAAATCCTATACTCATTAGCAAACAATTCTTAATTGCTCATGCTTAACATATTTAGCTAAGATTTTGCAGGTTTATGTCTCTTAGGTCTTATTTGTGAATTGTGATTTTGTTGTATAATGGCTCTATCCTGATTAGCACTTTTAACCTTAATTTCACCTGTTTGATATTAATACTGCTTCTCCCATGCTTTTATTCTTCTTTTAGTTTCTTGAAAATTTTTGTCTAACATTTATCTTCAATCATTTTTTAAAATCATCTTATTTTCTCTAATTTAAAAGTTATTATATATATATATATGCAATTCTTATATAATGGATTGAAAATTTCTGCCATATGATTGGCATATTGATTTGTTTATACTTAATGCAATGCATAAATAATGGCTTCCTTTCTTCCATCTTTATTTATGGTAATATTTATTAATATTTTACTTTTTTCTTTTCCTTATTCTTGTGTTTTGATCATGTTGAATATTTACTTTTTTAACCTTTGTATTTTGAAAGCTCTGTCTGCCTTCCCATTTCATTATTAGTTAGCTTTCCTTTCTTGTTACTAAAGTTAGATCTGTGTGTTTTCTTCATTTTTTAAAAACAAAATATCACTTATTTCCCTACTGAGAATATATTTTTTCTCTAGTTGTCAGATCCCTTTTCAGTTCAGTTCAGTTCAGTTTCTCAGTCGTGGCTGACTCTTTGCGACCCCATGAACCGCAGCACGCCAGGCCTCCCTGTCCATCACCAGCTCCCGGAGGTCACTCAGACTCGCATCCATCGAGTCAGTGATGCCATCCAGCCATCTCATCCTCTGTCGTCCCCTTCTCCTCCTGCCCTCAATCCCTCCCAGCATCAGAGTCTTCTCCAATGAGTCAACTCTTCTCATGAGGTGGCCAAAATACTGGCGTTTCAGCTTTAGCATCATTCCTTCTAAAGAAATTCCAGGATTGATCTCCTTCAGAATGGACTGGTTGGATCTTCTTGCAGTCCAAGGGACTCTCAAGAGTCTTCTCCAACACCACAGTTCAAAAGCATCAATTCTTCGGCGCTCAGCCTTCTTCACAGTCCAGCTCTCACATCCATACATGACCACAGGAAAGACCATAGCCTTGACTAGGCGAACCTTTGTTGGCAAAGTAATGTCTCTGCTTTTGAATATGCTATCTAGGTTGGTCATAACTTTCCTTCCAAGGAGCAAGCGTCTTTTAATTTCTTGGCTGCAGTCACCATCTGCAGTGATTTTGGAGCCCAGAAAAATAAAGTCTGACACTGTTTCCACTGTTTCCCCATCTATTTCCCATGCAGTAATGGGACCAGATGCCATGATCTTCGTTTTCTGAATGTTGAGCTTTAAGCCAACCTTTTCACTCTCCACTTTCACTTTCATCAAGAGGCTTTTTAGCCCCTCTTCACTTTCTGCCATAAGAGTGGTGTCATCTGCATATCTGAGGTTATTGATATTTCTCCCGGCAATCTTGATTCCAACTTGTGTTTCTTCCAGTCCAGCATTTCTCATGATGTACTCTGCATATAAGTTAAATAAACATGGTGACAATATGCAGCCTTGACGTACTCCTTTTCCTATTTGGAACCAGTCTGTTGTTCCATGACCAGTTCTAACTGTTGCTTCCTGACCTGCATACAGATTTCTCAAGAGGCAGATCAGGTGGTCTGGTATTCCCATCTCTTTCAGAATTTTCCACAGTTTATTGTGATCTACACAGTCAAAGGCTTTGGCATAGTCAATAAAGCAGAAATAGATGTTTTTCTGGAACTCTCTTGCTTTTTCCATGATCCAGCGGATGTTGGCAATTTGATCTCTGGTTCCTCTGCCTTTTCTAAAACCAGCTTGAACATCAGGAAGTTCACGGTTCACATATTGCTGAAGCCTGGCTTGGAGAATTTTGAGCATTACCCAAATTCATGTCCATTGAGTTGGTGATGCCATCCAGCCATCTGATCCTCTCTCGTCCACTTCTCCTCCCACCCTCAATCTTTCTCAGCGTCAGGGTCTTTTCATATATTTTTTTAATTTTATATTTTATTTTTTAACTTTACAATATTATATTGGTTTTGCCATATATCGACATGAATCTGCCACAGGTATACACGTGTTCCTCATCCTGAACCCTCCTCCCTCCTCCCTCCCTGTACCATCCCTCTGGGTCGTCCCAGTGCACCAGCCCCATCCAGCATCAGGGTCTTTTCAAATGAGTCAGTTCTTCACATCATGTGGCCAAAGTACTGGAGTTTCAGCTTCAGCATCAGTCCTTCCAATGAACACCCAGGACTGGTCTCCTTTAGGATGGACTGGTTGAATCTCCTTGCAGTCCAAGGGACTCTCAAGAGTCTTCTCCAACACCACAGTTCAAAAGCATCAATACTTTGGCACTCAGCTTTCTTTATAGTCCAACTCACATCCATACATGACTACTGGAAAAACCATAGCCTTAAGTAGACAAACCTTTGTTGCCAAAGTAATGTCTCTGCTTTTCACTATGCTGTCTAGGTTGGTCATAATTTTCCTTCTAAGGAATAAGCGTCTTTTAATTTTATGGCTGCCATTACCATCTGCAGTGATTTTGGAGCCCAGAAAATTAAAGTCAGCCACTCTTTCCACTGTTTCCCCATCTATTTGCCATGAAGTGATGGGACTGGATGCCATGATTTTAGTTTTCTGAATGTTGAGCTTTAAGCCAACTTTTTCACTCTCCTCTTTCACTTTCATCAAGACGCTCTTTAGTTCTTCTTCACTTTCTGCCATAGGGTGGTATCATCTGCATATCTGAGGTTATTGATATTTCTCCCAGCAATCTTGATTCCAGCTTGTGCTTCTTCCAGCCCAGTGTTTCTCGTGATGTACTCTGCATATAAGTTAAATAAGCAGGGTGACAATATACAGCCTTGACGTACTCCTTTTCCTATTTGGAACCAGTGTGTTGTTCCATGTCCAGTTCTAACTGTTGCTTCCTGACCTGCATACAAATTTCTCAAGAAAAAGAAATGCAAAAAAGCAAAATGGCTGCCTGAGGAGGCCTTAAAAATAGCTGTGAAAAGAAGAGACGTGAAAAGCAAAGGAGAAAAGGAAAGATATACCCATTTGAATGCAGAGTTCCCAAGAATAGCAAGGAGAAACGAGAAAGTCTTCCTCAGTGATCAGTGCAAAGAAATAGAGGAAAACAACAGAATGGAAAAGACTAGAGATCTCTTCAAGAAAATTAGAGATACCAAGGGAACATTTCATGCAAAGGTGGGCACAATAAAGGACAGAAATGGCAGGGACCTAACAGAAGCAGAAGATATTAAGAAGGGATGGCAAGAATACTCAGAAGAAGTGTACCAAAAAGACCTTCACTACCCAGATAATCATGATGGTGTGATCACTCACACTCACCTAGAGCCAGACATCCTGGAATGGGAAGTCAAGTGAGTCTTATGAAGCATCACTATGCACAAAAGTAGTGGAGGTGATGGAATTCCAGTTGAGCTATTCCAAATCCTGAAAGATGATGCTGTGAAAGTGCTGCACTCAATATGTCAGCAAATTTGGAAAACTCAGCACTGGCCATGTGACTGGGAAAGGTCAGTTTTCATTCCAATCTCAAAGAAAGGAAATGCCAAAGAATGCTCAAGCTACCGCACAATTGCGCTAGGAAAATAGTGCTCAAAATTCTCTAAGCCAGGCTTCAACAATATGTGAACCATGAACTTCCAGTTGTTTAAGCTGGTTTTTAAAAAAGGCAGAGGAACCAGAGATCAAATTGCCAACATCCATTTGATCATCGAAAAAGCAAGAGAGTTCCAGAAAAACATCTATTTCTGCCTTATTGACAATGCCAAAGCCTTTGACTGTGTGATCACAATAACTGTGGAAAGATCCCATTTACAAGAGGCCTTTAGAATTGTTAGTAGTTTTTCTTCCCCCTCTTTTCCATTGTTTCTTCCAGACTTTCCTCATAGCTCAGTTGGTCTGCCTTCAATGCGGGAGACCTGGGTTCTATCTCTGGGTTGGGAAGATCCCCTAGAGAAGGGAAAGGCTACCCACTCCAGTATTCTGGTCTGGAGAATTCCATGGACTATATACAGTCCATGGAGTTGCAAAGAGTTGGACATGACTGAGCGACTTTCACTTTTGTTTCTTCGCGGCCTCCCAACTCTTGGGTATTGCTGAGGTTGTTTAGTTCCAGATTATCAGTAAAATTTACCTGGTAGCTGTCAATTGTTTTACTTTCTTCCTATTTCAGTAGTCTGTATTTATATTTACATTACAAATATCAACAATTAAAAACAGCTGTCATTGACAGATTGTGTGTTGCAGGGTTCATTGCTTCTTGATGTTTTTACTTTTTCCATCTTCTTTTCCCAGAATACCTCCTCTGCATTTGTTGTTTGGTTAAACTGTTTTCTCAGTTATTTTGGAATATCTGCCAGATATGTTGGCTGGGTAATGAATCATTAGATTTACATTCTGTCAGTGTTCCAAATATATTATTTCACTATCATGTAGCTTTAAGAAATGCAAATAAGAATATGTTTTTTAAGGTTTTTGAAAACTACTTGTTCTTTTCTGCAACTTAAAAGATTTTATCTCCGTATTTCAGGAATTTAAGCAGATGTACAGTAAAATTTAGTTTACCTACACTTAAATATATGATATATGCTGTGTTCTATGGAGAGGAAAAGAAATGCCACACATGCAATGAAGAAAGAAATTCCCCTAAAATAATAGAAACTTTCTGTTTAACCCTTTATAACCTTATATTAACCGTTCATTGATAAAAATCTTTCTTTTTTACTATTATCCCAACAGTTTTACTTATTTAAAATTAAGTACTCAAGCTAAAAGTTTTTATCCCACCTCACCAAGGTGCAAATGAGACTGTATTGATAGCTCAGATTCAAAAAAATTTTCCTTAAAATTACACTTTAGGAAGTGTGAATTACTTTGTCTTTCTTTGTTATTATTTAGACATATATAATCAGTTCAGTTCAGTTTAGTTGCTCAGTCGGGTCCAACTCTTTGAGACTTCATGGAGTGCAGCACACCAGGCTACCTTGTCCATCACCAACTCCCAGAGCTTGCTCAAACTCATGTCCATCGAGTTGGTGATGCCATCCAGACATTTCATCCTCTGTTGTCCCCTTTTCCTCCTGCCTTCAATCTTTCCCAGCATCAGGGTCTTTTCCAATGAGTCAGTTCTTTGCATCTTGTGGCCAAAATATTGGAGTTTCAGGTTCAGCATCAGTCCTTCCAGTGAATATTCAGGACTGATTTCCTTTAGGATGGACTGGTTGGATCTCCTTGCAGTCCAAGGGACTCTCAAGAATTTTCTCCAACACAATTCTAAAGCATCAATTCTTCAGTGCTCAGCTTTCTTTATAGTCCCAACTCTCACATCCATACATGATCATGGAAAAACCATAGCCTTGACTAGCGGACCTTTGTTGCAAAGTAATGTCTCTGCTTTTTAATATGCTGTTGATTTTTGTCATAGCTTTTCTTCCAAGGAGCAAGCATCAAGCATATTTAATTTTAGGGCTTCCCTGGTGGCTCAGATAGAATCTGCATGCAAAGAGGGAGACCTGGGTTTGATCCCTGGGTTGGGAAGATCTCCTGGAGAAGGGAAAGGCTACCCACTCCAGTATTCTGGTATGGAGAATTCCATGGACTGTATAGTCCATGGGGTCACAAAGAGTTGGACATGTCTGAGACATATATGATATTTCCCCTTAAACTCTGGGATGTAGAGACTTATTTATTTGTACCTTGCCATGGCACTAGAGTTATATTCTTAAAAAGTGTCATCTGGGTCTCAAACATAGTTGAAAAATGTCTTATTGTCTTGCTAGATAAAATAATTTTTCTTGACAAATACTGTAAGCTGTCACTTATATGTGGAATCTGAAAAAGCCAAACTCATATAGAGAGTAGAATGGTGGTTACTGGGGGAAATGGGGAGCTATTCTAAGTTCCAGTTAGATGATGACTAAGTTTTGGAGATCTAGTGCATTGCATTTTGATTATAATTAACAATTGTGCCTTATACATTGAAAGTTAAGAGCAGATTTTAAATAGTCTCACCTCAAAAGAAGAAAATATAGTTATACAAAATGACAAAGGTTCAAATTAATAATACAGTGCTAATCATTTTACAGTATTTAAGTGTATCAAATCAGCACTTTGTAGACCTTAAACTTGCACCATGTTATATATCTCAATAAAGCTGGAAAAATTGTTTAAGAAGATAGTTATTTCCTTAAAATGTTGAAATCACTTGAACTTGAAATACAGTTGTGGTATCATCTTCATAATGGCAGGAAGCAAAGAGGAACTGAACTAAAGAGCCTCTTGATGAGGGGTAAGAGAAGAGTGAAAAAGCTGGCTTAAAATGAAACACTCAAGAAACTAAGATCATGGCATCAAATCCATTACTTCATGGCAAATAGATGTGGAAAAAGCAGAAACAGTGGCAGAGTTTTTTTTCTTGGGCTCCAAAAGTCATTTCCAGGCTTCCCATGTGGCACTGGTGGTAAGAACCCCCCTGCCAATGCACTAAGACAAAAGAGACATGGGTTTGATCCCTGGGTCTGGATGATCCCCTGAAGGAAGTGGCAACCAACTGCAGTATTCTTGCCTGGAGAAGCCCATGGACAGAGGAGCCAGGTAGGCTATAGTCCATATGGTCACAAAGAGTTGGACAGAACTGAAGTGACTGTTAAGTTGGATACGACTGAAACGACATACACACACAGATCACTGGATGGTGACTGCAGCCATGAAATTAAAAGACGCTTGCTCCTTGGAAGAAAAAGTATGACAAACCTAGACAGTGTGTTAAAAAAATAGAGACACTACTTTGCTGACAAAAGTCCATATAGTCACAGCTATGGTTTTTCCAGTAGTTATGTATGGATGTGAGCGTTAGACTGCAAATAAGGCTGAGCACCAAAGAATTGATGCTTTCAAATTGTGGTCCTGGAGAAGACTCTTGAGAGACCCTTAGACTGCAAGAAAATAAAACCAGTAAATTCTAAAGGAGATCAACCCTGAATATTCTTTGGAAAGACTGATGTTGAAGCTGAAACTCCAATACTTTGGCCACCTGATGTGAAGAGACAACTCACAGGAAAAGACCTTGATGCTAGGAAAGACTGAGGGCAGGAGGAGAAGGGGGTGACAGAGGATGAGATAGTTGTATGGCATCACTGACTCGATGGACATGGGTTTAAGCAAGCTCTGGGAGATAGTGAAGGACAAGGAAGCCTGGTGTGCTGCAATCCATGGGTTTGCAAAGAGTTGGACACAACTTAGTGATTGAACAATAACAACAGAAGTCAGGCAGAATGCTAGGCATTGATGATATATCAATGAACAAGACATGCATTTTTTTCTGCCATGCAAATGTTTTACTCATTTAATATTGTACACAATATCACAATTTATTACACATCATCTAGTATTAGACAGACTTCACTTTGAGACCTGGGTCTGTTACCTACAATTGTATGAACATGGTCAAGTTTCTTAGCATTCCTCGCTTTTAAAATGGGAGGCATTAAAAGTATCCACTTGATGGGAGTTTTTAAAAGTATATCTATAAAAATATTTGGCATACCACTTGGCACTAATTTCTCCATTCTTACTGGAACTACCTAGTTCAATGAATATAATCTTATAAAGACTTTGCAGCATTTCTTTGGTATCTTTGACTCTACTCTTTTCACTCTGAAGTCCAGCTTCTACATTGCTGATTAGTTAGCAACTCATCCCAATACCCCCTTTTCCCTAACCATTTCACACTTACTACTTGCCCTCCTCTGACTATGCTGGGCTCTTCCACCTCCCTGCTTCATTCATATTTCATTACCATCTGTCTTCTAGTGTTCTTGTTCTCTCCTTGTTGGCCTTCTGAACACATACTTTTTCTACAAATTGCTTGTCAAACTCTAGCTCCTTGAGGAGAAAGTCAGACGTTCATTTTCTCCATATTTCCATAGCCCCTGTGTGCCTCTGTTACAGTCCAGTCATTTGTAACTTAATTATCTGTGGGGGCCCATGAGATTAAAGGCTATGTCTTGTTGTCTTGGTATCCTTTGGTGTGGCACAACTGCAGCTTGATTCTAGATGAATGTTTAGTTTCTATGAATGAATGCTTAGTCACCCTGTGTTAGGCATTATGCTGGTGATAGTATGCAGTTATGTATGCCCCAAGAGTACACAATGTGAAGTTGGATGAGGAACATAAGGTTCATGCCATGAATGAACGTACTATTTCATTTACAATTAAAGGATGTCAGATTTAGTCTATTCATTGTTTTGAAGAGATAAATTAACAGTAATTTAAAATTCTTGGAATTTCACTGATGGTCCAGTGGTTAAAAGTCTGTCTTGCAATGCAGGGGATGCATGTTTGATCCCACATGACATGGGGTGGGTAACTAAAACCGCCACAACTACTGAGCCTATGTGCTGCATGAAATTTCCCGTGTGCCACAACTGTGACCTGACACAGCCAAATAAATAAAGTTTTTAAAAAATATTATTTCAACTTACCTGTTAGTGAAAACAGTTTCATTGTAAGTTTTGCTCTTTTAAGGAATGATTTTTATATACCCAAATTTCATACTGTCCTAGCTTCTTGTGATATAGGTAGATGAGCATTATCTCTATGTTTCAAGTGATTTACTATAATTAGAGGGTTTGGATCAATCATGAGTGGAATCTTGCATGTGACACGGAACTAAACTACTTGCTCTGTGCTTTCTAAATTTTAAGATGTTTAATGTGGACGTCTTGGGCATTGGATCATAGCATATTTGCAAAAGCTGAAGTGGTCATTCCTTACTTTTAATTTTTCAAATTTTAAGAATTTTTTTTTTCTTTTATCAGTTTGCAGTTTAACAAGTGTGAAACCAAAAATATTTATTAGTTTATTTAATATAGTGGTGTGTATAGAATTGCTATGTATAGTATTTGCATATAGTATTCAAAATAATTTAATTTTTATTTATTGATACAAGTCACATTAGCACAATGGTAGTCCTTAACATTATCATTTGAGTCTTAACCATTGTATCTTAAGTTCAGAAGTGCTTTTTAGAGCAGTAGAATTTCAAGTTAATAGACTGCTGTGCTTACAAAGTAGTTTTTAATTTGTTGCCTTGGGTGAATTATACTTACTTGTTATTTTCTGGATGATTTGGGGTGACTATGGCATTGGAAATAGGACATAAGCTTACTGTATTTTATCTGTGTTCTTAACAATTGTGAGAGTATTTTTAATGTTATGAAAGATGCAAGTTAGAAGAAATTCTCATTTTCTCACCTGTGCATGAAGACCCTAAGTCCTTTTAAGATACACATCGGACATGACTGAGTGACTGAACAACAACAAGAAATTAATAATTAAAAATAATTAATAATTAAAAAAAAATCAGATCAGATCAGATCAGTTGCTCAGTCGTGTCCTACTCTTTGCGACCCCATGAATCGCAGCACGCCAGGCCTCCCTGTCCATCACCAACTCCCGGCGTTCACTCAGACTCACATCCATCGAGTCAGTGATGCCATCCAGCCATCTCATCCTCTGGTGTCCCCTTCTCCTCCTGCCCCCAATCCCTCCCAGCATCAGAGTCTTCTCCAATGAGTCAACTCTTTGCATGAGGTGGCCAAAGTACTGGAGTTTCAGCTTTAGCATCATTCCTTCCAAAGAAATCCCAGGGCTGATCTCCTTCAGAATGGACTGCTTGGATATCCTTGCAGTCCAAGAGACTCTCAAGAGTCTTCTCCAACACCACAGTTCAAAAGCATCAGTTCTTTGGCTCTCAGCCCTCTTCACAGTCCAACTGTCACATCCATACATGACCACAGGAAAAACCAAAGCCTTGACTAGACTAGCCTTTGTTGGCAAAGTAATGTCTCTGCTTTTGAATATGCTATCTAGGTTGGTCATAACTTTCCTTCCAAGGAGTAAGCATCTTTTAATTTCATGGCTGCAGTCATATCAACAGTGAATATTGTCATTAAAGGAACATAAGTTTAATTTGTATTAGAATTTTTTAGTTACAGTATAGTGGTGATGATGTAAGGATTTTATATAGGAAGAAGTTTTAGGGAAGGGCATTTCAGACAGCTAGTAATCAAACCAGGACATAATGGTTTGTAATCCAAGAGAGAAGAGAGATTTAGGAGGAAGAGAAGATGAACACTGTCAAACTAAAGGGTAAAAAAGCAACCAAAGTTAAATAAGATAAGGGCAAAATATGATATATTGGATTAGCTAATTACAAAAGCAGTTTCAAGGGAGCAGTTGGAGAAGGAGCCAAATTGCAGTGAATATCATCTATCTTGTTTTCTTTCTTTCACACTTGAGAACTAGACAGAAATTTGCTATTATTACCAATTCTGACTGGCATTATTGTTAGTGAATACAACATATGTTGAAGTTCAGTCTTGGAACATGACAATATGAGATGAGTGGTGATGTTTTTATCCTAGCAGTTGACTTTCTCAGCTTCTGTCAAATATATTAAACTAAAATATATATGAAATTCTAATAAAGATACTGTTTTTAGCTTAGACTTTCTACTTCTCATTTTACGTGAACTCTAAGAACTTCTTTGTCGAACCAACCTTTTAACTTGGCTCTCACAATATTTATACTCTATAGTAAGCTCTCAAAAATATGTAATGTATTTGGACTATGTTTTATAACAATATTACTGACTCTCTTTTATCCCCTCACTTCTGGATGGGAAGAACTTACAGGGAATAGCAAACTAAGCCATAGACAACATAGACTGGTTTGCATTCTAACAGGGCATTAGCAAAGGGACCTGTCTTTTCCTGTCAGATTTTTGAGACCTCTTTATAAGATGCAATAGATAAAGAAAATATGCATATATGTAAGCAACATATAACTGATTTCATCCAAAGTCAAAGGAGAAACAATAGGGTAACTCTACATAGAAGGTTTATTTACTATACAAACTCAACTCTATCATCTGTGCAGTGTTCTTCCTCAGGGTGGATCTTACTATTGATATATCATATATGATCCTGCTTGAAATTACTATAAAATGCATTGTGTATATTTATTTATCATTATAATTCCATTATTAAAAGGTAGATTTCCTTTTGCCATGGCATCTGGGAATAAGTATGAATTGAGAAAACAAAGACTTTTAACTGTCTGGTCAGATTCCTATTGTAGTTTTGTCTGCTTTAGTTTTTGTGAATGAAAGAATGAATGCAGATATTTCCAGAATTTTAATTCCTTGTTTTGTCTCTTCTTTCCTGGGGTCTAGCTGACCTGCATGATTTTCTTTGAGATTACTATTGTAACTTAAGCAATTCTGTTTGTTCAAGATAACCTGGTGCTTGTCTCTGCTTGTGTACCATAGAGTCCTTCTCTGGTCATATTTCCCATTTAACAAATGAAGTGTGATAATTAAAATAATAATATTGAATGGACATAATAGCCTCTTAAAAATTATTCAATGGTGAGGCAAATTGCCAAGTAAGATATAATATTCCTGGGAATTACTCGAATGGGATATAATATTGAAAACCAGCTAGATTAGCAGCTTTTAAAAAGATCATGCTCCATGAGTTGAGGGGACCCAGGAATGAATAGATGGAGCACAACAGATTTTAGGGCAGCAAAATTACTCTGCATGATACTAAAATGGTGGGCATATATTATTACACATTTGTCAAAACTAGAAGGCAATGGCACCCTACTCCAGTACTCTTGCCTGGAAAACCCCATGGACGGAGGAGCCTGGTAGGCTGCAGTCCATGAGGTCATTAAGAGTCAGACACGACTGAGCAACTTCACTTTGACTTTTCACTTTCATGCATTGGAGAAGGAAATGGCAACCCACTCCAGTATTCTTGCCTGGAGAATCCTAGGGATGGGGGAGCCTGCTGGGCTGCCATCTATGGGTCGCACAGAGTCGGACACGACTGAAGTGACTTAGCAGCAGCAGCAGCAGCAGCAAGGACATATAACATCAAGAGTGAATCCTAATGTAAACTATGAACTTTAGATGATAATGTTATATAAATATAGGTTCATTGATTGTAATAAATGTACCACTGTAGTGTACAGTATCAATAGTTTCCAGGGGAGGACGTTGTGTGTGTGGCAAGTGAACGGGGGTACATGGACAATATATTTATATTCAACTAAGTTTTCCTATGTATCTAAACCTACTCTAAAAATATTTAAAATCAAACAACAACAAAATGTTTATGCTCATTAACGTCCTAGAAGCATCCAGAAGATGAACTGAAGTTTACTTTCTCTAAATCAAAATGAATGACTTAGTCTATTGGGGAAATTTGTGTACCCAAGGGGACTGCTTCTCTTACTTTGGTCACTAGCTACTCTTCTGATAAACATTTTAAAAGCTATAAATTCAAGTACTTGTATTCTATCTTTTTAACATTTGCTTCCATTTACCCCTAGGTTTGAAGTTTGAGGAAATCCAAGAAAGATTTGGTGAGGAGTTCTTTAATATATGCTTTGATGACAATGAGAGAGTACTTCGAGCTGTAGGTGGCACATTGCAGGACTTTTTTAATGGCTTTGATGCTTTGTTGGAACATATTAGAACTTCTTTTGGAAAACAGGCCACTCTAGAGTCACCATCATTCCTATGCAAAGAGCTCCCTGAAGGTACTCTTATACTCCACTACTTCCACCCTCACCACATCGTGGGGTTTGCAATGCTTGGAATGATTAAGGCTGCAGGAAAGAAGATCTATCGGCTGGATGTGGAAGTGAACCAGGTTGCTGAGAAACTGTGCTCTGATGGTTCAAACCCAGGCAATTGTAATGGCCTTGCTTTCCTTATCAGACAATATGAAAATGCTAATATCACCAAGAACCTTCCTCAGGGAACATCCCAAGTTCCTGCGGACCTCAGAATTAGCATCAACACCTTCTGCAGAGCCTTCCCTTTTCACTTGATGTTTGACCCCCACATGTCAGTCCTTCAGCTGGGGGAAGGCCTAAGGAAGCAGCTCCGATGTGACACTCACAAAGTGCTCAAGTTTGAGGACTGCTTTGAGATCATTTCTCCGAAGGTTAATGCCACCTTCGAAAGGGTTCTGCTGCGCCTGTCCACCCCATTTGTGATTAGGACCAAGCCTGAGGCTTCTGGCACTGAGAATAAAGACAAGGTAAGTGGCTATGTTGATATGGGTGATAGGAACTGGGAGATTTCATAATTCTTTTAGTATATTACATGCTGCCGGTACTTATAATTATTTAGGTAAGAGAATCTAGAGTGCCATTTAGAAAATTACTGGTTTCTGGATATATATAAAAAGACTTGACTCTATTCCCAGCCATTTTGCATATTGTCTGCCTGTTTCATTAATCTATTTCATCACATAAAAAGCAGACATTTATTATTACTAGCCATAGTAATTACAAAAATGATAAGATTTACTAAAGACCTGATACTATAAATCCACGTATATTTCCACTGATTGAGTCAAGCTCTGAGAGAAATAGTAAGACTCACTTCAACATTGTGGGAATTGCTTGCCTTATCCTAAATAAATACAAGTAAAAGCTAGCTACACTTTGATATGTTCTAAATTTCACAACCTAGGAACTCTGGTTTACATCCTATTTTTCTTAATATGCAGAACAATATATTAAGTGACTATATCAAAACTTCTAATTAAATATTAGTGTTGAAAAAGAAGCATTTCTTTAGAACATTTTCACTCCTTGAGAGAATACACTGGGATGATTCTATTTTTTAAATTTAAAGAATATTAAAGCTGTGGTTTTGCCTTCTAGAAGTACAGTATTTGGCTAGGAGGGTTTGAAGCATTTTGGGCCTTAAAATTGAAGTTAATATTATTGAAAATGTGCTTGAAGTAAAATATATTGTTGTCAATGTTGATTGCTTTATATATTTTTATAGATTTTAGAACAATCAATTCAATTTAAAGTTACTTCTTCAAGTTCCCCCTCCCATATTTCATCTGGCTTGTATGTCTATTTAATTTGTATATCACAGTAAGAAATAGACACAATGAGATGATGACTCAAATGTCAAGGCCCCCTGCAAGTTCCAATAATAAGAAACTGCTCATTAAGAAGACCCAATTATAATTTAAATATGTTAGTGGTGGTTTAAAAATAAACCAGCAATAGACAGCATTTTTATTTAAAATAGGGATAGCAGTCCTCTTGTTCTGTCTACATTTCTGCTTATTCATCTGGGTTTGCTAGAATGAGACATTCAGGAGGCTACAGTTAATCCAAACAAAATTATAGTCAATAAAGTTATGACATGGAATCTTAACCAAATGAGTAATATTTCTCAGTTATTTTAGTGTCAAAATTATAGTTTTCTAAAACACAAAAAGTAGAAAATCAGAATTAAAAATTATGACCCTGTTGATAAATTTGGCCTTGATTCATGATTTCTTCTGTAATTGCTGGCCTTGTTAATAGTTGTCTGAAGTTTCTAGTTTAATATTGGACTTTTATAAGAAAGTGCTATTTTTCAACAGTGTAAGATATTTATTCTTTAGTCTGCAGTGAAGACTTTCATTAGAATGTAAATATTTTGGCTATGCACATACTACCAATTAGCTACCACCCTCTTCCATCAAAAAGAAAAGCAACAAAAAACAAGAGCTAATCATACAGCTGAATGATGGTAAATCATTTTCAGAATGAACTGTATTGCTTTTGCTAAACCATGATCTTTGTCATTTTGTGTTGTCAGTTAGGGTTAACCATATAGCTAGAGGCAGAATACTCCTGTGAGCAATTTGATGAGGTAGTCATCATCTTAGTTTCAGAGAATTTATATCTTTATTCTGCAGTAATAAGGTCTAAAGACATATGTTGATTATCAGAAGCAAGAATGTCACTGAGAGGCATCTAATAGATATCCAAAGAGAGGCAAAGGGGAATCTGATTTTCAACCAGGAAGAGCTCAGTCCGTTATTAAGATTAAGTTAAATTATCCCCTGACAACTTAGGCTGCCTATTTTAAAGAGTTATTTGAAAAGATTAAATGATATAATCCATGTAAAATTTTTATATCCTTGACTTCAGGGTTAAGTTTTGATTAAATGCTCATTATTTTTAATTCTACCACTGTTATAATTATTGTTCCTTTCCTTTTGTAATATTCTTCCTATCCATTCACCTCTTTTCTTGCCTTATGGAAGTAAGTACTAGAGATCAGTAGGTTGAATAATTTTGGAGAAGTACCAGGTCTGCCTAACATCATCATGAAATATGATTTGGGTTTATCTTCTTAATAACGACTAGGAGACTATTTGTCACAAATGCTATAGGATTGTTTGTTTGAGTCTGCTTTTTTATCTACAGACTATCATTATTTTAAAGTCCCTAGCTTTCTTTTTTTTTTTCTTTTTAATTTATTATTTTATTGAAGGATAATTGCTTCACAGAATTGTGTTGTTTTCTGTCAAACCTCAACATGAATCAGCCATGGGTATACATATATCCCTCCCTTTTGAAACTCCCTCCCATCTTACTCCCCATCCCACCCTTCTAGGTTGATACAGAACACCTGTTTGAGTTTCCTGAGTCATACAGCAAATTCCCGTTGGCTATTTTACATATGCTAATTTAAGATTCCATGTTACTCTTTCCATACATCTCACCCTATCCTCCCCTTTCCCTATGTCCATGAGTCTATTATCTATGTCTGTTTCACCATTGCTGCCCTATTAATAAATTCTTCAGTACCATTTTTCTAGAGTCTGTATATATGCGTTAGAATACAATATTTATCTTTCTCTTTCTGACTCACTTCACTTTGTATATAGGTTCTATACATTCTAATATAATGTATATATATACATTATATATATATATATATTGGACAAGGAAATGGCAACCCACTCCAGTGTTCTTGCCTGGAGAATCCCAGGGAGGGGGGAGCCTGGTGGGCTGCCGTCCATGGGGTTGCACAGAGTCGGACACGACTGAAGTGACTTAGCAGCATATATATATATATATATATATATACATTATACACATATATAATATGTATAATATTATACATATTATACATCTAACCTCATTAGAACTGACTCAAATGCATTCTTTTTTATGGCTGAGTAATATTCCATTGTGTTTATGTACCACAATGTCTTTATCCATTCATCTGTCGATGGCTATCTAGGATGCTTCCATGTTCTAGGTATTATAAACAGTGCTGCAATGAACAATGGGATACACGTGTCTTTTTCAATTTTGGTTTCCTCAGGGTATTTGCCTAGGAGTGGGATTGCTCTGTCATATGGTGGTTTTATTCCTAGCTTTTTAAGGAATCTCCATACCATCTTCTGGGCTTCCCTCATAGTTCAGCCAGTAAAAAATATACCTGCAATGCAGGAGACCTGGGTTCGATTCCTGGGTTGGGAAGGTCCATGGAGAAGGAATTGGCAACCCACTCCAGTATTCTTGCCTGGAAAATCCCATGGACAGAGGAGCCTGGCAGGCTATAGTCCATGGGGTCGCAAGAGTCAGATACAACTTAGAGACTAAAACACTACCATACCATCTTCCATAGTGGCTGTATCAATTTAGATTCCCACCAACAGAGCAAGAGTGTTCCCTTTTCTCCACACCCTCACCAGTATTTATTGTTTGTAGAATTTTTGAGATGGCCATTTTGACTGGTGTGAGGTGATATCTCATTGTAGTTTTGATTTGCATTTCTCTAATAATGAGAGATGTTGAGCATCTTTTCATGACTTTGTTAGCCATCTGTATGTCTTCTTTGGAGAAACGTCTGTTTAGGTCTTCGTCTCCTTTTTGATTGGGTTGTTTTTCTGGTATTGAGTTGTATGACCTGCTTGTATATTTTGGACATTAATTCTTTGCCCATTGTTTCAGTTGCTTTTATTTTCTCTCATTCTGAGGGTTGTCTTTTCACCTTGCTTATAGTTTCCTTTGCTGTGCAAAAGTTTCTAAGTTTAATCAGGTCCCACTTGTTTACTTTGGTCTTTATTTCCATTACTCAAGGAGGTGGGTCATAGAGGGTGAGTCTTGCTGTGATTTATGTCATCGAGTGTTCTGCCTATCTTTTCCTCTAAGAGTTTTATAGTTTCTGGCCTTAAATTTAGGTCTTTAATTCATTTTGAATTTATCTTTGTGTTTGGTGTTAGGAAGTGTTCTGATTTCATTCTTTTGCATGTAGTTGTTCAGTTTTCTCAGCACCATTAATTGAAGAGGTTGTCTTTGCCCCATTGTATATTCTTGCCTCCTTTGTCAAAAATAAGGTAACCATGGGTGCATGGGTTTATTTCTGGACTTTCTGTCTCGTTCCATTAGTTATATTTCTGTTTTTATGCCAGTACTGTACTGTCTTGATGACTGTAGCTTTGTAGTATAATCTGAAGTCAAGAAGGTTGATTCCTCCAGCTCCATTCTTCTTTCTGAAGACTGCTTTGGCTATTCAGGTTCAGGGTTTTTTTTTTTTGTTTGTTTGTTTGTTTCCACATGAACTGTGAAATTTTTTGTTCTAGTTCTGTGAAAAATATCATTAGTAATTTGATAGGGGTCACATTGAATCTGTAGATTGCCTTTGATAGTATAGACATTTTCACAATATTGATTCTTTCTACCCAGGAACATGGGCTATCTCTCCATCTGTTTATGTCATCTTTGATTTCTTTCATCAGTGTCTTATAGTTTCTTTAAATTTATAATTTTCAGTGCGTAGTTCTTTTGTCTCCTTATGTAAGTTTACGCCTAGATATTTAATTCTTTTGGTTGCAATGGTGAATGGGATTGATTCCCTAATTTTTCTTTCAGATTTTTCATTGTTAGTATATAGAAAGGCAAGTGATTTCTCTGCCTTGATTTTACATCCTGCAACTTTGCTAAATTCGATGATTAGCTCTAGTAATTTTCTGATACTATGTTTAGGGATTTCTATGTATAATAGGAGTTGGTGATGGACAGGGAGGCCTGGCGTGCTACGATTCTTGGGGTTGCAAAGAGTCAGACACGACTGAGCAACTGATCTGATCTGACCTGATGTATAATATCATGTCATCTGCAAACAATGAGAGCTTTACTTCTTTTCTGATCTGGATTCATTTTATTTCCTTTTCTTCTCTGATTGCTGTAGCTAGGACATCCAGAACTATGTTGAATAATAGTGATGAAAGTGGACACCCTTATCTTGTTCCTGATCTTAGGGGGAATGCTTTTAGCTTTTCACCATTGAGAATAATATTTGCTATAGACTTATCATATATGATCTTTACTATGTTGTGGAAGGTTCCTTCTATGTCCATTTTTTGAAGTTTTAATCATATATTGGTGCTGAATAACATCGAAGGCTTTTTCTGCATCTATTGAGATTATCATATGGTTTTTCCTCTTTCAATTTGTTAATCTGGTGTATCACATTGAATGATTTACATATAATGAAGAATCCTTGCATTCCTGGAATAAATCCAACTTGACCATGGTGTATGAGCTTTTTGATGTGTTGCTGATTTCTGTTTGCTAAAGTTTTTGGAGGATTTTTGCATCTATGTCATCAGTGATATTGGCATGTAGGTTTCTTTTATTGTGTTGTCTATGAATTGGTTTTGGTATCAGGTATCCACCTTGTAGAATGAGTTTGGAAGTGTTCCTTCCTCTGCAATTTTTTGAAAGAGTTTTAGAAGGACAAGCATTAGCTCGTCTCAAAATATTTGATAGAATTCTCTGTAATAGTCTCTTACAATCCTTTGTATTTCTACACTGTCTGTTGTAACCTCTCCTTTTTCATCTGACTTTGTTGATTTGATTCTTCAGTTTTTCTTGATGAGTCTGGCTAAAGGTTTGTCCTTTTTTTTTTATCTTCTCAAGGAATCAGTTTTTAGTCTTATTAATCTCTACTGTTGTTTCTTTCATTTCTTTTTCATTTATTTTTTATGATCTTTATGATTTCTTTCCTTCTACTAATTTTGAGGGGTTTTTTATTCTTCTTTTTCCAGTTGTTTTAGGTGTAAAATTAGGTTGTCATTCAATGTTTTTCTTGTTTCTTGAGGTAGAATTGTATTGCTATAAACTTCCCTCTTAGGACTGCTTTTGCTGCATCCCAGGACTTGAGTTCTCATATTTTCATTGTCATTTGTTTTTAGAATTTTTTTTATTTCCCTTTTGATTCTTTAGTAAACTGTTGGTTATTTACAAACATGTTGTTTAATCTCCATGTGTTTCTATTTCTTACAGTTTTTTCCTTGTAATTGATATCTAGTCTCATAGCATTGTGGTTGGAGAAGATGCTTGATACGATTTCAGTTTTCTTAAATTTACCGAGGATTGATTTGTCATGCAAGATGTTGTCTATCCTGGAGAATGTTTCATGTGCACTTGAGAAGAAGCTGTGTTCTTCTGCATTTGGATGAAATGTCCTGAAGATATCAATGAGATCCATCCCATCTAATGTATCATTGAAGACATGTGTTTCATTATTAATTTTCTGATTTGATGATCTGTCCATAGGTGTGAGTGGGGTGTTAAAGTCTCCTACTATTCTTGTGTTACTGTCAATTTCTCCTTTTATGTCTGTTAGTGTTTGACTTTTGTATTGAGGTACTCCTATGTTGGGTGCATAGATATTGAAAATTTTTATGACTTCCTCTTGGATTGAATCCTTGATTATGATGTAGTGTCTTTCCTTATCTCTTGAAATTTTCTTTATTTTAAGGTCTATTTTGTCTGATATGAGGATTGCTACTCCAGCTTTGTTTGCATGGAATATTTGTTTCTATCCTCTCACTTTCAGTCTATATGAGTCTTTAGGTCTAAAGGGAGTTTCTTGTAGACAGCTTACATATAGTCCTTATGATCTGTAAAATTTCTGTAGAGAAATTATCTGAAAGCCTTATGAGGGTTTCATTTATATCTTTCGTATAAATAAATATATATATTTATTTTCATATATATTTCATATGTATCTTTATTTTTATCTTGCTGTCTTTGGAGTTCTCTCCTTAACTTTTGCCATTTCAATTATAATATATCTTGGTCCAGGTCTGTTTGGGTTCATCATATGGAACTCTGTGATTCCTGTGCCTGGATATCTATTTCCTTCTATAGGTTTGGGAAGTTTTCAGTCATAATTTTTCCAAATACATTTTCAATCCCCTTCCCTCTCTTTTTCCTTTCTGGACACCTGCAGTGTAAATTTTGGAATGCTTAACATTGTTTTAAAAATCTCTTAATTTCTTTCTCTGAGATTTCTTTTTCTCTCTGCTCTTCTGATTGGGTGATTTCCATCATTCTGTTTTCCATATCATTTCCATGTTCCTTCTGTGTCATTTCAGTTCAGTTCAGTTCAGTTGTGTCTGACTCTTTGTGACCCCATGGACTGCAGCATGCCAGGCCTCCCTGTCCATCACCAAGTCCCGGAGCTTGCTCAAACTCATATCCATCAAGTTGGTGATGCCATCCAACCATCTCATCCTCTGTCATCCCCTTCAGTCTTTCCTAGCCTCAGGGACTTTTTTAACAAGTCAGTTCTTCGCATCAGGTGGCCAAAGTTTTGGAGCTTCAGTTTCAGCATCAGTCCTTCCAATGAATATTCAGGACTGATCTCCTTTAGGATAAACTGGTTGGGTATCATTGCAGTGCAAGGCACTCTCAAGAGTCTTCAACACCACAATTCAAAAGCATCAATTCTTCAGTGTTCAGCTTTCTTTATGTATCACTTAGTCTGCTATTAATTCCTTGTAGTATGATTTTTATTTCAGCTATTGTATTATTCATTCCTGATTGAGTCTTTTTATATTTTCTGGTTCCTTGTTGAAATGATCAGTGTTTAGATCATTTCTTCTCCCTAATACAGTTAACATTTTTATTATCAATGTTTTGGATTCTTATCTGGTGAATTGTTTGTTTCAGTATTTTTTTTTTTTTCCAATGGTTTACTCTGGCCCTTTCAATTAAGAGGGCTTCCCTGGTGGTGCAGAGGGTAAAGCATCTGCCCACAATGTGGGAGACCTGGGCCAGGAAGCTCCCCTGGAGAAGGAACTGGCAACCCACTCCAGTACTCTTGCCTTGAAAATCTCATGGACAGAGAAGCCTGGTAGGCTACAGTCCATGGGGTCGCAGGAGTCGGACACGACTGAGTGACTTCACTTCATTTTCAATTAAGAGTAGTTCCTCTGCCTTTTAACTTTAGTTAACTTTCTCTACTTCTATGAATTTAGTTGAGACAGTTACCTATTGCAGATTTGAAGGTATTTTCTTCAGTTCAGTCACTCAGTTGTGTCCAACTCTTTGCGACCCCATGAATTGCAGCACGCCAGGCCTCCCTGTCCATCACCAATTCCCGGAGTTCACACAAACTCACGTCCATCAAGTTGGTGATGCCATCCAGCCATCTCATCCTCTGTCGTCCCCTTCTCCTCCTGCCCCCAATCCCTCCCAACATCAGAGTCTTTTCCAATGAGTCAACACTTCGCATGAGGTGGCCAAAGTACTGGAGTTTCAGCTTTAGCATCATTCCTTCCAAAGAACACCCAGGACTGATCTCCTTTAGAATGGACTGGTTTTTTCTTATATGGAAACATATCTATGCAAAGTGTGTATGCTCAGCACCTTTGATGGGAGGACTGAACTTGACCTGGACAACAATCACATCTTTCCTAGATGTGTGCTGGTGTCTCTCACCTTGATATTAATGACTGGTGGGGGTCCAGAGAGAGTGGCTAGAGACAGCACTGTGTATGAAGTGGGATTTCCTCTCTGCTCAGTGGGCATCACTGCTCTGTCAGAGGCAGCAGTTTTGTCTCAAGTTCCAGGAGCAGAAGCCTTGAGGGTTGGCCTTATTGTGGCTTTGCTGCTGCTGCTGCTAAGTCACTTCAGTCATGTCCGACTCTGTGTGACTGCATAGACAGCAGCCCACCAGGCTCCCCTGTCCCTGGGATTCTCCAGGCAAGAACACTGGAGTGGGTTGCCATTTCCTTCTCCAATGCATGAAAGTGAAAAGTGAAAGTGAAGTCGCTCAGTCATGTCCGACTCTTAGCGACCCCATGGACTGCAGCCCACCAGGCTACTCCCTCCATGGGATTTTCCAGGCAAGACTACTGGAGTGGGGTGCCATTGCCTTCTCCGTGTGGCTCTGTTAGGTACATATTTCCCCTCTCTCTGCCCAGAGACTTTGCATCAGAGGAGTTGCATAGTGCCCAGAGGTCTGATGCACTGCATGTGTGGGTGTCTACAGCCTCTGGTGCAAGTCCCCTTTGTTACTTACAGAAAATCATTACCCTCTGCTTCCACCATCCCCACTCTGCTGTGAAGCTTCTTTCCTGGGCCAGTGGGGTCCTAGGTGGATTCTTAGTGTGTGTTGGGTTAGCTGTGGTCTAGTGTTCACCATCAGATATCTGGGCTGCTTTTGAGGTACTGCTTGAGTAAGCACCAACTTCCTTCTTGGGACTGAGTTGCCTCCATGTCCCATGGTCAAATCTTTTCTCTGGTCCTTCTCACCCTAGATTCAGTGCCATGCTGTGACATGGAATAAGCAAGAGTAGGGTGTTCACTTTGCTCATTTTGTGGTATGTTGAGAGTCAGTTGCAAGATCCCCAGCAGAGCAGACCTATCTCTGACCTACTTCAAGGACTAGCTAGCATGTGTGACCACTTCAGGAACAGAGTCGTCTTTTCCCTAACTTTCTGTTTCTTGCAGTGGACCTGCACCTAGACTAGGGGATGTATCTTCTCCACATAGGTCCAGGACTGGGATGCCCAGCCTGTGGCTTCACATGCTTACTCTCCAGGGTTTTCACCTGAGTGTCAGCTCATGTAATTGCCCTTTTTATCCGAGTCCCCTCCCTGGACACAAATCCCAACTCAATTGCTTCTCTTCTCTTCTTTTATTTTATGAAAATAAATTGCATATTTATTTTCCTTACACTCTTGTTTGAACAGGAGTCCCTCTGCTAGTCTAGAGTTAGTTTTCAGTGAGAATTTGTCAACATACATATTTATTTTTGATGTGTTTGTTGGGGAGAGATGAATGCCACCTCCACTTACTCTGTCACCTTGATATCACTACTTCCAAATTGAAATTCTGATGCAGATATTACTGAGAATTATCCTGGTATTTTTCTTGATTCTTTTTAATGCCAGTAGTGTTAAAATTACTATACAGTAGATGTTTTATTACTATATAGTTACTTATTCTGTATATTACTCTTTAGTTACTTATTCTGTGTATTTAAAGGACAAGGTAGGTGATTGCATGGTGAATTATATATTCCTTATAGTAATCCTCATGTTTAATATATGCATTTTGCTGTGTTTGTATTTTTGTTGGCAAGAAAGTCTACATCTTTGAACTTACAAAAGAAAAGTGCCCTTACTTTCAGATATTATTTAGTTCTAGTGTAGGTTCTGTTGAGTGGGAAATTAGCCCCTTGAGTTAAAAATTGTTCAGAATTTTTGTTTAATTGTTCATTTTGTTTTTAACAGTATTATTTTATTTATCTGGTAGATTTCAGATTCAGTAAATTAAAATTTGAACAGCTGTTTTGAGTGTGTTGTCTACTTCCTGATTTTTAATGGTGCTCTCTATTCACACTAACATTTTTTATAAGTGTATGGTACAATTATTTTTAGTAAATGTATTTAATTGTGTAACTATGATAAAGTCTCCATTTTAGGATACTTTGTCACACCAGAAATCCTCTGCCCATTTGCAGTCAATCCCTGCTCTAACTCCCAACTCCAGGCAACTACTGATCTACTTTCATCTCTAGAGATGCCTTTTCTACACATTTCTTATAAATGTTATCATAAAATGTAGTCTTTTTTTTTTTTATTTTTGGTCTGACATGATGTTTTTGAAGTTCGTTCATGTTGTACCATGTATAAGCAATTTTTTTCCTTTTTAGTACTGAACAGTATTCCATTGCATGGATATACCACAGTTTGTTTAAGAGTTGATGGATACTGGATTGTTTTCATATTTTGGCTATTATTAATAATGTTCCAATGAACATTTGAATACAAAAGTTTTGTTGCATATATTTCTGTTCTCTTAGGCCAGTTCCTAGGAGAGGAATTGCTATGTGATAAGTTAAATATATGGTTTAGTTTTTAAAGAAATTGCCACACTGTTTACCCAAGAGGCCATGCCATTTCACATTTCACCAGTAATGTATGCAGGTTTGAGTTTCTTTATATTCTTCATAGTATCACTCTTTTTGATCATAATCATCCTAGTGAGTTCTGAGTGGTAGGCGGTTAATGTACATTTCCCTGATGACTAATGATGTTAAGCATCTTTACTTGTGCTTATTAGCTAGTCGTATATATATATATATTTTGTTAAATGTATAATCAATATTTTTCTATATTGTGTTTTATCTCCCTATTATTGAATTATAATTCCTTAAAAATAATATACATTCTGGGTATTATATTGACTTCAAACAGTGCTGTCTTTGAAATACAAAAGCTTAAATTTTGATGGTAATATTATTTCCTTTTATGGATCATGCTTTTGGTATGATACCTAGTAAAACTTTTGTACAACTCAGGATCAAAGATATTTTCTCCATCTAAATGTTTTATAATCTTAGCTCTTACATTTAGATTTTAGATACATTTTGAGGTATATTTTGTGTATGTCATAAGTGCCCAAATTTTTTTTTTTTTTTTTTTTTTTACACATAGACATCAAATTGTTTCACCAGTTTTTGAGAAAATTATCATTTCATCAGTGAATTGCCACTGTAACTTTGTCAAAATTAATGGAATAAAATATTTCTAGGTTTCCTACTTTCTATTTTAAAACATCTGACCTTATGCTAATAGCACAATGTTTTGATTACTGTATCAAAATAAGTTATGTAACTGGATATTTTAAGTTTTCCAAATTTATTCCTTTTTGAAATTGTTTTGGCTGTTCTAGATCCCTTGTGTTTCCACATAATTTTATGATCTGCCTTTTTTTAAATTCTTAAAGCCTTATGATATCAATATGATTTAATAACATAAATTCTTCAATAATAAAATTCAGCTCTCCAAGTGTAAGCATATTTTTATTTACAACATTTGACAAATATGTATTTGTAGTTAACTCTTAAGTCTAAGGAACTATGTGGAGTAATATAAGGGATAAAAAGACAAAATATAAATAATCTTGCCTCCAGGTCATTTAGCATTCATTTGATCCATCCTACTAAAAACAGAAGGACAAGTAAGACTTGATTCCAATCACTTAGGTATTCATAGCCTAGATAGACAAATGTATTGGTATGTACGTAAATAACAATAATACATGCCATAAGAGAGGTAGAAAGTAAATTTGTACCATGGAGTTAGGGCAAGGAGGGGACAGATTAAATATTTTTTTAAATTTACATTTATTTATTTTAATTGGAGGCTAATTACTTTACAATATTGTATTGGTTTTGCCATCCAATAACATGAATCTGCCATGAGTGTACACGTGCTTCTCATCCTGATCCCCCTTCCACAGCCCTCCCCATACCATCCCTCTGGGTCATCCCAGTGTACCAGCCCCAAGCACCCTGTATCTTGCATTGAACCTGGACTGGTGATTCGTTTCTTATATGTTATTATACATGTTTCAATGACATTCTCCAAAATCATCCCACCCTCTCCCTCTCCCACAGAGTCCAAAAGACTGTTCTATACATCTGTGTCTCTTTTGCTGTCTCGCATACAGGGTTATCGTTACCATCTTTCTAAATTCCATATATATGCATTACTATACTGTGGAGAAGGCAATGGCAACCCACTCCAGTACTCTTGCCAGGAAGATCCCATGGATGGAGGAGCCTGGTAGGCTGCAGTCCATGGGGTCACTAAGAGTCAGACACAACTGAGAGACTTCACTTTCACTTTTCACTTTGATGCATTGGAGTAGGAAATGGCAACCCCCTCCAGTGTTCTTGCCTGGAGAATCCCAGAGATGGTGGAGCCTGGTGGGCTGCTGTCTATGGGGTCACACAGAGTCGGACATGACTGAAGCCACTTGGCAGCAGCAGCATAGTGTATTGGTGTTTTTCTTTCTGGCTTACTTCAGTCTATATAATAGGCTCCAGTTTCATCCACCTCATTAGAACTGATTCAAATGTCTTCTTTTTAATGGCTGAGTAATACTCCATTGTGTATATGTACCATGGCTTTCTTATCCATTCATCTGCTGATGGACATCTGGGTTGCTTCCATGTCCTGGCTATTATAAACAGTGCTGAAATGAACATTGGGGTACACGTGTCTCTTTCAATTCTGGTTTCCTCAGTGTGTATGCCCAGCTGTGGGATTGCTGGGTCATAAGGCAGTTCTATTCCCAGTTTTTTAAGGAATCTCTACACTATTCTCCACAGTGGCTGTACTAGTTTGCATTCCCACCAACAGTGTGAGAAGGTTCCCTTTTCTCCACACCCTCTCCAGCATTTATTGCTTGTAGATTTTTGGATCACAGCCATTGTGACTGGCGTGAAATGGTACCTCATTGTGGTTTTGATTTGCATTTTTTCTATGATAATGAGTGATGTTGAGCATCTTTTCATGTGTTTGTTAGCCATCTGTATGTATTCTTTGGAGAAATGTCTATTTAGTTCTTTGGCCCATTTTTTTGAATGGCTCGTTTATTTTTCTGGAATTGAGCTATAGGAGTTGCTTGTTTGAGATTAGTTGTTTGTCAATTGCTTCATTTGCTATTATTTTCTCCCATTCTGAAGGCTGTCTTTTCACCTTGCTTATAGTTTCCTTTGTTGTGCATAAGCTTTTAATTTTAATTAGGCCCCATTTGTTTATTTTTGCTTTTATTTCCAATATTCTGGGAGGTGGGTCATAGAGGATCCTGTTGTGATGTATGTCGGAGAGTGTTTTGCCTATGTTCTCCTCTAGGAGTTTTATAGTTTCTGGTCTTATGTTTAGATCTTTAATCCATTTTGAATTTATTTTTGTGTATGGTGTTAGAAAGTGTTCTGGTTTCATTGTTTTACAAGTGGTTGACTAGTTTTCCCAGCACCACTTGTTAAAAAGATCTGCCTTTAGATTCATAAAATACTTTTGGAATTTTGATAGGGATTGTACTGAATTTATAGATCAATTTGGAAAGTATGGTTATCTTAACAATATTTCCTTCCATTCCATGAGAATATTTCTCAACTCATTTAGACCTTTCACTTTGTCAAGATATGTTTTATGGTTTTCAGTGTACAGCTCTTATGCTTTTTTGTTTATTTTTATTCTTCATCTTATCATGAATGGGATGTTTTGAAATTTTATTTTTCTTAGAATAAGGGAATATATATTATATTTGTATATTGATCTTGAATCTTATGACCTTCCTAAACTCAGAATAGTTTGATATTGAATTGGAGGGGTCGATTCATTAGGACTTTTTACATACAAGGTCATATAATCCAAGAATTCAAATAGGTTTCTGTATTCCTTTTCAATCTATTTTTCAATCTTTTTCTTCCCTCCTCCATTCTTTACTTCTTCTTGTGATGTCTATGGACTCAAAAAATTAGTTGAGAAGAATTATTTACTTTTAAAACTGTTTTTCTAAAATACATTGGATTAATACCATTTCTTCTTTTCAAATTTGATATACAGTTAATGTCGTATGGTTTGTCTTCTTCTGCCCCTTTGCTTTGGACCTCTATTTTTTAGTCTAAAGTGTGTCACTTCTTATTGACTCATATAGTTGACTTTCACTTTTTTATACAGTCTGATAATCTCTGTCTTTTGATTGGATTGTAGCATATTCACATTTAATGTAATTGTTGATTTGGTTGGATTTTATCTAACATATTGCTATTTGTTTTCTCTATGTCTCATATCTTCTTGTTCCTATATTCCTTCTTTAATGCCTTTTTGTATTAAACATTTTTAGAATGCCATTTTAGTTTCTTAATGTTTTTTAAATTTTACTATTGCTCTACAGATTACAGTATATAATATCTCATGTGTTCAAGCATGCTAAATCACTTCAGTTGTGTCCAGCTCTGTGCAACCCTGTAGAATGTAGCCTGCCAGGCCCCTTTGTCCATGGGATTCTCCAGGCAGAAATGCTGGAGTGGGTTCCCATGCCTTCCTCCAGGGCATCTTCTCAACACTGGAATCGAACCCTGGTCTCTTATGTCTCCTGCATTGGCTGGTGGGTTCTTTACCACTGGTGCCACCTGGAAAGCCCATATAATATCACATAGGTGTCTGTGGATGTGTGCTTGGTTGTGTCTGACTCTTTGTGACCCCATGGACTGTAGTCCACTGGGCTCCTCTGTTCATGAGATTCTCCACGCAAGAATACTGGAATGGTTTGCCATTTCTTCTTCTAGGGGATCTTTCTGACCCAGGGATCAAACCCACATCTCCTGTGTCTCCTGTATTGGCCAATGAATTCTTTATTCACAGAGCCATTGGGGAAGCCCATATAATATTGCAGTACCCTTCAAATTTGTGCTGACCTAGCACTCGTGGACTATAACAGTTTTACTCTTATATTGTTCCTTACTGCCCCTCCCTCCACTTTGTCCACTTTGTAGTATTATTCTGAATGTTATAAATCCAATTACTTATAATAATTGACATGATTGTTATATAATATAATAACTATATATATAATGATCATAATTATATATTACATATATCAGTTCAGTCGCTCAGTCGTGTCTGACTCTTTGTGACCCCATGAAATGCAGCATGCCAACCTCCCTGTCCATCACCAACTTCCAGAGTTCACTCAAACCCATGTCCAGGGAGTCGGTGATGCCATCCAACCATCTCATCTTCTGTCGTCCCCTTCTCCTGCTCTCAATCTTTCCCAGCATCAGGGTCTTTTCAAATGAGTCAGCTCTTTGCATCAGGTAGCCAAAGTAGTGGAGTTTCAGCTTCAGCATCAGTCCTTCCAATGAAAATGCAGGACTGATCTCCTTTAGGATGGACTGGTTGGATCCCCTGCAGTGTATATACCTTAATTTATTTTTAATTGGAGAATAAGCTTTACAGTGTTGTGCTGGTTTCTGCCATACATCAGCTTTAATCCATAATAGGTATATATGTCTCCCCGCTTTGAACCTCCCTCCTACCTCGCACATAATCCACCACCTCTAGGTTGTCACAGAGCACCAGGTCTGAGATCCATGGATCATACAGAGTTCTCAGTTTCCCATTGGCTATCTTTTTATATATGGAAATGTACATATTTCAATGCTGTTCTCTCAGTTTGTCTCACCCTCTCCCTCGCTCACTGTGTCCACAAGTCTTTTCTCTCCATGTGTCTCCATTTCAGCTCTGCAAATAGTTAATAATACCATCTTTTTGGATTCCATATAGATGCATTAATTTATGGTATCTGTTTTTCTCTTTCAGACTTCACTCTGTGTGATAGACTCTAGGTTCATCCACCTCATTAGAAATGACTCAGATGTATTCCTTTTTATGTCTGAGTAACATTTCGTTGTACATATGTATCGAAGCATCTAAATCCACGTATCTGTCGGTGGACATCTAGGTTGCATCCATGTCTGAGCTATTGTAAATGGTGCTGCAATTGACATTTGTGTACATGTATCTTTTTCAATCATTTCCTCAGGGTATATGCCCGGTAGTGGAGTTGTTGAATCATATGGAAGTTTTAGTTCTTGTTTTCTAAGGAATCTCCATACTGTACTTCATAGTAGTTGTATCAATTTTCATTCCTACCAACAATGCAAGAGGGTTCCATTTTTCTCCACACCCTCTCCAGCATTTATTGTTCTGTAGATTTTTTGATGGTGGGCATGCTGACTAGTGTAAGAATTTAATTTTTATTTTCATTTCCCTAATAATTAGAGATATTGAGCATCTTTTCATATGCTTTTGCCCATCTTAGTGTCTTTTTTGGAGAATTATCTGTTTGGGTCTTTTGCCCTTTTTTTCGTTGGGCTGTTTGTTTTCTAATTTGAGCCATATGACCTGCATATATATTCTGCAGATCAATCCTTTGTCAGTTTTATTTGCAATTATTTACTCCCATTGGGAGGGTTATCTTTTAATCTTTTTATTGTTTCCTTTGCTGTGAAAAAGCTTTAAGTTTAATTTGGTCCTTACCCTTCTGCTGCTAAGTCGCTTCAGTCATGTCCAACTCTGTGTGACCCCATAGACAGCAGCCGACCAGGCTCCCCCATCCCTGGGATTCTCCAGGCAAAAACACTCAGATCAGATCAGATCAGTCGCTCAGTCGTGTCTGACTTTGTGACTCCATGAATCGCAGCATGCCAGGCCTCCCTGTCCATCACCAACTCCCGGAGGTCATTCAGACTCACATCCATCGAGTCAGTGATGCCATCCAGCCATCTCATCCTCTGTCGTCCCCTTCTCTTCCTGCCCCCAATCCCTCCCAGCATCAGAGTCTTCTCCAATGACTCAACTCTTCACATGAGGTGACCAAAGTACTGGAGTTTCAGCTTTAGCATCATTTCTTCCAAAGAAATCCCAGGGCTGATCTCCTTCAGAATGGACCCGTTGGATCTCCTTGCAGTCCAAGGGACTCTCAAGAGTCTTCTCCAACATCACAGTTCAAAAGCATCAATTCTTCGGTGCTCAGCCTTCTTCACAGTCCAGCTCTCACTTCCATACATGACCACAGGAAAGACCATAGCCTTGACTAAGCGAACCTTTGTTGGCAAAGTAATGTCTCTGCTTTTGAATATGCTATCTAGGTTGGTCATAACTTTCCTTCCAGGGAGTAAGCGTCTTTTAATTTCATGGCTGTAGTCACCATCTGCAGTGATTTTGGAGCCCAGAAAAATAAAGTCTGACACTGTTTCCACTGTTTCCACATCTATTTCCCATGAAGTGATGGGACCAGATGCCATGATCTTCTTTTTCTGAATGTTGAGCTTTAAGCCAACCTTTTTCACTCTTCACTTTTACTTTCATCAAGAGGCTTTTGAGTTCCTCTTCACTTTCTGCCATGAGGGTGGTGTCATCTGCATATCTGAGGTTATTGATATTTCTCCCAGCAATCTTGATTCCAATTTGTGTTTCTTCCAGTCCAGCATTTCTCATGATGAACTCTGCATATAAGTTAAATAAACAGGGTGACAATATACAGCCTTGACGTACTCCTTTTCCTATTTGGAACCAGTCTGCTGTTCCATGTCCAGTTCTAACTGTTGCTTCCTGACCTGCATACAAATTTCTCAAGAGGCAGATCAGGTGGTCTGGTATTCCCATCTCTTTCAGAATTTTCCATAGTTTATTGTGATCCACTCAGTCAAAGGCTTTGGCATAGTCAATAAAGCAGAAATAGATGTTTTTCTGGAACTCTCTTGCTTTTTCCATGATCCAGCGGATGTTGGCAATTTGATCTCTGGTTCCTCTGCCTTTTCTAAAACCAGCTTGAACATCAGGAAGTTCACGGTTCACATATTGCTGAAGCCTGGCTTGGAGAATTTTGAGCATGACTTTACTAGCGTGTGAGATGAGTGCAATTGTGCAGTAGTTTGAGCATTCTTTGGCATTGCCTTTCTTTGGGATTGGGATGAAAACTGACCTTTTCCAATCTTGTGGCCACTGCTGAGTTTTCCAGATTTGCTGGCATATTGAGTGCAGCACTTTCACAGCATCATCTTTCAGGATTTGGAATAGCTCAACTGGAATTCCATCACCTCCGCTAGCTTTGTTTGTAGTGATGCTTTCTAAGGCCCACTTGACTTCACATTCCAGGATGTCTGGCTCTAGGTCAGTGATCACACCATCATGATTTTCTGGGTCGTGAAGCTCTTTTTTGTACAGTTCTTCTGTGTATTCTTGCCACCTCTTCTCAATATCTTCTACTTCTGTTAGGTCCATACCATTTCTGTCCTTTATCGAGCCCATCTTTGCATGAAATGTTCCTTTGGTATCTCTGATTTTTTTGAAGAGATCCCTAGTCTTTCCCATTCTGTTGTTTCCCTCTATTTCTTTGCATTGATCGCTGAAGAAGGCTTTCTTATCCCTTGTTGCTATTCTTTGGAACTCTGCATTCAGATTTTTGTATCTTTCCTTTTCTCCTTTGCTTTTCACTTCTCTTCTTTTCACAGCTATTTGTAAGGCCTCCCCAGACATCCATTTTGCTTTTTTACATTTCTTTTCCATGGGGATGGTCTTGATCCCTGTCTCCTGTACAATGTCACGAACCTCATTCCATAGTTCATCAGACACTCTATCTATCAGATCTAGGCCCTTAAATCTATTTCTCACTTCCACTGTATAATCATAAGGGATTTGATTTAGGTCATACCTGAATGGTCCAGTGGTTTTCCCTACTTTCTTCAATTTAAGTCTGAATTTGGCAATAAGGAGTTCATGGTCTGAGCCACAGTCAGCTCCTGGTCTTGTTTTTGCTGATTGTAAAGAGCTTCTCCATCTTTGGCTGCAAAGAATATAATCGATCTGATTTCAGTGTTGACCATCTGGTGATGTCCATGTGTAGAGTCTTCTCTTGTGTTGTTGGAAGAGGGTATTTGCTATGACCAGTGCATTTTCTTGGCAAAACTCTATTAGTCTTTGCCCTGCTTCATTCCGTATTCCAAGGCCAAATTTGCCTGTTACTCCAGGTGTTTCTTGACTTCCTACTTTTGCATTCCAGTCCCCTATAGTGAAAAGGACATCTTTTTTGGGTGTTAGTTCTAAAAGGTCTAGTAGGTCTTCATAGAACCGTTCAACTTCAGCTTCTTCAGCGTTACTGGTTGGGGCATAGACTTGGATTACTGTGACATTGAATGGTTTGCCTTGGAAACGAACAGAGATCATTCTGTCGTTTTTGAGATTGCATCCAAGTACTGCATTTCAGACTCTTTTGTTGACCACGATGGCCACTCCATTTCTTCTGAGGGGTTCCTTCCCGCAGTAGTAGATATAATGGTCCTGAGTTAAATTCACCCATTCCAGTCCATTTGAGTTCGCTGATTCCTAGAATGTCGACATTCACTCTTACCATCTCTTGTTTGACCACTTCCAATTTGCCTTGATTCATGGACCTGACATTCCAGGTTCCTATGCAATATTGCTCTTTACTGCATCAGATTTTGCTTCTATCACCAGTCACATCCACAGCTGGGTATTCTTTTTGCCTTGGCTCCATCCTTTCATTCTTTCTGGAGTTATTTCTCCATTGATCTCCATTAGCATATTGGGCCCCTATTGACCTGGGGAGTTTCTCTTTCAGTATCCTATCATTTTGCCTTTTCATACTGTTCATGGGGTTCTCAAGGCAAGAATACTGAAATGGTTTGCCACTGCCTTCTCCAGCGGACCACACCTTTTCAGATCTCTCCACCATGACCCACCCATCCTGGGTTGCCCCATGGGCATAGCTTAGTCATTGAGTTAGACAAGGCTGTATTCCTGGTGTGATTAGATTGACTAGTTTTCTGTGAGTATGGTTTCAGTGTGTTGCCCTCTGATGCCCTCTTGCAACACCTACCGTCTTACTTGAGTTTCTCTTACCTTGGGTGTGGGGTATCTCATCCCGGCTGCTCCAGCAAAGCACGGCCATCGCACCTTACCTTCGATGAGGGGTCTCTCCTCACCGCCGCCCTTCCTGACCTCTATAGTCGGGTAGTTCCTCTCTGCCGCACTTAGTGCACGAGTCCTCACCGCCGTCCTTCCTGACCTTGGAGGAGGGGTATCTCCTCACCGCCGCCCTTCCTGTCCTTGGTTGTGGGGTAGCTCCTCTCGGCTGTGCTTAGTGCACCAGTTGCAGCCACCGAGGCGCTCTTAGTGTGCCAGTAGCAGCCCCGGAGACACTCAAGAACACCATCAGATGTCAAAGAGGATCATGTATGTCAAAGAGTATACTGCCTATGTTTTCCTTTAAGATCTTTATACTTTGTGACCTTTCACTTAAGTCTTTAATCCATTTTGAATCAATTTCATGTATGGTGTTGAAGTGTTCTAGTTTCATTCTTTTACATGTAGTTGTCCTGTTTACCCAGCAATATTAATTAAGAGGCTGTCTTTCCACTATTTCATATTTTTGACTGCTTTGTCAAGATAAGGTGCCCATAGGTGCATGAGTTTATTTCTGGGCTTTGTATCTTGTTCCATTGGTCTATATTTCTGTTTGTGCCAGTACCATACTGTTTGATGAATATAGCTTTGTAGTATATTCTGAAGTCAGGAAGGTTGATCCTCCCAGCTCCATTTTTTCTTTCTCAAGATAGTTTTGGCTATTAGGGGTTTTGTGTTTTGATACAAATTGTGAATTTTTTTGTTCAAATTCTCTGAAAAGTACCACTGGCAATTTGATTCATATTTTGTTGATTCTATGGATTGCTTTGGGTGGTGTAGTTATTTTCACAATATTGATTCTTCCAATCCAAGAACATCTTTTATCTCCCTCTCTGTATTGTCTTTGATTTCTTTCATAAATGTCTTATAGTTTTCTTAATACAGGGCTTCTGTCTCTTTAGATAGGTTTATTCCTAGGTATTGGAGAAGGCAATGGCACCCCAATCCAGTATTCTTGCCTGGAAAATCCCATGGATGGAGGAGCCTGGTAGGCTGCAGTCCATGGGATCTCTAGGAGTCAGACATGACTGAGCGACTTCACTTTGACTTTTCACTTTGATGCATTGGAGAAGGAAATGGCAACCCACTCCAGTGTTCTTGCCTGGAGAATCCCAGGGATGGGGGAGCCTGGTGGGCTGCTGTCTATGGGGTCGCACAGGGTTGGACACGACTGAGTTGATTTAGCAGTGACTTAGCATTCCTACGTATTATTTTCTTTTTGTTGCAGTGCATGATAGAATTGTTTCCTTTTCGTTTTCAATTTTCATTGTTAGTGTATAAGAATGTAAGTGATTTTTTTGTATTAATTTTATATCATGTGACTAATATATTAATTGATTTACTATATTAATTTTCTGGTGGATTCTTTAGGTTTTCTATGTATAGTATCATGTCATCTATAAACAAGAAGAGTTTTACTTCTTTTCCAATCTGGATTCTTGTATTTATTTTTCATCTCTGATTGCCGTGACTAGGACTTCCAAAACTATTTTGAATAATAATGGCAAGAGTGTACACCCTCGTCTTGTTCCTGATCTTAGAGAAAATGCTTTCAGTTTTTCACCATTGAGAATATGTTTACTAAATAGCTGTGAAAAGAAGAGAAGCGAAAAGCAAAGGAGAAAAGGAAAGATACAAACATCTGAATGCAGAGTTCCAAAGAATAGCAAGAAGAGATAAGAAAGCCTTCTTCAGCGATCAATGCAAAGAAATAGAGGGAAACAACAGAATGGGAAAGACTAGGGATCTCTTCAAAAAAATCAGAGATACCAAAGGAACATTTCATGCAAAGATGGGCTCAATAAAGGACAGAAATGGTATGGACCTAACAGAAGTAGAAGATATTGAGAAGAGGTGGCAAGAATACACAGAAGAACTGTACAAAAAAGAGCTTCACGACCCAGAAAATCATGATGGTGTGATCACTGACCTAGAGCCAGACATCCTGGAATGTGAAGTCAAGTGGGCCTTAGAAAGCATCACTACAAACAAAGCTAGCGGAGGTGATGGAATTCCAGTTGAGCTATTCCAAATCCTGAAAGATGATGCTGTGAAAGTGCTGCACTCAATATGCCAGCAAATTTGGAAAACTCAGCAGTGGCCACAAGATTGGAAAAGGTCAGTTTTCATCCCAATCCCAAAGGAAGGCAATGCCAAAGAATGCTCAAACTACCGCACAATTGCACTCATCTCACACGCTAGTAAAGTCATGCTCAAAATTCTCCAAGCCAGGCTTCAGCAATATGTGAACCGTGAACTTCCTGATGTTCAAGCTGGTTTTAGAAAAGGCAGAGGAACCAGAGATCAAATTGCCAACATCCGCTGGATCATGGAAAAAGCAAGAGAGTTCCAGAAAAACATCTATTTCTGCTTTATTGACTATGCCAAAGCCTTTGACTGTGTGGATCACAATAAACTGTGGAAAATTCTGAAAGAGATGGGAATACCAGACCACCTAATCTGCCTCTTGAGAAACCTATATGCAGGTCAGGAAGCAACAGTTAGAACTGGACATGGAACAGCAGACTGGTTCCAAATAGGAAAAGGAGTACGTCAAGGCTGTATATTGTCACCCTGTTTATTTAACTTATATGCAGAGTTCATCATGAGAAATGCTGGACTGGGAGCAACACAAGTTGGAATCAAGATTGCCGGGAGAAATATCAATAACCTCAGATATGCAGATGACACCACCCTCATGGCAGAAAGTGAAGAGGAACTCAAAAGCCTCTTGATGAAAGTAAAAGTGAAGAGTGAAAAAGTTGGCTTAAAGCTCAACATTCAGAAAAAGAAGATATGGCATCTGGTCCCATCACTTCATGGGAAATAGATGTGGAAACAGTGGAAACAGTGTCAGACTTTATTTTTCTGGGCTCCAAAATCACTGCAGATGGTGACTGCAGCCATGAAATTAAAAGATGCTTACTCCTTGGAAGGAAAGTTATGACCAAGCTAGATAGCATATTGAAAAGCAGAGACATTACTTTGCCAACAAAGGTTCGCCTAGTCAAGGCTATGGTCTTTCCTGTGGTCATGTATGGATGTGAGAGCTGGACTGTGAAGAAGGCTGAGCACCGAAGAATTGATGCTTTTGAACTGTGGTGTTGGAGAAGACTCTTGAGAGTCCCTTGGACTGCAAGGAGATCCAACGGGTCCATTCTGAAGGAGATCAGCCCTGGGATTTCTTTGGAAGGAATGATGCTAAAGCTGAAACTCCAGTACTTTGGCCACCTCATGTGAAGAGTTGACTCATTGGAAAAGACTCTGATGCTGGGAGGGATTGGGGGCAAGAGGAGAAGGGGACGACAGAGGATGGGATGGCTGGATGGCATCACTGACTCGATGGATGTGAGTCTGAGTGACCTCCGGGAGTTGGTGATGGACAGGAAGGCCTGGCGTGCTTCGATTCATGGGGTCACAAAGAGTCGGACATGACTGAGCGACTCATTTGATCTTATCTGATGAGTTTATTGGATATGGTCTTTATTATGTTGAGGTATATTCCTTCTGTGCCTACCTTCTGGAGAATTTTTATGATAAATGAGTGTTGAATTTTGTCAAAAGATTTATCTGCATCTATTGAGATGATCGTATTATCTTTCAGTTTTTAATATGGTGCATCACATTGATTGATTTGCATATATTGAAGAATCATTGCACTCCTGGGATAAATTCCAGTTTATTATGGTAAATGATGCATTTTATGTTTTGCTGGATTGTAGAATTTTGTTGAGGATTTTTGTATCCATGTTAATCAGTGGTAATGGCTTATAATTTTCTTTGTTTGTATCTTTGCCTTGTTTTGGTATCACAGTGATGATGGCCTTTTAGAATGAGTTTGGGTGTTTTCTTTCTTCTGCAGCTTTATCAAAAAGTTTGAGCTGGTTAGGTGTTAGTTCTCTAAACTTTTGGTATAATTCACCTTTCAAAGTATCTGGCTCTGAGCTGTTCTTTGATGGAGATATATATATATATATATATATATATATATATATATATATATATATATATATATATATATATATTTTAGTCACAGTTTGGGTGCATGTGAATGGTTGTTGATGTTTGCTATTTCTTCCTGGTTCAGTTTTGGAAGGTTGTACTTTTCTAAGAACTTATCAATTTCTTCCAAGTTGTCCATTTTTTTGGCCCGTTAAGTCTCTTATGATCCTTTGTATTTTTCCATTGCTTTTTAAATTTTCCTTTTCATCTCTAATTTTACTAATTTGAATCTTTTTTTTTTTCTTTTTGAGTCTGGCTAATGGTTTATCTATTTTATTTGTCTTCTAAAAGAACTAGCTTTTAGTTTTATTGATCTTTGGTATTGTTTACTTCATTTCATTTTTATTTATTGCTGCTCTGAGCTTTACAATTTCTTTTCTTCTCCTAACTTTGGTATTTTTTGTTTTTCTTTTTCTAGTTGCTTTAGGTGTAAAGTCAAGGTGTTTATTTGACGTTTTTCTCTTTTCTTGAGGTAGTTTTGTATTGCTATAAATGTCCCGCTTAGAACTGCTCTTGTTGCATCTCATAGTTTTGGGGTCATCATGTTTTTGTTTTCATTTGTTTCTAGGTAATTTTTGTTTACTTACTTTTTTATAAATTCCATGCTCTTTGGCTTTTTAGAAATGTCTTGTTTAGCCTCCATGTATTGTGGGTTTTTTTTTTTTTTTTTACATTTTTTCCCTGTTATTGATATCTAGTCTCAGAGTGTTGTGGTCAGAGAAGATGCTTGTTATGATTTCAGGTTTTTAGGGATTTACTGAAGCTTGATTTGTGACCCAAGATGTGATCTATCCTAGAAAATATTCCATTTGCATTTGAGGAAAAAGTGTATGCCTCTGTTTTGGGATGTAATGCCCTGAAGATATCAGTTAGGGCCATCTGGTCTAATGTGTGATTTACAGTTTCTGTTTCCTTATTAATTTTCTGTCCAGATGATCTATTCATTGGTGAATATGGGATGTTAACGTCTCCTACTATTATTGTATTACTGTTGATTTCCCCTTTTATGATTGTTAGAATTTGCTTTATGTGTTGAGGTACTCCTATGTTGGGTACGTAAATATTGATAATTGTTACATCTTCTTCTTGGATTAACCCCTTGATTATTAAGTAGTACCCTCCTTATTTCTTGTAATAGTTTTTAATGTTAAAATCTACTCTGTTCGAACATTGCTACTCCCACTATCTTTTGATTTCTGTTTGCATGGAGTATTTTTTTATCCATCCCCTGACTTTCAGTCTCTGTGTGGCCAAAGATCTGAAGTAGGTCTCTTGTAGGCAGCATGTGTTCTGTATCCATCCAGTCAATCTATGTCTTTTGGTTGAAGTATTTAAACCATTTACATTTAAGGTAGTTATCTATATGTATGTTCCTATCCCTGTTTTCTTAATTGTTTAGGGTTTTGTTTTTGTGGAGGAGGACTTTTTATTCTCTTGTGTTTCGTACTAGAGGAGTTCCTTTAGCATTTCTCTTAAGACTGATTTGGTGGAGCTTAGCATTTTCTTATCTGTAAAGCTACTGATTTTACCTTGAAATCTGAATGAGTTCCTTACTGGGTGAAGTAATCTTTTGTAGATTTTTCTCTTTCATCTCTTTAAGTGTATCCTACCACTTCCTTGCGGTCTGCACTATTTCTGCTGAAAAATCAACTTTCAGTCTTTTGGGGATTCCTTTTTATGTTATTTTTTTGCTTTTCTCTTGCTGCTTTTCATATTTTTCTTTGTGTTTAATTTTTTTTTAGTTTGATTAATATGTATCTTGGTGTATTTCTCTTTGGGTTTATCCTGTATGAAACTGTCTGTGCTTCCTGCACGTGGGTAGTTATTTACTTTCCCGTATTAAGCAAGATTTCCACTATAATCTCCTCAAATATTTTCTCATACCCTTTATTTTTCTCTTCTTCTTTTAGGACCCCTAAAGTTGAATGTTGATGTACTCAGTATTATCCCAGAGATCTCTAAATCTGTCCTCAATTCATTTCATTCTTTTTTCTTTCTTTTCCTATCCAGCAATTATTTCTGTCATTCTACGTTTCAGTTCACTTATCCATTCTTCTGCCTCAGATACTCTGCTTTTAATTCCTTCTAGACTATTTTTAATTTAAGTGATTGTATTGTTCATCACTGTTTTTTTCTTTATTTCTTCAAGGTCTTTGTTAAATGTGTTAAATGCTTCTTGTATTTTCTCCAATCTATTTTAGATATTTTGAAATTTCTTTAATGTCATGACTCTAAATTCTTTTCAAATAGGGTGCCTATTTCCTCTTCATTTTTTTGACCTGATAGTTTTTTATCTTACTCTTTAATCTGTAACATGTTTTTTTTCTTTTTTTTTTTTTTTTTTTATAAGTGGGACTGTGCTCCTGCCTTACTAGTTTTGGGCATGACTTTTCATGGAGTTTTTGGGCAGTTGGCTACAATCAGGTAGTGTTGAGATGTGGACCTCACTTTGATTAATATTCCCTGGGAATATTACTCAGTTATTCTGTTTGGACTTAGCACTCCTCCCTTGGGTTCTCAGGACTGATCTCTTACCCATGAATCAGGATCCCACAAGCTGTGGGGCATGTGGAAAACAAATGAGACAGAGAAAACAGAAAACAAAAAAGGTAGAAAAATCAGATCGGATCAGATCAGTCGCTCAGTTGTGTCCGACTCTTTGCAACCCCATTAATCGCAGCACACCAGGCCTCCCTGTCCATCACCAACTCCCGAGGTCTCTCAGACTCATGTGCATTGAGTTGGTGATGCCATCCAGCCATCTCATTCTCTGTCGTCCCCTTCTCCTCCTACCCTCAATCCCTCCCAGCATCAGAGTCATTTCCAATGAGTCAACTCTTCACATGAGGTGGCCAAAGTACTGGAGTTTCAGCTTTAGTATCATTCCTTCCAAAGAAATCCCAGGGCTGATCTCCTTCAGAATGGACTGGTTGGATCTCCTTGCAGTGCAAGGGACTCTCAAGAGTCTTCTCCAACACCACAGTTCAAAAGCATCAATTCTTCGGCGCTCAGCTTTCTTCACAGCCCAACTCTGACATCCATACCTGACCACAGGAAGAACCATAGCCTTGACTAGAGGGACTTTTGTTGGCAAAGTAATGTCTCTTCTTTTTAATATGTATATGTAGAATACATCATGCAAAATGCTGGGTTGGTGAAGCATATGCTAGAATCAAGATTGCCAGAAGCGATATCAATAACCTCAGGATATGAAGATGACATCACTTTTAAGGTAGAAAGCGACGAGGATTTAAAGAGCCTCTTGATGAAAGTGAAGGGGCAGAGTGAAAAAGCTGGCTTAAAACAACATTCAAGAAATGAGGATCATGTCTTCCGGTCCCATCACTTTATGGGAAATAGATGGGGACACAGTGGAAACAGTGACAGACTATTTTCCTGAGCTCCGAATTCACTGCAGATGGTGACTGCAGCCATGAAATTCTTTCAGCTTGATCTTTGGAAGGAAAGCTATGACAAACCTAGATAGCATATAGCAGAGACATTACTTTGCCAAAAAAGATCCATATAGTCAAAGCTATGCTTTTCCAGTAGTAATGTATGGATGTGAGAGTTGTACCAAAAAGGAGACAAGCACTGAAGAATTGATTCTTTTGAACTGTGGTGTTAGTGAAGACTCTTGAGAGTCCCTTGGACAGCAAGGAGATCACATCAGTCAATCATGGAGGAAATTAATCATGAATATTCATTTGAAGGACTGATGATGAAGATGAAAGTCCAATACTTTGGCCACCTGATGTGAAGAGTTGACTCATTGGAAGAGACCCTGATGCTGGGAAAGATTGAGGGCAGGAGGAGAAGGGGATGACAGAGGCTGAGATAGTTGGATGGCATCACTGACTCAGTGGAGATGAGTTTGAGCAAGCTCTGGAAAATGGTGAAGGACAGGGATGCCTGCCACGCTATAATCCATGGGGTGGCAAAGAATTGGACACAACTGAATGACCGAGCTACAACAACAACAACATAATGGTGAAGTAAGTCAGTAAAAGAATGACAAATACTGTATAGTAACACATATACATGAAATTTAGAAGTATGGTACTGATGATCCTACATGCAGGGCAGCAAATAAGACACAAATGTAAAGAACAGACTTTTGGACTCATGGAAGAAGAAAAGGATGGGATGATTTAAGAGAATAGCATTGAAACATAAATATTACCATATGTAAAACAATGACCAATGTGAGATTGATGCATGAAGCATGGCATCCAAAGCTGCTGCTGTGGGACAACATTGAGAGAGATGTTCTGGATGGAGGTGGGAGGGGGGTTCAGGGTGTGGAGGTCACATGTATACCTATGGCCAATTCATCTTTATGTATAGGAATAACCATCACAATATTGTAATTATCCTGTAATTAAAATAAATTAATTTAAATGATAAAAATGAATACAATCTCTGGAGAAAATATTCCCAATATCAAATGCTCTCTCTGTCATTAATAAATGAATGGCTTCAAATAGCTTGACTTTTAATAATTTGCTCTAAATGACAACTTCACTTTCTTACAACTATCACATACTTCTGACTCTCTTAAGTGCATTTTCTGTTTGTTTCATTTTTACTATCAACCTTATTTAATTATTTTTGGTTGTTATCCTTATTTTTAATTCTAACTAGTTATAAGACCTACTGCCTTTGTTACATTTAGTTATCATTAATTCTTAATGTTATTTAATGTTTTAAAAGAATGTATTCTATATCTATGTATACAGATAGATTTTTTTTCATGCAAGGTACTGAGGACAGTGCATGCAATATTAAAAAATATAAGTCCTGGCATGAAAATATTCATAAGTAGTGGAAACTCCTTTCACATATTTGAATTGTTATAAAACAGAAGAGGAATATTACTTATTCTATTTTGTTTCAGAAAGAAAAACCAGGATCATAAAGTAGATTTTAAGGAAGTAAATTTGGTTTAGAATTTATTTTAAAATAATTTACTTTAATTGGAGGATAATTACATTATGTGAAATTCTGGGCTGGATGAAGCAGAGTTGGAATGAAGATTGCAGAGAGAAATATTAATAACACCAGATATGCAGATGACACTACCCTTATGCCAGAAAGCGAAGAGTAACTGAAGAGCCTCTTGATGAAGCTGAAAGAGGAGAGTGAAAAAACCTGGCTTAAAACTCAATGTACGGGTAGGGAGGTGGGTTCAGGATGGGGAACATGTGTTCATCCATGGCGGATTCATGTTGATGTATGGGAAAACCAATACAATATTGTAAAGTAAAATAAATAAATAAATAAATAAAAATACTTCTGTTACAAAAAATTCAGATCATGGTATCAAGTCTCATCGTTTCATGTCAAATAGATGGGGAAACAATGGAAACAGTGACAGGCTTTATTTTCTTGGGCTCAAATCCACTGCAGATGGTAACTGCAGTCACGAAATTAAAAGACACTTATTCCTTGGAAGAAAAGCTATAACAAACCTGTTGCTAAGTCGCTTCAGTCGTGTCCGACTCTGTGCGACCCCATAGATGGCAACCCAATAGGCTCCTCTGTCCCTGGGATTCTCCAGGCAAGAATACTGGAGTGGGTTGCCATTTCCCTCTCCAGTGCATGAAAGTGATAAGTGAAAGTGAAGTCGCTCAGTCATGCCCGACTCTTAGCGACCCCACGGACTGCAGCCTACCAGGCTCCTCTGTCCATGGGATTTTCCATGCAAGAGTACTGGAGTGGGTTGCCATTGATTCTACCCATTTCCCTTGTTCCTTACAGAACTGGTCTAATTGTAGAACAGTATTATACTTAAGAGACCCTCCAACTGGCCACCGTTCACCATCCTCCAATGGATACTGTGGCCATTCAGCATCACATAGGAAGACCAGGTGTGTATCCTTTAAGCCCTGGGGATCAAATCTATCCCAGTTTTTCAGGATACAGTTCAAAGGAGTGAGGTTGGAATTGTTAGCTCCCATCTTGTCCTGAAGGATCCCGGACGAGCCCCCAAGATGAAAGGTTGTTGTTGAATCACGGGAAGACACCGGGATTCTTGGCCCCCGGATGAGAATACAATCCAGGGCCAGAGACAAGGCTTGATCGCTCAGAGCTTTTCTGTAATAAAGTTTTATTAAAGTATAAAGGAGACAGAGAAAGCTTCTGACATAGGCATCAGAAGGGGGCAGAAAAAGTACCCATAACAAACCTAGACAGTGTATTAAAAAGCAGAGACATTACTTTGCCAACAAAGATCCATCCAGTCAAAAGTATGGTTTTTCCAGTCATTGTGAATGGATGTGAGAGCTGGACCATAAAGAAGACTGAGCACCAAAGAGTTGATGCTTTTGAACTGTGGTGTTGGAGAAGATTCTTGAGAGTCCCTTGGACTGCAAGGAAATCAAACCAGTCAATTCTAAAGGAAATCAATCCTGAATATTCATTGGAAGGACTGATGCTGAAGCTGACATTCCAGTACTTTGACCCGCTGATGTGAAGAGCTGACTCATTAGAAAAGATCCTGATGCTTGGAAAGATTGAAGGCAGGAGGAGAAGGGGAAGACACAGGATGAGAAGGTTGGATGGCATCACTGACTTGATGGACATAAGTTTGAGCAAGCTGCAGGAGATGGTTAAAGACAAGGAAGCCTGCCGTGTTGCAGGGCATGGATTGCAAAGAATCGGATATGACTAAGCGACTGAACAACAAAAGCAATAACAACAATATTGTGACAGTTTATACCATACATGGACATGAATCAGCCACGAGTATGCATATGTCCCCCCATCCTGATCCCACTTCCACCTCCATCCCCATTCTATCCCTCTAGGTTGTTTCAGAGCACTGGCTTTGAGTGCCCTGCTTCATGCATCGAACTTGCACTGGTCATCTATTTTACATATGGTAATATACATTTTTTATACATTTGCATATGGTAATATACATTTTTCTCTCCCATCGTCCCACCCTCACCTTCTCCCACAGAGTCCAAAAGTCTGTTCTTTACATCTGTGTCTCTTTTGCTGCCCTGCATGTAGGATTGTGGTTACCATGTTTCTAAATTCCATATATATGCATTAATATACATTAATTCACTTTATGACTTACTTCACTCCATAAAATAGGCTCCAGTTTCATCCGCCTCATTAGAACTGACCCAAATGTGTTCCTTTTTAAAGCTGAGTAATATTCCATTGTGTTTAGGTACCACAACTTCCTTATCCATTCATCTGCCAGTGGACATCTAGGTTGCTTACATGCCATAGCTATTGTAAACAGTGCTGCAATGAAAACTGAGGTACATGTGTCTTTCAGTGCTGGTTTCCTTAGGGTGCATACCCAGCAGTGGGATTGCTTGGTCTTATGGCAGTTCTATTCCCAGTGTTTTAAAGGAATCTCCACACTGATCTCCATAGTGGCTGTACCAGTTTGCATTCCCATCAACAATGTAAGAGGATTCCTTTTTCTCCACACCCTCTCCAGCATTTATTGTTTCTAGAATTTTTGATGATGGCCATTCTGACCAGCATGAGATGATGCCTCATTATGGTTTTGATTGCATTTTTCTAATAACGAATGATGCTGAGCATCTTTTCATGTCTTTATAAGCCATCCATATGTCTTCTTTGGAGAAATGTCTATTTAGTTCTTTAGCCCACTTTGATTGGGTTGTTCGTTTTTCTCATATTGAGCTGCACGAGCTGCTTGTATATTTTCGAGATTATTTTTTTGTCAGTTGCTTCATTTGCTATTTTCTCCCATTCTGAAGGCTGTCTTTTCACCTTGTTTATAGTTTCCTTTATTGTGCAAAAGATTTTAAGTTTAATTAGGTCCCATTTGTTTATTTATTTCCCCCCAATACTCTGGGTGGTGGGTCATAGAGGAGCTTGCTGTGATTTATGTTGAAGAGCATTCTATCTACATTTTCCTCTAAGAGTTTTATAGTTTCTGGTCTTACATCTAAACATTTGAGCCATTTTCAGTTTATCTTTGTGTGTGGTGTTAGAAAGTATTCTAGTTTCATTGTTTTATACATGGTTGACCAGTTTTTCCAGCACCACTTTATTAAGAGAGTGTATTTTCTCCATTGTATATTGTGCCTCCTTTGTCAAAGATAAGGTGTTCATAGGCGCATGGATTTATCTCTGGACTTTCTATTTTGTTCATTGATCTACATTTCTGTCTTTGTGTCAGTACCATACTGTCTTGATGACTAGTATAGTCTGAAGTCAGGAAGGGTGATTCCTCTAGTTCCACTCTGCTTTCTCAAGATTGCTTTGGCTATTCGAGGTTTATTGTGTTTCCATACAAATGGTGAAATTATTTGTTTTGGTTCTGCGAAAAATACTGTTGGTACTTTGATGGGGATTGCACTATATCTGTAGATTGCTTTGGGCAGTATACTCATTTTCACTATGTTTGTTTTTCCAATTCACGAACATGGTATATTTCTCCATCTATTCATGTCATCCTTGATTTCTTTCATCAGGGTTTCATAGTTTTCTATGTACAGGCCTTTTTTACTTTAGGCAAATTTATCTCAAAGTATTTTATTCTTTTCATTGCAGTGGTGAATGGGATTGTTTCCTTAGTCTCACTTTCTCATTTTTCTTTGTTAGTAGATAGAAGTGCAAGGGATTTCTGTGTATTAATTTTATGTCTTGCATCCTTACCATATTCATTGATTAACTCTAGTAATTTTTTGGTGGCATCCAGTATTACTGTACTACTGTTAATTTCCTCTTTCATACTTGTTAGCATGTGTCTTATATATGGTTTAGAATTAAGAGGAAATTTATTAAAATTAGTGATATTAAGAACAGAGTGAACTGCTTTGTGAGATAGTGAGCTATACAATACTTGAAAGTTCAAGATGATATTGAATATTTTATTGAAGATTCTTAGAGGAAACCTAGAAATCTTAAAATGTAAATAACCATGATCACCTTGTTTTTATAATGCTATTTTCAGGTAGTAAGAACAGTACTCATTTTATAGACTTTTTGTGCTACAGTGACAAAAATATTTCTATATCGTTTTATTTTCATAGTAGATAGAGTTTAATCTGAAAAAAAAAAAAACTAAAAAAGAATTTATGTGATAGATTGTAAAAGCTGAAGTTCTATTCAGCAATCCTTGTTCTTTCATATGTTTAATATGGTGCCCTTCAAAATTCTACTCAATAGAATAGCTTTGAAATGCCACTTATTTTGGGTTCTGTGTTTTTAAAAGTTCCATTTCGCAAAATGAAATAAATGAACACTTGGTGTTTATGACCAATTGTGAATACTTAAATATTGTAAAGACTGTTTTAAAAATATCTTCACCTCATAGGAGTGCTTTTTAATAAAGCTATTTATGGTTTTCAGCATCTATGAAGTTGGACCTTTAGGGAATTTCTGAAATAGTAAACATGTCTTTTTAGGAGATGAATCTTTGATGAGTTTAATTCAGGCTTATTGGAAAATATGAAGTCAGTTTTGACATTTCTAGTAGTTAAAGACTAATTTCCTATTAGATAGACCTGTTTCTATCATACTTAAAAATATGATCCAGAACACTTGAGAATGTTTAAGATAATTTCCTTATTTTGTAAGAGAATGAGTAGAGTTTGCACATTTTCTTGAGAGAAGAATCAAGGTATTTATGTTTGAATCACACGACGGTCTCTGTTTGTTTTCATTTTCCCCTCAAGACTGTGTGTGTGTGTGTGTGTTTCATGAAGAATCAGTGGAGTCCAAATCAAAATCTGATCTTATTGCAGGAAATAAGCAGAGAAGGAAAGTTGATCCACAGATTCTTTTCTTTTGAAGGAGAGGTCAAGAACTACATTTCTTGTGAATACAGACTTATCTGTGATGTTAGCATTAAGAATGCTTATGATATTCTGTACAGCTCCATAAAGAGCTTGCCTGGTAACTCAGATGATAAAGAATCTGCCTGCGATGCGGGAGACCTGGGATCGATCCCTGGGTTGGTAAGATCCCCTGGAGGAGGGCATAGCAACTCAATTCAGTATTCTCACCTGGAGAATCCCCTTGGACAGAGGAGCATGGTGGGCTACAGTTTATGAGGTTGCAAAGAGTCAGGCATGACTGAGCGACTAAGCTCAGCACAGCTCCGTAAAAGGATTGAGATTTCAAGTTCATTATGTCTCAAAATTATGAATGAATGAATAATTGTCTGTTGGTCATTCAATGTCAGCTTCAGAAATCTTTCCGTTTTAGGAAAGGTGTGAGAAAATCTATCTCCATGAAAAAAAATACATATATATATATAATTTTCAATTATATGTTGTTAGAAATGTAACGATAAGTGTAGCTCTAATGTTAGAATTTCAGTAAACAAGGCCTATAAAGAAATTCTTATAGCATTTTACTTTAAAAAGTTTCTGTGCTAATATGATGCATTGCCAACATCATTTGATTTCTTCCAATCATAAGATCTTTAAGAGCAAATTATGACAATTATTTTCAATGGTTTCGTTACCATTGGACTGTTTTGTGTCTTTAGAGACCAATTCCCTATCATAAATTTATTATTCTGTGAAATAATATACATGCCATTTTATACATATTTACATTCTTGTTGTTCAGTCACTGAGTCGTGTCTGACTCTTTGCAACCCCATGGACTGCAGTATGCCAGGCTTCCCTGTCCTTCACTATCTCCCAGAGCTTGCTCATTTGAGTTGATGAAGCCATCCAATCATTTCATCTTCTGTCACCCCCTTCTCCTACTGTCCTCAATCTTTCCCAGCATTAGGGTCTGGTAAGTCAGCTCTTCACATCAGGTGGCCCAAGTACTGAAGCCTTAGCTATAGCATCAGTCTTTTAAATGAATATTCAGGGTTGACTTTCTTTAGGATTGACTGGTTTGATCTCCTTGAAGTCCAAGGGACTCTCAAGAGTCTTCAACAGCACCACAGTTTGAAAGCATCAATTCTGTGGTGCTCAACCTTTATGATCCAACTTTCATATCCATAGATGACTACTGGAAAAAAATATAGGTATTAATATATGAACTTTTGTTGGCAAAATAATGTCTCTGCTTTTTAATATACTGTCTAGGTTTGTCATAGCATTTCTTCCAAGGAGCAAGTGTCTTTTAATTTCATGGTTGCTGTCACCATCTGCAGTGATTTTGGAGCCTAAGCAAACAAAGTCTGTCACTGTTTCCATTGTTTTTCCACATCTATTTGCCATGAAATGGTGGGACTGGATGCCATGATCTTAATTTTTGAATGTTGAGTTTTAAGCCAGCTTTTTTACTCTACTCTTTCACTTTCATGAAGAGGCTCTTTAGTTCCTTTTTGCTTTCTACCATCAGGTGTCATCCGCACATCTGAGGTTATTGATATTTCTCCCAGCAATCTTGATTTCAGCTTGTGCTTCATCTAGCCTGGCATTTTGCATGATGTACTCTGCATATATGTTAAATAAGCAGGGTGACAATATACAGCCTTGACATATGCCTTTCCCAAGGTGTACTGGTTCACTTTTGGAACCAACCCATTGTTCCATGTAAGGTTCTAACTCTTGCTTCTTGACCTACATACAGGTGTTTTAGTAGGCAGGTAAAGTGGTCTGGTATCCCCATCTCTTTAAGAATTTTCCACAGTTTGTTGTGATCCACACATTAAAAGCCTTTAGCAGCCAGTGAAAAAGAAGTAGACATTTTTCTGGAATTTCCTTGCTTTTTCTGTGATCCAACAGGTTTTGGCAACTCGATCTCTGGTTCCTCTGCCTTTTCTAAATCCAGCTTGTACATCTGGAAGTTCTCGGTTCATGTACTGTTGAAGCCTAGTTTAAAGAATTTTGAGCATTACCTTGCTAGCATTGAAATGAGTTCAATTGTTCAATTGTAGGTACTTTGAACATTCTTTGGCATTGCTTTCTTTGAAATTAGAATGAAAACTGATCTTTTCTAGTCCTGTGACCACTGCTGTGTTTTTCAAATTGCTGAATATTGAGTGTGGCACTTTAACAGCATCGTCTTTAAGATTTGAAGTAGCTCAGCAAGAATTCTATTACCTCCAATAGCTTTGTTCATAGTAGTGCTTCCTAAGGCCCAGAGCTTCTGGAAGTGGTGCTTCCTAAAGCCCACTTCTGGAAACACAACACAAACTACAAGGATATGTTGTAGTGCACATATAATATAATAAATATATAATAGCTATAAATGGAATATAATGTATAAAATATTTTAATCACTGTGTTATACATCTGAAACTAATATGGCATAGTAAATCAAGTATACCTCAATTAAAAAAAAAAGAATGCATTCTATATCTTATCTACTTGTACTTCTTAGGTACCCCGTTCATTGGCTGGCATAAAGTAGGCATTCAGTCATTGATTAAATGAACAAACTGATGAAGATTTTTATCATTTATTGCAAGGGCACGTATAAATTAAAATTCTTCTTTCACTATCACCTTTTAAAGTAGGAGGGCAGGTATTTTATTGTTGAGGAGACAGGGAAGCAAATGACAGAGATGATTCACTATATACTGTCCTAGGTGGAGTTAGAGGTAAAGAACCCACCTGACAATGCAGGAGATGCAAGAGATATTGGTTTGATTCTTAGGTTGGGAAGATCCCCTGAAGGAGAAAATGCCAACACACTCCAGTATTCTTGCTCAGAAAATCCCATGGACAGCCTGAAGGGCTACAGTCCATAGGGTCATGAGTAGTCAGATATGAGTGAAGCAACTTAGCATGCATGAAGCCTGCTAGCAGCCTGTCTGCTGAAAGCTGTCCCCAAATCATCTTTATGAGAAATCAACCTATACAAAAAGCTAACTGTAGGAATGTTAAGGATTAATTTTCCAACTTTTATGAAATAAATGCTTTTATTTTTTTTTAGGGTTTAGTCAGTGTATACCTGATGACAAGCTTATACCTGGAATTGGAAACAGCAATTTTCTTGTTAAATTCAATAGCTTCATTAATTCTTGAGAACCTATTTTGTACTAGTGACTGTGTGGTGGATGTTAAGGACTCAATAATAAATGAATCATCTGTTGTTAATGAGCTCCCATCCTGGTGAAGGAGAACAAATTAATTGTGGTAAATATCTAATACATTGTAGCAACTGCTTAAATAGAAGAGGTTTGTTTTTTGCTTATTAACTTAGTTACTGTTTATCAAGTGCTTACTATGATCCAAGTCTTAGACTAAATACTTTATATGCAAAATCTCATTTAATAATTCCATCAGTCCTGTAAGGTCAAATTGCTATTCTCATTTTAGAGATGAAAAGCTAGAAATAAGACTATTGTGTTATGAGAGTATCTGATTGGTTCTTTATAGAAGAATCAAAGAAGGAGTTTAGGAATAGAATGAACTGATCATATTGGTCAAGGAAGAGCCCTAACATATTTAAAGACTATTCTTAATAAAAGAGTGAATATTCTCAGTAAAAACAGAATTTTTGTCTTCCAGTCACCTTTGAAACTTTTTTGGATCACATTTTGAAAATTTTATGTCTGGCATGGGTCCCTGGATACATCTTCCAGATTTTCTGGTCAGGTCCAGTAAGAGAAGAAATCATGATACAATTTCTAGTCTTGGAATATTTCAGGATAAAAGAAGTTGAGTTTAATGCACATGGACTGAATAAAGCAGACTATATAACAATAGACCTCATAACCTAATACCTTTCACTGCATTTTGTTGTTCGTAGCTCAGTTGTGTGCAGTTCTTTGTGACCCCGCCAACTGCAGCACGCCCGGCTTCCCTGTCCTTCACTGTCTCCCGGAGCTTGCTCAAACTAATGTCCACTGAATTGGTGGTGACATCCAGCCGTCTCATCCTCTGTCATCCCCTTCTCCTCCTGCCCTCAATCTTTCCCAGCATCAGGGTCTCTTCCAATGAGTCAGTTCTTCACATCAGGTGGCCAAACTATTGGAGCTTCACCTGCAGCATCAGTCCTTCCAGTGAATACACAGGGTTGATTTCCTTCTAATCAAACCAGTTGATTGACTGGTTTGATCTCCTTGCAGTCCAAGGGGCTCTCAAGAGTCTCCTCCAACACCACAGTTCAAAAGCATCAATTCTTCAGTGCTCAGCATTTTTTATGGCCCAACTCTCACAACCCTACATGACTACTGGTAAAACCATAGCTTTGACTTGATGGATTTTTGTCAGCAAAGTAATGTCTCTGCTTTTTAACATGCTGTCTAGGTTTGTCATAGCTTTTCTTCCAAGGAGCAAGTGTCTTTTAATTGCATGGCTGCAGTCACCATCTGCAGTGATTTTAGAGCCGAAGAAAATAAATTCTGTCACTATTTCCATTGTTTCCCCATCTATTTGCCATGAAGTGGTTGGACCAGATGATATGATCTTAGTTTCTTGAATGATAAGTTTTAAGCCAGCTTTTTTTTCTCTCCTCTTTCACATTCATCAAGAGGCTCTTTAGTTCCTCTTAGCTTTCTGGCATAAGGGTGGTGTCATCTGCATATCTGAGGTCATGGACATTTCTCCTGGCAGTCTTGATTCCAGCTTGTACTTCATCCAGCCCAGCATTTTTGCATGATGTACTCTGCATATGAATTAAATAATCATTATGACAGTATACAGCCTTGGCATAGTCCCTTCCCTAATTGGAACCAATCCATTGTTTCATTTATGGTTCTGTTACTTTTTGACCTGCATATAGGTTTCTCAGGAGACAGCTAAGGTGGTCTGGTTTTCCCATCTCTTTAAGAATTTTCCTCAGTTTGTTGTGATCCACAGTTAAAGGCTTTGGTGTAGTCAATGAAGCAGATGTTTTTCTTAGGTTCTCTTGCTTTTTCTATGATCCAACCAGTGTTGGTAATTTGATCTCTGGTTCCTCTGCCTTTTCTAAATTCAGCCTGTACATCTGGAAGTTCTTGGTTCACATACTGTTGAAGCCTAGCTTGGAGGATTTTGAGAATTACCTTGCCAATATGTGAAATTAGTACAATTGTGTGTAATTTGACATTCCTTGGCATTGCCCTTCTTTGTGACTGGAATGAAAACTGACCACTTCCAGTCTTGTGGCCACTGCTGAATTTTCCAAATTTGCTGGCACACTTAGTGCAGCACTTTAAAAGCATCATCTTTAAAGATTTGAAATAACTCAGCTGGAATTCCATCATCTCCAGTTAGTTTTTTCATAGTGATGCTTCCTAAGGCCCATTTCACTGACTTTAGCAAGTATTATGTTTATGACTTGATCATAAAGTTTGAAAAGAAAAATTAAAATGAATTCTAAATTCATAGAATTCTGAATATGATAGAAATTATCTGAGAAAGCAGAGGCTCCATTTGTTTTCGTTATGGTATGTCATTGCTTTGGATGTTTCATAGTTATTGAAGCACTGAAGTACCATTTGCATGCATGCATACTAAGTCACTTCAGTTGTGTCTGATTCTGAGTGACCCTATGGATTGTAGCCCCCCAGGCTCCTCTACTCATGGGATTCTCCTGGCAAGAATACTGGAGTCAGTTGCCATGCCCGCCTCAATGATATTTTCCCAACCCAGATATCGAACCCATATCTCTTATGTCTCCTGTGTTGGCAAGGAGGTTCTTTACCATGAGCATCACCTGGGAAACCCTGAAGTACCATTATTTGAGAGTGAAAACAATAAGGACTGTTTGAGTAAGCGAAACTCATAAAATGCAGATTAAAAAAATAATACGGCTTTATTCAATATTGTGAAATAGATCAATAATGTAATGTTCTACTCTTCACTTGCATTGCTAACAAATTGTTAACAAAAGCAGCTTACTGGACTTTGCTCAAATTGATATATGAGTCATATGTAATTATGTGGTATAAATAGCAAACAGAAATCTTAAGCCATTAAATGTGGTTAAGTTTCTTTTAATAGATTAAAATTGCTGTGAAATACAATCTTATTTATACTTTTAATAAAATTTAATTAATTTATACTACTTCATCCACATTGATTTATTAAATTTTTTGAAATTGTGAGATGTGACTTAACGATTTATTTATTTCCAAAAGTTAAAGTAAAGTAATTATTCCTCATTTCTGCAAGCTGATTAGTTTAGTTCTAGACAAGTTCTGGGTCTGTTGGTCTGTTTTGAGTTTCTCTGTGTATATGAATTAAACCTAGGTAACTGTGGACAGTCTGATCTATTCTTAATTATCTGTTGAAAGATCACTAAAGCTGCTGTTTGTAACTCTAAAGCCTTTCTTTCTGAAAAGAATTGTTAGTTTCTAAAGCTCCTGACCATGTGATATGTTTTTCCGATATTGCTTCTTCCAGCTTGCCCTCTAACAGGTTTTCATTTGTCATTACATAATTAATCAAATACCATAATCTAGATATGATCTGGCCAAAAAGGACTGAGAGTGACTGATGTGGAAACTGGAATTCTGTTAACGTGACTGGTGAGCTTTTTTCCCTTCAGGAGGATATGCTTTGGGTTCATGTTGAATTAGTAGTCAATTACCATGCCTTGATCATTTTGAAGTCACTCAGTCATGTCCAACTCTTTGCAACCCCATGGACTGCAGCATGCCAGGCTTCTCCATCCAGCATCAACTCATGGAGCTTGCTTAAACTCATGTCCATTGAGTCAGTGAGGCTATCCAACCATCTCATCATCTGTGGTCCCCTTCTCCTCCTGCCTTCAGTCTTTCCCAGCATCAAGGATTTTCTAATAAGTCATTTTTTATTTTTGCATTAGGGGGCCAAAGTATTGGAGCTTCAACTTCAGCATCAGTCCTTCCAGTGAATATGCAGGGTTGAATTTCCTTTAGGATTGACTGGTTTCATCTCCTTGCAGTCCAAGGGACTCAAGAGTCTCCTCCAACACCACAGTTCAAAAGCATCAATTCTTTGGTGCTCAACTTTCCTTTCAGTCCAACTCTCCCATCCATACATGACTACTGGAAAAAACATAGCTTGTCTAGATGGACCTTTGTTGGCAAAGTAATGTCTCTGCTTTGTAATATGCTGCCTAGGTTTGTCATAGCTTTTCTTCCAAGGAGCAAGCATCTTTTAATTTTGTGCCTGCAATCACCATACCCAGTGATTTTGGAGCCCAAGAAAATAAAATTTGCCACTGTTTCCATTGTTTCCCCATCTCAGATCAGATCAGATCAGTCGCTCAGTCGTGTCTGACTCTTTGTGACCCCATGAATCGCAGCACACCAGGCCTCCCTGTCCATCACCAACTCCCGGAGGTCACTCAGACTCACATCCATCGAGTCAGTGATGCCATCCAGCCATCTCACCCTCTGTCGTCCCCTTCTCCTCTTGCCCCTAATCCCTCCCAGCATCAGAGTCTTCTCCAATGAGTCAACTCTTCGCATTAGGTGGCCAAAGTACTGGAGTTTCAGCTTTAGCATCATTCCTTCCAAAGAAATCCCAGGGCTGATCTCCTTCAGAATGGACTGGTTAGATCTCCTTGCAGTCCAAGGGACTCTCAAGAGTCTTCTCCAACACCACAGTTCAAAAGCATCAATTCTTCAGTGCTCAGCCTTCTTCACAGTCCAGCTCTCACATCCATACATGACCACAGGAAAAACCATAGCCTTGACTAGGCAAATCTTTGTTGGCAAAGTAATGTTTCTGCTTTTGAATATGCTATCTAGGTTGGTCATAACTTTCCTTCCAAGGAGTAAGCATCTTTTAATTTCATGGCTGCAGTAACCATCTGTAGTGATTTTGGAGCCCAGAAAAATAAAGTCTGACGCTGTTTCCCCATCTATTTCCCATGAAGTGATGGGACCGGATGCCGTGATCTTCGTTTTCTGAATGTTGAGCTTTAAGCCAACTTTTTCACTCTCCACTTTTACTTTCATCAAGAGGCTTTTGAGTTCCTCTTCACTTTCTGCCATAAGGGTGGTGTCATCTGCATATCTGAGGTTATTGATATTTCTCCCAGCAATCTTGATTCCAACTTGTGTTTCTTCCAGTCCAGCGTTTCTCATGATGTACTCTGCATATAAGTTAAATAAACAGGGTGACAATATACAGTCTTGACGTACTCCTTTTCCTATTTGGAACCAGTCTGTTGTTCCATGTCCAGTTCTAACTGTTGCTTCCTGACCTGCATACAAATTTCTCAAGAAGCAGATCAGGTGATCTGGTATTCCCATCTCTTTCAGAATTTCCCACAGTTTATTGTGATCCACACAGTCAAAGGCTTTGGCGTAGTCAATAAAGCAGAAATAGATGTTTTTCTGGAACTCACTTGGTTTTTCATGATCCAGCGGATGTTGGCAATTTGATCTCTGGTTCCTCTGCCTTTTCTAAAACCAGCTTGAACATCAGGAAGTTCATGGTTCACATATTGCTGAAGCCTGGCTTGGAGAATTTTGAGCATTACCATGAAATGATGGGACTGGATTCCATGATCTTCATTTTTTGAATGTTGTTTTAAGCCAGCTTTTTCACTCTTCTCTTTCACTTTCACCAAGAGGTTCTTAAGTTCCTCTTACCTTTCTGCCATAAGGCTGGTATCATCTGCATATCTGAGGTTATTGATATTTCTCCCAGAAATCTTAATTCCAGCTTGTGCTTCATCCAGCCCAGCATTCTGCGTAATGTATTCTGCCTAGAAGTTAAATAAGCAGAATAACAATATACAGCCTTGATGTACTCCTTTCCCAAATTGGAACCAGTCCATTGTTCCATGTCCAGTTCTAACTGTTCCTTCTTGACCTGCATACAGATTTCTCAGGAAGCAGGTAAGGTGGTCTGGTATTCCCATCTCTTTAAGAATTTTCCAGTTAGTGGTGATCCACACAACCAAAGGCTATAGTGTAGTCAATGAAGTAGATGTAGATTTTTTTTTTTGAATTCTCTTCATTTTAAAGTAAGCTGTTTCAAAACATTTCTTCTGCCTTGAATTTCATCTTTGTAAATTATCACTGTTTATCAATTGTCACTGTAAATTATCACTGTTAAATCTTATGTCTTCAGTTTTAGCATATTGTTCTAGTTACTAAAATATGTTTGAAGATTTATTCTGTTATCACTGCATTATATATTCCTCTGGAATATGGATTTTAGGATATCCTAGAAAAGGCAGAGGAACCAGAGATCAAATTGCCAACATCCGCTGGATTGTGGAAAAAGCAAGAGAGTTCCAGAAAAACATCTATTTCTGCTTTATTGACTATGCCAAAGCCTTTGACTGTGTAGATCACAATAAACTGTGGAAAATTCTGAAAGAGATGGGAATACCAGACCACCTGATCTGCCTCTTGAGAAATCTGTATGCAGGTCAGAAAGCAACAGTTAGAACTAGACAGGGAAGGGCAGACTGGTTCCAAATAGGAAAAGGAGTACGTCAAGGCTGTATATTGTCACCATGTCTATTTAACTTATATGCAGAGTACATCATGAGTAACGCTGGACTGGAAGAAATACAAGTTGGAATCAAGATTGCTGGGAGAAATATCAATAACCTCAGATATGCAGATGACACCACCCTTATGGCAGAAAGTGAAGAGGAACTCAAAAGCCTCTTGGTGAAAGTGAAAGTGGAGAGTGAAAAGGTTGGCTTAAAGCTCAACATTCAGAAAACGAAGATCATGGCGTCTGGTCCCATCACTACATGGGAAATAGATGGGGAAACAGTGGAAACAGTGTCAGACTTTATTTTTCTGGGCTCCAAAATCACTACAGATGGTTACTGCAGCCATGAAATTAAAAGATGCTTACTCCTTGGAAGGAAAGTTATGACCAACCTAGATAGCATATTCAAAAGCAGAGACATCACTTTGCCAACAAAGGTTCATCTAGTCAAGGCTATGGTCTTTCCTGTGGTCATGTATGGATGTGAGAGCTGGACTGTGAAGAAGGCTGAGCACTGAAGAATTGATGCTTTTGAACTGTGGTGTTGGAGAAGACTCTTGAGAGTCCCTTGGACTGCAAGAAGATCCAACCAGTCCATTCTGAAGGAGATCAGCCCTGGGATTTCTTTGGAAGGAATGATGCTAAAGCTGAAACTCCAGTATTTTGGCCACCTCATGCGAAGAGTTGACTCATTGGAGAAGACTCTGATGCTGGGAGGGATTGAGGGCAGGAGGAGAAGGGGACGACAGAGGATGAGATGGCTGGATGGCATCACTGACTCGATGGATGTGAGTCTGAGTGACCTCCGGGAGTTGGTGATGGACAGGGAGGCCTGGTGTGCTGCGATTCATGGGGTCACAAAGAGTCGGACATGACTGAGCGACTGATCTGATCTGATCTGATCTAAGAATATAAGGGAAATGGATGAAATATAGTAGGGAAATACTATGACAAATGCATTATGAGAATACCTCAAAATGATGGAATAGAAGGATATAGATCTCATCTTCCCTAACAAATTTAAAAAATACATCTGTATGTGGAACAGTTCTCACAGATAAGTAACTAAAAACTGGCAGAAGAATGTCTGTACAACCGAAACTCCAAGAAAGACCTCCATATAACCGGATATGGTGGAATAAAAAGCATCATGTTCAGACCAGCACCCCTGAGAGGGATCCGTAATAAAGAGAAGGTCTGTTTAGGCAGACCTTTGCCCTTGGGAGTAAGCAGGTCAAGTCACAATCCACATCTCCGTCATGAGATCCTGAATGGAGGAAAAAAAGCCCCTTTGCCTACTGGAAGACCCACTGAGATGGACAGAAGGGTCAAAGAAGCCTAGGCTCTATTTGTGAGGGGTGCATTACTGCCTTGCCAGTAATCATTGTGGAGAGCGCCATGCATTGGCAGCGTCCACGCTGCTGAGTTTTGAAAACAAATGGATTAATACTTTGGCCCAGCTCACTCCACACAACAGCCTGTCACAAAATGTGAGCAGAATTGATCAAGCTACACAGAGACAGACTTCGGTGCCTGGGGTGTGGTCTGAATGGCGCCGCAAATGTCACTGGCAGTGTGCACATGGAGTGGCAGGCGAGGCTAGCAGCAGCCAATGTCAGTGTGCACATGGGCAGTGCCAGAAAAGCACACAGCAGCCAAGAGCTGAATACTGGGGAGAGAGGCCCTGTGAGATGACTCATCTAACTATGCAGAAACAGCCCAGATATCCTGGGTTTTGGTAAGATGGGGCAGTGATGGCCATTGTCAACATGCTCAGGAGACACCCACTGAGAGACCTTGCTCCACATCACAGCATAGTGCTAGATCTGGGGCAGACAGGTCCTGGGAGAAGACTGTCACAAAAGCAGACCAGATCTCAATGGCAGCTGCAGCCTCAAAGCCCCAACCCTGAGGACTAGTCTCTCCACTTGGCAACCTTGCACTAGACCTGGGAGGGACACAACAGAGAAAAGGATGTGACTTCAGGCTGCTTCTGAGCAGAATCTCATAATGCCTACACAAGTGATGTATTCCATGACTGCATGGGACACACTTGCTTCAGCAATCATCTTCTTTGGACCAGGGAACACACTCCAGGGCAACAGAGCTTGATCAAACCTTATCCTCAGGGCTTATAATCCAACAACTAGGGAGTGACAGTGCAGTGACAGCCGGGGAGAAGAGAGAAAGTACGACTTCACATCCTGCACAGGCTCTAGATTCTCCAACATCAGCCACATTCCCTATCAAGGGAATAATGGCCAGCACACCCCGAGGAAAGATATGATTGGTGTCCATATCAAAGGTATGCTAAAATCAGTGAACACTCACAGTCTACACAGGGGCACTCTGATATAAAATATCATATTAGAACCACAGTGGATAACTGATTTTTCTAAATTAACATGGAGAGATAAAGTTAAGTAAAATGAAAATGCAGAGGACCTACTTCCACTTAAAAGAGCAAAGAATATCCTCTGGAAGAACAGGAAATTAAACAGAACTCACCAATCTACCAGAACCCAACTTCCAAAAGGTGGTAAGAAAAGTGCTAACTGAATTAAGAAAGATTATCCATGGAAATGTAGATCACTGTTAAAAGCAGAGTGGAAACTATAAAGATAAATTAACTAAAAAGATAATTCAATTTCTGAGAATGAAAGGAATCTAGAAGCAATGAGTAACAGATAAATGACACAGAAAAACGAACAGGTGATCTGGAAGATAGAGTGATGGAAATCACCCAATCAAAACAGCAGCCAGATAGGCAAATGAAAAAAAAAAAAAAAAAGAAGAAGAAAGCAACATATGATAAGATATATGAGATAAGATATGAGATAAGATGAAACATGCCAAATATTCATAATACAGAAAAAGAACAGAGGGAGAAGGGGATCTAAAATGTATTTGAAAGAATTATGACTGAAAACCTCCCAAACCTAAAAAAGGAAGCAGATATTCAGGTACTGGAAGCACAGAAGATCCCAAAAAAGATGAACCAAGAGACCTACACCAAGACATAATTAAAATGTAAAAGTTAAACAGAGAATTATAAAGGCAGCAAGAGAAAAACAAAGAGTTACAAGGGAACCCTCATAAGAATACCAGCAGATTTATCTGCAGAAACATCACAATTTAGAAGGGACTGTCATAATATATTTAAAGTATCAAAAGGGAAAATCTTGTAAGCAAAGATTCTCTACCCAGCAAAATTAACATTTAGAATATAAGGAGAGAGAGAGAATTTCATAGACAAGGAAAAATTAAAAGAGTTCAGCAATATTAAACCCACCCTCAAAGAAGTAGTGAAGGGGCTTTTCTATATAAAAAAGGGGCTAGAATAAATAGGAAAAGGAAAATCACTGTAGGAAAGACAAGTACATAAAATAATCGAAGATCACTTAAATAAGCCAATACATAAATTAAAAAGCAATCAAAACATTTAAAAAAGCAATTATAACCACAATACAGAGTAAAAAAAAAAGAAAATATGAACATTTAAAGCAATACAAAAAATGGGGAGGGGAATATAAAAATGTATATGTTCTAGAATGTGTTTGAACTTGAATGACTGTCAGCTTAAAGAAGCCATATAATATTGGACCAGATTACTTAAACTTCATATTAACCACAAATGAAAAATATACAATGGATGCACAAAGACAGAACTCAAGAAAATTGAAAAAGAAAATCGTTAAACAACAAAAGGAAAAAGAAAAAGAAGAAATAAACAAAGAAATGCAAAAACAACTGGAAAATAAGGAATAAAATAGCAATACATACATCCTAGCAATAATTCTTTAAATTTCAATAGAGTAAATGCTCAGATCAAAAGACATAGAGTGGCAGAGTGAGTGAAAAACAAGAACCTAAATATGTTGCCTACAAGTGAGTCACTTGATGGCAGTGACACACACAGACTGAAAGTAGATGGAAAAAGATATTTTATGAAAATGGAAATGATAAGAAATTAATGGCCACAATACTCTTATCAGGTAAACTAGACTTTTAAACAAATGCCATAAAGACAAAGTGAAGTGAAGTCACTCAGTCGTATCTGACTCTTAGCAACCCCATGGACTACAGCCCACCAGGCTCCTCTGTCTGTGGGATTTTCCAGACAAGAGTACTGGAGTGGGTTGCCATTGCCTTCTCCAGAAAAACTGCTGCTGCTGCTGCTAAATCACTTCAGTAGTGTCTGACTCTGTGTCACCCCAGAGACAGCAGCCCACCAGGCTCGTCCGTCCCTGGGATTCTCCAGGCAAGAACACTGGAGTGGGTTGCCATTTCCTTCTCCAATGGATGAAAGTGAAAAGTGAAAGTGAAGTCACTCAGTCGTGTCTGACCCTCAGCGACCCCATGGACTGCAGCCTTCCAGGCTCTTCTGTCCATGGGATTTTCCAGGCAAGAGAGGCATTATTTAAAGGATCAATACAAGAAAGGAAGGTTATGTTCATTACCACGCAAGGACCCAGTATAGGAGCACCTAAATATATAAAACAAATATTAAAAATCATAAAGGGAGAAATTAACAATAAGAGTAAATAATAATAAGAAGCTTCAATACCCCACTGACATTAATGGTCAGATTATTCATACAGAAAATCAGATCAATATGGCAATAAAGGTATTTTTTTCTAATCACAACCATTTAAAACTAGAAATAAACCACTAGGGGGAAAAAGGAGAAAGAACACATACATGTAAACCTACATGTTATTTAAAAATGGGTAAATAATGAAAGCAATAAATGTCTCAAAACAGAGGAAAATGAAAATGTAAACACTTGCAAAATCGATGGGATACAAAAGAAGTAGTTTTAAGGAGGTTCATAGTAATATACACCTTCCAAAAAAGGGCTATTCTAAAAAAAAAAAATTGAAGAGAGGAGTACACTCAAATTCATTCTGTGAAGCCATAATCACACTGATATTAAAACCAGGCAAAGACAACAATAAAGAAAATGACAGATCAATATCTTTGATGAATATAGATATAAAAATCCTTAATAAAATATTAACAAACTGAATCCAACAATATATTAAAAGGATTATACACCATGATCAAGTTGGTTGTGAGAATGGTTCAACATGGAAATCAATCAATGTGATATACCAAATGAGCAAACAAAAGATATACTACATGATCATCTCAATATACAGAAAAATATTTGATAAAATTCAACATACATTCATGAAAAATCTCTTACTAAAGTGGGCATTGGGGGAACATATCTTAACATAATAAAAATCATTTATGACAAACTCATAGCCAACATTATACTCAATGCTAAAAGCTGAACGCCTTCCTGCTAAATTCAGGAACAAGATAAGGATGCCCATTCTCACTGCCTCTATTCAACCTAGTATTGGAAACCTTAGCCACAGCAATCTGACAAGAAAAAGAGACAAAATGTTTCCAGATTTGAAGGGAAGGTGTGAGACTTTATTTTGCAGCTGACATGATACTCCATATAGAGAATCCTAAACACTCCACCTGAAGTCTGTTTGAACTAACAATGGATTCAGTGAGGTTTCAGGATACAATAAACCTAAATCAGTTGCATTTTTTACACTAGTCTATTTCTGATAAGGAAATATCAGAAAGAGAAAAAAATCTCATTTAAAATTGCATCAATAAAATAAAATACCTAGTAATAAACTTAACCAAAGAGGTGAAAGACCTTTATGTTAAAAACTATAGAACATTGTTAATTAAAACTGAGGATGATTGAAAAAGATGGAAAGAAATCTCATAAATTAAAAGAATTAATATTGTTAAATGGCCATAGCAGGTAAAGCAATCTACAGATTTCATACAATTTCTATACCCAGGACATTTTTCACAAAACCAAAACAAATAAGAGTCACACAATTGCCAAAGATTAATGTAGGAAAGAAGAAAGCTGGAAGTATTACCCTTCTAGACTTCAGACTATATTACAAACCTACAGTAATCAAAACAGTGGCATACTAATACAAACAATGGAACACAAAAGAGAGCCCAGAAATTAACCTACATTCCTATAATTAATCTATAAGGAAGGAACTAAGAATATTCATTGGAGAAATGGATTCTTTTTAGTAAGTGGTGCTGGGAAAACTGGACAGTTACATGTAAATCAGTGAAATTATAACACCCTCTTATATCCTATACAAAAATAAATTCAAAATGGTTTAAAGATCTAAATATAAGGCATGGAACCATAAAACTCATAGAGGGTAACTTAGGCTAAACATTCTCTGACACAAATCATAGTAGTAGTTGGCTCAAGTGATAAGAATCTGCCTGCCAATGCAGGACCTGTAGGAGATGCAGGTTCGATCCCTGGCTTGGGAGGATCTTGTGGAGGAGGAAATAACAATCTACTCAAGTATTTTGGCCTGGAAAATCTCTGGACAGTGGAGGAAGGTGGGCTACAGTCCATGTGGTCACAAAGACTTGGACATGACAGCATACATGGATCAAGCCTCAAGGTGCACCCATGACAAGAAAAAAAATAAAAGCAAAAAACCCTCCCAAAACCTACATGGGACCTATTAAAACTTACAACGTTTTGAACTGCAATGGCAACAATCAGAAAAATAAAAAGACAGCCTGCAGAATGGGAGAAAATATTTGCAAATGATTTTGCTAACAAATGGTTAATACCCAAATAGTTCATACAAACAGCTCATACAATTTAATGTGAAAAAGCAAACAATTCAATCAAAAAGTGGGCAGAAGACTTAAATATTGTTCTTTAGTTGCTCAGCCATGTCCGAATGTTTGCAACCCAATAGACTGCAGCACACCAGGCTTCCCTGTCCTTCTCCATCTCTCAGAGCCTGCACAAACTCATGTCCATTGAGCCAGTCCAACCATCTCATCCTCTGTCATGACCTTCTCTGGCCCTCAGTCTTTCCCAACATCAGGGACTTTTCCAATGAGTCAGCTCTTCACATCAGGTGGCCAAAGTATTGGAGCTTCACCATCAGCATCAGTCCTTCCAGTGAATATGCAGGGTTGATTTCCTTTAGGATTGACTGGTTTAATCTCCTCTCAGTCCAAGGGACTCTCAAGAGTCTTCTCAAACACCGTATTTTGAAAACATCAATTCTTCAGTGCTAAGCTTTCTTTATGGTCCAAATTTCACATCCATATATGACTAATAGAAAAACCATAGCTTTGACTGTACAGACCTTTGTTGGCAGTGATGTCTCTGCTTTTTAAACATGCTATCTAGGTTTGTCATAGCTTTTATTCCAAAAAACAAGCATCTTTTAATTTCATGGTTGCAGTCACTGTCCACAGTGATTTTGGAGCCCAAGAAAATAAATTTTGTCACTCATTGTTTCCCCATCTATTTGCCATGAAGTGATGAGACTGGATGCTATGATCTTTGTTTTCTGAATGTTGAGTTTTAAGCCAGTTTTTTCACTCTCCTCTTTGACAGCTTCATCAAGAGGCTCTTTAGTTCCTTTCACTTTTTGCCACAAGGGTGGTGTCACCTGCATATCTGAGTTTATTGATATTTCTCCTAGAAATCTTGATTTCAGGTTGAGCTTCATCCAGCCTGGCATTTCACATGTTAAGTTAAATAAGCAGGGTGACAATATACAGCCTTGGCATACTCCTTTCCCGATTTTGAAGCAGTCTGTTGTTCTAGGTAATGTTCTAATTCTTGCTTTTGGACCTGCATGCAGGTTTCTCAGGAGGCAGGTAAAGTGCTTTGGTATTCCCATTTCTTTAAGAATTTCCCACTGATTGTTGTGATCCACATGAGCTTCCCTCATAGCTCAGTCGGTAAAGAATCTACCTGCAATGCAGGAGACCCAGGTTCAATTCTTGGTACAGGAAGATCCCCTGGAGAAGGAAATGGCTCCAGTATTCTTGCCTGGAAAATCTCATGGACAGAGGAGTCTGGTGGGCTACAGTCAATGGGGTTGCAAGAGTTGGACATGCCTTAGCAACTAAACCACCACCACCACCACACAATCAAAGGATTTAGCATAGTCAATGAAGCAGAAGTAGATGTTTTTCTGGAATTCCCTTGCATTTTCTATGATCCAATGTGTGTTGACAATTTGATCTCTGATACCTCTGTCTTTTCTAAATCCAGCTTGTACATCTGGATGTTCTCAGTTCATGTACAGTTGAAGCCTAGCTTGAAGGATTTTGAGACCCAGATACCCACAATGATGTGATCATGCACCTAGAGCCAGACATCCTGGAGTGTGAAGTCAAGTGGCCCTTAGGAAGCATTACTATGAACAAAGCTAGTGGAGGTGATGGAATTCCAGCTGAGGTATTTCAAATCTTAAAATATGATGCTATTAAAGTACTGCACTCAATAAGACAGCAAATTTGGAAAACTCAGCAGTGGCCACCGGACTGGAAAAGGTTGGTTTTCATTCCAATACCATAAAAGGACAGTGCCAAAGAATGTTCCAACTACCACATAATTGCACTAATTTCTCATGCTAACAAGGAAATTCTCAAAATCCTTCCAGCTAGAGCTAAATGTGCTTTTCTCCAAATAAGATATACTCATGGCCAACACTCATGTGGAAAGATGATCAACATTTTTAATTATTAGAGAAAGGCAAGTCAAAAGTAAAATGAGGTACCACTTCACACCTATCAGAATGGCTACCATCAAAATGTTTCCAAATAAATGCTGGAGAGGGTGTGGAGAATAGGGGGAACCCTTCTGTACTGTTGGTGGTAATGTAAATTGATGGAGCCACAGTGGAAAACAATACAGTGGTTCCTTAAAAACCAACTAGAAATACAGCTTCCATGTGAATCAGCAATCCTATTTCTGGGTACATATCCAGAAAAAATAAAAACTATAATTCAAAAGGATTCATGTACTTCAATGTACTTGTATGTGATGTCTAAATAATAAAATGAATGAATAATAAAGCAGATAGACTCATGCCTATAGAGAAGAGACTAGTGGTTACCAGCACAGAGAGGAAAGGAGGAGGAGATAGGCTAAGGGATTAAGAGATACAAGCTACTGTATAAGGTAAATAAGCACCAAGGAAAATATAGCTATTGTTTTATAATGATTTTAAATGGAGTATAATATATAAGAATACTGAATAACTATGTCATATATCTGAAACTAATATTATATTTAGAATTAGCTATACTTCAAAAGCAGAGACATTACTTTGCCAACAAAGGTCCATCTAGTCAAGGCTATGGTCTTTCCTGTGGTCATATATGGATGTGAGAGTTGGACTGTGAAGAAGGCTGAGTGCCAAAGAATTGATGCTTTTGAACTGTGGTGTTGGAGAAGACTCTTGAGAGTCCCTTGGACTGCAAGGAGATCCAAGCAGTCCATTCTGAAGGAAATCAGCCCTGGGATTTCTTTGGAAGAAATGATGCTAAAGCTGAAACCCCAGTACTTTGGCCACCTCACGCGAAGTGTTGACTCATTGGAAAAGACTCTGATGCTGGGAGGGATTGGAGGCAGGAGGAGAAGGGGATGACAGAGGATGAGATGGCTGGATGGCATCACTGACTTGATGGACGTGAGTCTGAGTTACCTCCGGGAGTTGGTGATGGACAGGGAGGACTGGTGTGCTGCGATTCATGGGGTTGCCACAAGTCAGACATGACTGAGCGACTGAACTGAACTGAACTGATACTTCAATTAAAAAAAGAGAAAATGGTGACTTTTAATTTAGGAGTCAACAGGGTAGGAGCCTAGCTAGTTGTTAGGACAGAGTGATGAATAACTTTGTGAGTGACTTTCTAAGAAATACAGTTGCCTAAATAGGCTGTACTTGTAGTTGGCTAGGAGATGGCAATGGCACCCCACTCCAGTACTCTTGCCTGGAAAATCCCATGGATGGAGGAGCCTGGTAGGCTGCAGTCCATGGGGTCGTGAAGAGTCAGATACGATTGAGCGACTTCATTTTTACTTTTAACTTTCATGCATTGGAGAAGGAAATGGCAACCCACTCCAGTGTTCTTGCGTAGAGAATCCCAGGGATGGGGGAGCCTGGTGGGCTGGCGGCTATAGGGTTGCACAGAGTCAGACACGACTGAAGTGACTTAGCAGCAGTAGCAGCAGCAGACTTTAGCGTATGGGAGCTGTGACCTTGATATAAAGCTGGTGTTTGCAGAAGTTCAGCATTCCTGTGGTAAACAGGTGCAGCAAACAGGCAATTTTCAGGAAGCCATCTGACTAAATTCAGCCGAGGCACTGTGGGGATGGTCACCAAGGGAGGTTTTTGAGGGACCAAAGTGTAAGCCATTACTTCCTACACAAGCAGTTACCAGCCATGTTTTTGAATCAACTTTGTAACAAAAGTTAGGTAAGAGGAAGTAGGTTACATAAATTAAAAGGAAAGGTATGGAGGGAATGAAATCATTAAAAGATGGCCCCCTGCCAGGCCCTTAATTCATTCAACATATACTGAGTATATCCTATGGGTCAGGAAATGGTAGCTACAGAAATTGTGACTAATTTAATTCTGGCCACATAAAACCACAATGTTATGCAGTTTGAAATATTCTTTTTCTTTCCTTAACAAATGTTGAAGCTGGAGCTCGGTGAACTGAGTTAATTTCCCCAGATAACCTGTAGTATCATGTTTTTGGCCCTAATACTGGCTGCCCTCACTTACAGAATTACAGGAGGATTTACGAGTACTAACATTTGTAAGGGATCATTTTCCCAACTCCGGAAGGAAGAGGTACTAATAATGGTGTGTGGTTTCCTTTTGAGAGCCACGAGACACTGAAACACAGCTTTGGCTTGGAATAGTGCATCGTCCTCCTGAGATTCATTGACACGACTGACTGCTTATCATTTCTGATAATTCAAGGGAGCCAAATTGAAGTCATAAAGGAAAAGACTGTAAATATGTTAAAATCTATTTTCATTCTTGCTTCAGCCAAGTGTCAATGCCTATAAAAGGAAAAAGAAGCATTGTGAGAAGAGTCAGGTATAAACAAAGGTGCTGAGGACCAGAATTGTGTTTTATACACTGTGGCTCATGACATATGGAATTCTGTTTTAGAAAGGAATAGAATAGAGCTCACAGAAACTACAAGGATTGTGTTTAATAGGCTACTCAATGATCTAGTCGTGAGGTCTTTTAAATGAAATTTAAGATAACAGTTAAAATGAAGCTTCAGCAAGTTTGGACAATTAAATATCAAAAGACATTGAAAGAAAATACCTTTGGACAATAACTGACAGTAAAAAGCAGCAGGAAAGAGGAGTCAAGAACAATTGCTGTGGTCTGTGATAGATATACATTGATACATATTTTATCAGTAATAAATTGAAATAAGAAGCTTAATACATTACAGTCCTGTGAATACTATCACTAATACTTAGCAGTATTGTGATGCAGTGGAAGAGGAAACTATTTTCTTAGAAAATAGATGTAAGAGAAATATAAGATTAGTGAACCAGATCTCTATGTAAACCAATCAATCAAAACATGAAAGCATTACAGGTAGATTTTAAAAGCTAGGTGGTTTTATGTCAACGAGTGTTTTTCCTATGTTTTCCTCTAAGAGTTTTATGAGGTACTGCCTCACACTGGTCAGAATGGCCATCATCAAAAAGTCTACAAACAATAGAGAGGTCTACAAATGCTAGAGAGGGTGTGGAGAAAAGGGAACCCTCTTGTACTGTTGGTGGGAATACAAAATGGTACAGACACTATGGAGAACAGTATGGAGGTTCCTTAAAAAACTGAAAATAGAACTACCATATGACCGAGTGATTCCACTCCTGGGCACACACCCTGAAAAAAAACATACCTCAAAAAAAAAAAAAACACAAAACATGTATGGCAGTGTTCATGGCAGAGCTATTTACAATACCCAGGACATCCAAACAACCTAAGTTGTCAGCAGATGAATGTATAAAGAAGACGTAGTGTATACAGGCAATGGAATAATACTTTGCTTAGCCATAAAAGGAACGGAATAGGGTCCTTTGTCAAAATGTGGATGTACCTACAGTCTGTCATACAGAGTGAAGTAAATCAGAAGTGAAAGTTGCTCAGTCATGTCCCACTCTTTGTGACCCCATGGACTATATAGTCCATGGAATTGTCCAGGCCAGAATTCCAGAGTGAGTAGCTGTTCCCTTCTCCAGGGGATCTTCCCAAACCAGGGATTGAACCTAAGTCTCCCTCATTGCAGGCAGATTCATTGCATGGCAGGCTGAGCCATCAGGGAAGCCCAAGAATACTGGAGTGGGTAGCCTATGCTTTCTCCAGTGGATCTTCCCAACACAGGAATCGAACTGGGATTTCCTGCACTGCAGGTAGGTTCTTTACCTGCTGAGCTACTGGGGAAGCCCCAAGAGAAAAACAAATATTGTTTATTAGCACATTTATGAGAAATCTATTTATGAGAAGTCTCATAAATCTATATTTATGAGAAATTTATGTGGTTCATGGGGTCGCAAAGAGTCGGAAACGACTGAGCGACTGATCTGATCTGATGAGAAATCTAGAGAGAATGATACAGATGAACCTACTTTCAGGGCAGGAAAAGGACTGCAGATATAGAGCAAGGATGTGTGAACATACGGAGGAAGAGGCAGGTGGGTTGAATTGGGAGATTAGGCTTGACATAAATACACAACCATGTGTAAAATAGATAGCTAGTTGGAACCTGCAGTATAGTACAGAGAGCTCAGATCTGTGGTTTTTTCTGACTTAGATGGGTGAGATAGAGGGGTTGCAGTTTGAGGGAGGTCCTAGAATAAAGGGATATATGTATACATATAGCTGGCTCACTTGAATGTATAGCAGAAACTAACACAACATTGTAAGTCAATTATATTCCAATAAAAAAATTAAAAAATAAAATAAAAGGTAAGACCAACCTAGACAGCATATTAAAAAGCAGAGAAATTACTTTGCCAACAAAAGTCCGTGTAGTCAAAGGTATCGTTTTTCCAGTAGTCATGTACGGATGTGAGAACTGGACTATAAAGAAAGCTGAGTGCCAAAGAATTGATGCTTTTGAACTGTGGTGTTGGAGAAGACTCTTGAGAGTCCCTTGGACTGCAAGGAGATCCAACCAGTCCATCCTAAAGGAAATCAGTCCTGAATATTCATTGGAAGGACTGATGCTGAAGCTGAAACTCCAATACTTTGGCCACCTGATGCTAAGAACTGACTCATTTGAAAAGACTCTGATGCTGGGAAAGATTGAGGGCAGGAGGAGAAGGGGATGACAGAGGATGAGATGGTTGGATGGCTTCACCAACTTGATGGACATGAATTTGGGTAAACTCCAGGAGTTGGTGACGGACAGGTGGCCTGCTGTGGTCCATGGGGTCACAAAGAGTTAGACACAACTGAGCAACTGAACTGAACTTCCTAACAGAAATTGTTAAATTGACACAAAATGAAAATACATGTAGCACCTTAGTTTTCTAGATGTCAGTTGACAGTCTCTTGGTATTTTGCTGAGAGCAGAGCACTTGATATAATGTTTTTACTTGCTTTGATGATAATTCCATCTTCTGGAACACATGTAAAAAATTATGGAAATTGATGAATTAATTCTCTGAATATATTTCTTTTTAGCAAGGATGGTTGGTTGTGAAAATGTAAATGATAGAAATCTCAGGAGAACATGATCATATCATCCTAGAGTTCATAATAGCAAGAAAAGAAACAATGGATAGAGTTAGACAAGCACTCTGAGCTTTAGAAAAGTAGAAACCAGAAGTTCTTGAAAAGATTAAAGTTTAATTTCATGAAATAAAATTCTAAAATACTATTAAATAGAAGACAGTATCTCTACAGCACACACACACACACACACACACACACACACACACACAGTGTTTTCACTTTCCATATATTTTTGCAGTAAGAGTGATGTTAACCATGATATATAAAAATGTGCCGAGTATCAGATCAGATCAGATCAGTCGCTCAGTCGTGTCTGACTCTTTGCGACCCCATGAATCACAGCACGCCAGGCCTCCCTGTCCATCACCAGCTCCCGGAGGTCACTCAGACTCACATCCATCGAGTCAGTGATGCCATCCAGCCATCTCATCCTCTGTCGTCCCCTTCTCCTCCTGCCCCCAATCCCTCCCAGCATCAGAGTCTTCTCCAATGAGTTAACTCTTCGCATGAGGTGGCCAAAATAGGTGCTGAGTATAGAAGCTCCCATATTTTGGGTTAGGTTCCAAAAGTTTTTTTTTTTTTTTTTTTTCATTGTTAATAAGTCCAAAGTGTCTTAAGGGAATTCAGCTTGGAATGCCCAATTGAGTTTCCAACAAATAGGTGTGAGATTTTAAATATACAATTAGTGTGGAATCTTAAATCAGGCATAATCCTTTTTCACTCGATATACTTGGTTCATCTATATCAAAATTGGGCTGAAACAAGAAATCTCTACATTCAGTTATCTCCAGAAATGACTTAGAAATGCTTCAGTAGCTACTGAATCTGGAGCAAGGCAATCACTGTGTTAACTTCATGTTCTTAAATAAGCATTTACCTTACCTAGGATTAATACTTGGAGAAGGCAATGGCACCCCACTCCAGTACTCTTGCAGGGAAAATCCCACGGATGGAGGAGCCTGGTGGGCTGCAGTCCATGGGGTCGCTAAGAGTCAGACATGACTGAGCGACTTCACTTTCACTTTTCACTTTCACGCATTGGAGAAGGAAATGGCAACCCACTCCAGTGTTCTTGCCTGGAGAATCCCAGGGACAGGGCAGCCTGGTGGGCTGCCTTCTATGCGGTCGCACAGAGTCGGACATGACTGAAGTGACTTAGCAGCAGCAGCAGCAGCATGATTAATACTCAGCCCACAGATATGCCGGAGAAGGTGATGGCACCCCACTCCAGTACACTTGCCTGGAAAATCCCAGGGGCGGGGGAGCCTGGTGGGCTGCCATCTATGGGATCACACAGAGTCAGACACGACTGAAGTGATTTAGCAGCAGCAGCCACACATTCAAAAGATTTTTTTTTCCCTCTCATTGATAAATTGTCAATTGCATAAACATGGCACTTTTCACATGTGTTGTAAATTAACCTTTGTCGTTACCATAGATTTTTCAATATATAGTTACAACTAATTGAAGTCCACTTTCAAATGACACACTATGCTGCTTCATGACTAGAATATAATATTATAATATAGTCAGACATGACTGAGCGACTGATTTGATCTGATCTCATCTGATAATATAGTGAATAGGGGCTTCCCAGGTGGCACTACTGATAATGAACCCACCTGCCAGTGCAGGAGACATGAGTCACGGCTTTCATCCCTGGGTCAGGAAGGGGATCATGGTAACCCACTCCTGTATTCTTGTTTGGAGAATCCCATGGACAGAGGATCCTGGCAGGTTACAGTCAATAGGGATGCAAAGATTAGGACACAACTGACGTGACTTAGCATGCATGCCTAGTGCATAAATATAATAGTATATATATATATATAATAGTGTATATATATCAGTGTATTATAAATAATATATGTATTAGTGTATTATAAATAATGTATATATATAATAGTATGTATGTATATATATATATCGGAGAAGGCAATGGCACCCCACTCCAGTACTCTTGCCTGGAAAATCCCATGGATGGAGGAGCCTGGTGGGCTGCAGTCCATGGGGTCGCTAAGAGTCAGACATGACTGAGCGACTTCACTTTCACTTTTCACTTTCATGCACTGGAGAAGGAAATGGCAACCCACTCCAGCGTTCTTGCCTTGAGAATCCCAGGGACGGGAGAGCCTGGTGGGCTGCCGTCTATGGGGTCGCACAGGGTTGGACACGACTGAAGCGACTTAGCAGCAGCAGCATATATATATATATAAAATAGTATTATAGCTGAATATGCCCCATTCTTTCCTTCTTCTTCCTTGTACCATTGCTGTCATTCATTTGTCTTTTTTATGTGCTATTGTCACACAAGACATTTCTATTATTACTTTGTCAAACAAAGATACCTAGTAGAAGAGTTAAGGATAAGAAAAATAATAGATTTTGTTTTATCTTTTTTCTTTCCCCAATACTCTTCCTTCATATAGATGCAAGTTTCTGACCTATGTCATTTTCTTTCTTCCAGAAGAACTTCTTTTAGGTTTTTAAAAGATTAAAGTTAAAAGCTTTTAATTTTCCTGAAGGGCAGATTTGCTGATAGTGTATTCTTTGAGTTTTTGTTTGTCTCAGAAAGTTTATATTTCTTCTTTAGTTTTGAAGTATTGCAACATAGAATTCTAGGTTGATTTTTAAAATATGTCAACACCAGTTTTTCATTCTACTCTTCTTGTTTGCATAATTTGATCCAAGATCAGTTCAGGTCAGTCGCTCAGTTGTGTCCAACTCCTTGTGACCTCATGGACTGCAGCACGCCAGGCCTCCCTGTCCATCACCAACTCCTGGAGTTTACTCAAACTCATGTCCATTGAGTCTGTGATGCCATCCAACCATCTCATCCTCTGTCGTCCCCTTCTCCTCCTGCCCTAAATCTTTCCCAGCATCAGGATCTTTCCCAATGAGTCAGTTCTTCACATCAGGTAGCCGAAGTATTGGCTGAAGCTTCAGCATCAGTACCTCCAGTGAAAATTCAGGACTGATTTCCTTTAGGATGGACTGGTTGGATCTCCTTGCAGTCCAAGAGACTCTCAAGAGTCTTCTTCAACACTACACTTCAAAAGCATCAATTCTTTGATGCTCAGCTTTCTTTATAGAGCAACTCTCACATCTGTACATGACTAATAGAAAAACCATAGCTTTGACTAGATGGACCTTTGTTGGCAAAGTAATGTCCCTGCTTTTTAATATGCTATCTAAATTGGTCATAACTTTTTTCCACGGGAGCAAGTGTCTTTTAATTTCATGGCTGCTGTAACCACCTTCAGTGATTTAGGAGCCCCCAAAATAAAGTCTGTCACTATCTCCACTGTTTCCCCATCTATTTGCCATGAAGTGATGGGACCAGATGCCATGATCTTCGCTTTCTGAATGTTGAGTTGTAAGCCAACTTTTTCACTCTCCTCTTTCATCAAGAGGCTCTTCAGTTCTTCTTCACATTCTGCCATAAGGGTGGTGTCATCTGCATTTCTGAGATTATTGATATTTCTCCTGGAAATCTTGTTTCCAGCTTGTGCTTCATCCAGCCCAGCGTTTCTCATGATGTACTCTGCATATAAATTAAATAAGCAGGGTGACAATATATAGCCTTGATGTACTCCTTTCCCAGCTTGGATCCAGTCTGTTGTTCCATGTCCAGTTCTAAATGTTGCTTTCTGACCTGCATACAGATTTCTCAAGAGGCAGGTCAGGTAGTCTGGTATTCCCATCTCTTTCAGAATTTTCCACAGTTTGTTCTGGTCCACACAGTCAAAAGCTTTGCATTGTCAATAAAGCAGAAATAGATGTTTTTCTGGAACTCTCTTGCTTTTTCAATGATCCAGTGAATGTTGGCAATTTGATCTCTGGTTCTTCTGCCTTTTCTACATCCAGCTTGAACATCTGGAAATTCATGGTTCACATACTGTATAGTGTGTGAAATGAGTACAGTTGTGCAGTAGTTTGAGAAATGGTCCAATCAAATGAGCAATTGATTGAAGATATGCTGTTGATTTTCAGTTTGTCTAGCATTTTTCTTTTTCAAAGATGGAGCATCAACTTCCAGACTCTACATTCAGTGCTGAAACTGGAAGTCCCCATGTTGTTACCAAATCAAACTTATATCCTCTAGCCTGCAGGAAGTAAATCTAATATTGACACCAGGTTGTGATGAAGTAAAGTGAAGCATTTAGTGGAAGGCACCAAGCAAGGAGTGTGGTCAGCTTTTCCTCAAAAGACTCAAACTTTCTGATGGATATCAGGGAAAGGTTTTTAAAGACAGGGTGAAGGAGAGAGTTACAGGGTATGTGATCAGCTCAGGGGTACTCTTCTGCTTGGTGGGTGGTGAGTCAATAGCATCAGCCTTCTTGTTCTAACTAGTCTAGGTGCTGGTGGTCATGAGCATGCAGTTAACTTCTTCCACTTGGTGGAGGTTTCAGTATCTGCTAAGTAGTTCAAGGATATGGCTCAGAATATTATCTATATTATCTTTCATTTTTTAAGGAGGAACTAAAGATCTCTTACTTAGACTGTTTTCCATTGTTTCTGCATTTTCTCACTTTGACTGAATTTATTCTTTGGAATATGGAAGGCTTAGAAGGCTAAAGTTTTCTACAGGCAACAGGCAAGTGGAGAACATGGGGGTGTCTTGGGAAGACCCTATAGGATCCTGCTTATGTTCATTGACTTATTCTTTGTCCTTCAAAATACAGTTCAAGAATTCCAAATATCTGTACAACATTCTTAGTTTTATTAGATTTTTCATTTTTATTTATTTATTTATTTTAGTTGGAGGGTAATTACTTTACAATATTATAGCGGTTTTTGCCATACATTGATATTAATCAGCCATGGGTTTACATGTGTTCCCCATCCTGAGCTCCCCTCCCACCTCCCTCCCCATCCCATCCCTCTGGGTCATCCCAGTGCACCAGCCCTGAGCACCCTGTATCATGCATCGAACCTGGACTGGTGATTGGTTCCACATATGATGATATACATGTTTCATTGCTATTCTATCAGATCATCCCATCCTTGCCTTCTCCAACAGGGTCAAAAAGACTGTTCTATACATCTGTGACTCTTTTTTCTGTCTCTCATATAGGGTTAGCATTACCATCTTTCTAAATTCCATATATATCTGTTAGTATACTTTATTGGTGTTTTTCTTTCTGGCTTACTTCACTCTGTATAATAGGCTCCAGTTTCATCCACCTCATTAGAACTGATTCAAATGTATTCTTTTTAATGGCTGAGTAATATTCCATATGTATATGTATCACAGCTTTCTTATCCATTCATCTGCTGATGGACACCTAGGTTGCTTCCATGTCCTGGCTATTATAAATAGTGCTGCGATGAACATTGGAGTACACGTGTCTCTTTCAGTTCTGGTTTCTTCACCTTATCTTTGACAAAAGAGGCAAGAATATACATTGGAGAGAAGACAATCTCTTTAACAAGTGGTGCTGGGAAAACTGGTCAATCACCTGTAAAAGAATGAAACTATAACACTTTCAACACCATACACAAAAATAAACTCGAAATGGATTAAAGATCTAAATGTAAGCCCAGAAACTATAAAACTCCTAGAGGAAAACATAGGCAAAACACTCTCTGACGTAAATCACAGCAGGATCCTCTATGACCTACCTCCCAGAGTAATGGAAATAAAAGCAAAAATAAACAAATGGGACCTAATTAAACTTAAAAGCTTTTGCACAATCAAGGAAACTATAAGCAAAGTGAAAAGATAGCCTTCAGAATGGGAGAAAATAATAGCAAACGAAACAACTGGCAAAGAATTAATCTCAAAAATATACAAGCAACTCCTGCAGCTCAATTCCAGAAAAATAAATGACCCAATCAAAAAGTGGGCCAAAGAACTAAACAGTTCTCCAAAGAAGACATACAGATGACTAAGAAACACATGAAAAGATGCTCAACATCAGTCATTATTAGAGAAATGCAAATCAAAACCACAATGAGGTACCATCTCACGCCTGTCTGAATGGCTGCTATCCAAAAATCTATAAACAATAAGTGATGAACAGGGTGCAGAGAAAAAGGAACCCTCTTACACTGTTGGTGGGAATGCAAACTAGTACAGCTAATATGGAGAACAGTGTGGAGATTCCTTAAAAAACTGGAAATAGAACTGCCATCTGACCCAGATTTTTCATTTTTAAAATGTTATTATCTTTCATTTCACTTGTACCTATGGTTCCCTATCCTAGGTTTGTCAAACATTTTCAGAGTGTGTCAGCCAAATGCAAATAGATTGTGTCTTTATAATATAAAAAATATTTGTCTTTTTTTTTTAGTTGCTATTTTATTTATTTATTTATTTATTTTTTATTTTGCTTAACTTTACAATATTGTATTGCTTTTACTATACATCGAGATGGATCCGCCACCAGTATACACGTGTTCCCCATCCTGAACCCTCCTCCCTCCCCACTTCTCACACCATCCCTCCAGGTCATCCCAGTGCTCCAGTCCCAGGCATCTGTTATAGGGTATCATACCTGGACTGACTCGTTTCAGATATGATATTATACATATTTCAATGCTATTCTCCCCAATCATCCCACCCTCTCCCGGTCCCAGAGTCCAAAAGTCTGTTCTATACATCAGTGTCTCTTTTGCTGTCTCGTAAATAGAGTTATTTTTACCATCTTTCTAAATTCCATATATATGTGTCAGTATACTGTATTTGTGTTTTTGTTTCTGGCTTACTTCACTCTGTATAATAGGCTCCAGTTCCATCCACCTCCTTAGAACTGATTCAAATGTATACACAATGGAGTATTACTCAGCCATTAAAAAAATATTTGTCTTTTATGACAAATTCAGTGGTAGAAGTCAGTGTAAGTTGTTTGGAAGCAAGTAGATCAAACTGTTAGTTAATTTGAGCAAGTGCTCAGCTGGTTGTTCTAATGCTGTATAGATATAACATTAGTCAAGCAGAGAAACAGCAGTATCATTAAAGGACAGAGTGAGCAATTTCTTTTTCAGTAATGCTGTTTCTCTTCATAGTATGATATTTCATCTACATTATAAGTGAGAAAAGAAAAGTGAAAGCCAAAGAAGAAAAGGAAAGATATATCCATATGAATGCAGAGTTCCAAAGAATAGCAAGGAGAGATAAGAAAGCCTTCCTAAGTGATCAATGGAAAGAAATAGAGGAAGACAATAGAATGAAAAAGACTAGAAATCTCTTCAAGAAAATTAAAGATACCAAGGGAACATTTCATGCAAACATGGGCACAATAAAGGACAGAAATGATGTGGACTTAAAGGAAGCAGACGATATTAAGAAGAGATGGCAAGAATACACAGAAGAACTATACAAAAAATATCTTACTGACACAGATAACCACAATGGTGAGATCACTCACATAGAGCCAGATAACCTGGAGTTGGATCATAGAAAAAGCAAGAGAATTCCAAAAGAACATGTACTTCTGCTTCATTGACTATGCCAAAGCCTTTGACTGTATAGATCTCAATACACTGTGAAAAATTCTTCAAGGGATGGGAATACCAGACCACCTTGCCTGTCTCCTGAGAAATCTGTTTGCAGATCAACAAGCAAGAGTTAGAACCTTACATGGAACAGTGGACTGGTTCCAGTTGGGAAAAGAGTATGTTGAGGCTGTATATTGTCACCTTGCTTATCTAACTTATATGCAGAGTACATCGTGTGAAATGCCTGGCTGGATGGAGCAGAAGCTGGAATCAAGATTTCTGGGAGAAATATCAATAACCTCAAATACGCAGATGACACTACCCCTATGGCAGAAAGTTTAGGGGAACTAAAAAGCCTCTTGATGAAAGTGAAAAAGGAGAGTGAAAAAGTTGGCTTAAAACTCAACATTCAAAAACAAAGATAATGGCACCCGCTCCCATCACTTCATGGCAAATAGATGGGAAACAATGGAAACAGTGGCAGAATTTATTTTCTTGGGCTTCAAAATCACTGCAGACTGTGACTGCAGCCATGAAATTAAAAGACACTTGCTCCTTGGATGAAAAGCTATTGCAAACAGAGACATTTTTTATGGACAAAGATTCATAACAGTAATCGTGTATGGATGTGATAATTGGACCATAAGAAGAGCTGAGTGCCAAAGAATTGATACTTGTGATCTGTACTGTTGGTGAAGACTCTTAAGAGTCCCTTGGACTGCAAGGAGATCAAACCAGTCAGTCCTGAAGGAAATCTGTCCTGAATATTCATTGGAAGGACTGCTGCTGAAGCTGAAGCTCTAATGCTTTGGCCACCTAATGCAAAAAACTGACTCATTTGAAAAGACCCTGATTCTGGGCAAGATTGAAGTCGGGAGGAGAAGGGGACAAAAGAGGATGAGATGGTTGGATGGCATCACTGACCTGATGGACATGACTGTGAGCAAGCTTTGGGAGTTGGTGATGGACAGGGAAGCCTGGTGTGCTGCCGTCCATGGAGTGCAGAGTCAGACATGATTGAGCATCTGAACTGAACTGTTTTAGGGCCTAGAGAAATCATTTAATATATTACATTGAAAGATTGTAGTGACATACATCCAAGCCTTCATTATGATTGAATATAAAGAATCACAGAATTAAGAACATAAAGAATCACCCCATTGCATATATCTCAAATTTAAGAAGAAAACTTAGTTTATGACTGACTGTAGGTGGAAAAACATCCTAGAATAGAGGTTTACATTGTGCACTATCCTGTGTAGCTATTATGTGGTTTGAAAGAAAATATTTTTTAAACACAGAGACTATCTGGGTCAGAAGGAAAGACTTGAATTTAAATGGAATTTTGGCTTTCTCCACACATATGTAATTAGAGAATGATTGGAAGGTTAATGAACCAGTGTATGGCTCAAGTATTTTAAAATATTTTTTTTAAGTAGGAGGCAGTATTCTAAGCTCTGATGAAAACTATTTTTGAGAAAATTAAATCAGTCTTTTTGAGGAAGGATTTACACTGAGAGCTGAATTTTAAAAAATGGATGTTGATATGGAATTTAGGTATGAATTAATAAGAACCTATGAGTTAATATGAAGTATATACTATAACTTGTATTCATTTTTATTTTTTTCAGCAGCTAGCTTGCTGGAGCTTAAAGAAACAAGAATAGGCAAGTGACTTTGGAAAACAAATGTCCTGCAATTTTGGATTTCTGTTTAGGCTAATTCTTATCAGTAAACATATCAGTTCTTCTAAATACTCTATATGGATTTAAGAGTAACCAATTTGATGCAAATGATTAACTGAAGTACCAGAAATATTAGAATATTTGGTTATTTTGTCATCTAAAATATAATCTAAATGATTATATAGTGCAACAAAATTTTATTTTAGAAAACCTCTAAGTTCTCAAGCTTATTTAATGTATTTAATTATGTATGACTTTTCAGAGTTTGCTTTAAAGTAAATATTTAAAAATATTTTTGAAACAGTTCATATTTGTACAAAAAATAAGGTCTTTTCTTGATGGTAAACAAATAGATTCTTGAAAACAATTTGTTATCATTTTGTGAAACCCTTAAGCCTTATAACCCTTGGAATTTTCAAATTGTAATTTACATGCCAAACCAATGTTTGGGCATTAAAGGAATGATTATCAAATAGGAGGATTATCTAAATCCCATGCTTCAATTTCTGCTGCTTCTGTTTATTGTTTATTTCACTTTTAGCTAGTGTCTTCCTAGAGGAGCAAGAGAGACAAATACAAGGTACTTTTATGGCAGATATTTGGAGAAAGAGTTTTTAAAAAGTGTATAAAATAGGGTTTAAAATGATCTCTGTCTATCAGATAGCTTATGTTCCTCATTTTCCTGCATAGTCAAGAATTTGTTTTTGCTTTGGGCTTAGTGTCCTGGTAGTCTTTGGTTCAGTCTTTGGTAGAAGTGGCCATTTCAAGAACATAAAACATTTTTTAATGCATTTTTATCTCATATAGAGGTTACTGCTGCTGCTAAGTCGCTTCATTCGTGTCCAACTCTGTGCGACCCCATAGACGGCAGCCCACCAGGCTCCCCCGTCCCTGGGATTCTCCAGGCAAGAACACTGGAGTGGGTTGCCATTTCCTTCTCCAGTGCGTGAAAGTGAAAAGTGAAAGTGAAGTCGCTCAGTCGTGTCTGACTCCTAGCGACCCCATGGACTGCAGCCCACCAGGCCCCTCTGTCCATGGGATTTTCCAGGCAAGAGTACTGGAGTGGGTTGCCATTGCCTTCTCCACATATAGTGATTTGCTCTGGGTAAACACTATTTAATTGTGAAGTTTGCATGCAGTACTATATTCACTTTTCCTGCGTGTTCTTTTTCTCTTTATTTCCTCTCTCCCTCCATTCCTTCCCCTTTCCTCCCTCTGTTTATTTAAAAGTACTTATCTTTGTGCCAGGGATATATGTCTGTATATGCCTTAACAGTGGGATGCCTTGGGAGAAGTTTCATTTTTCACAGCTAACCAAGGGCATAATCAAATAATTTTGTTGGTGTTAAGACTTGCATACCAAGATGACTGAGATTGTTGCAGTTATTGTTCAGCTCTGTCTGTCTCTTTGTGAACCCATAGACTGCAGCACGCCAGGTTTCCCTGTCCTTCACCATCTCCCAGAGTTTGCTCAAAGTCACGTCTATTGAGTCAGTGATGCCATCCAACAATCTTATCCCCTGTTTTCCACTTCTCCTTTTGTCTTCAATCTTTCCCAACATCAGGATCTTTTCCAGTGAGTCAATTCTTCACATCAGGTAGCCAAAGTATTGGAGCTTCAGACTTAGCATCAGTTCTTCCAATGAATATTCTAGGTTTTCTTTTAAGATTGACTGGTTTGAACTCCTTGCAGTCCAAGGGACTCTCAAGGGTCTTCTCCAGCACCCACAGTTCAAAGGCATCCTTTCTTCGGTGCTCAGCCTTTTTAATTATTCATCTCTCACATCCATATATGACTACTGGAAAACCCATAGCTTTTGACTATACAGACCATTGTCAGAAAAATAATATCTCTGATTTTTAATATACTGTCTAGATTTGTTATAGCTTTCGTCCAAGGATCAAGTGTCTTTTAATTTCATGGCTGCTGTCACTGGCCACAGTGATTTTTGAACCCAAGAAAATAAAGTCTGTCACTGTTTCCATTGTTTCTCCATCTATTCGCCATGAAGTGATGGGAGTGGATGCCATTATCTTCATTTTTTGGATGTTGAGTTTTAAACCAGCTTTTTCACTCTCCTCTTTTACCTTCATCAAGAGACTGTTTAATTCCTCTTTGCTTTCTGCCATAAGGTGGTGTCATCTACATATCTGAGGTTATTGATATTTCTCCAGGCAGTCTTGATTCCAGCTTGTGACTCATCCAGGCCAGCCTTTTGCATGTTTTACTCCACATGTAAGTTATGCAGGTGTAAGTTATGCTGACTTTGGTGTAGATAAAATGTTCTTCACTCAGAGTTATATTAGCTAGGATAGGCTACATTGTATGGCCATTATGCAATAGCTCAAGCAAAGCAGAAGTTTTTCTCAAGGAACAGTTTCTGGTAATGAAAGTTGCAAATGAAGAGGATGGGTCCCTTCTCTACATAGTTACTAAGGGACTCAGGCTAATGCCTGGATTCTTGGGTCTTTGCCATTTTAGCCCATGTGAGGGATAGAAAGCATGGAGTGTTGTGCAGGACAGGTTTATGAACCAGGACGGGGAACAGTACATTTAAGTTCAGTTCACATTTGCAGTCACATATTTGTGCTAATTGCAAGGGAAACTGAGAAATGTAATATAGAATGAAATGAAGTGGGGAATAGATTTAATATACAATTAATGTTCATGGATCCATAGCCATGGGTTAACATCTTGAGCCAAAACTAACCAGTAGCTTTCACACAGATACACTCTATTTTAACTAGTAAAAACAAAAATAATTTCTAGCAAGGAACACTTTTTCTAAACAGGAATAAATGTGCAGATGACCCAATACTTGCACTCTTGACTATTATCCTAGAGAAACAAGGACTTATCTTCATACAGCTATATGGGAATTGTCATAAAAACTTTATTCATAGTAGCTAAAAGCTGGAAATAAGCCAGGTGTTCTTTAATGGGCAAAGGATTAAATTGTGGTCCACCTCAATTAAACTGACTCAAAGCCATTCCTTTTTAAGGCTGGGTAATATTCCATTGTGCATATGTACTACAACTTCTTTATCCATTCATCTGTCCATGGACATCTAGTCTGCTTCCATGTCCTGGCTATTGTAAAGTGTTGCTATGAACATTGGGGTACATGTGTCTTTTTTAAATATCCATATATCTCAGGATATATGCCTAGGAGGGGAGTTGCTGGGTCATGTGGTAATTCTGTTTTAAGTTTTTTAAGGAACCTTCATACTGTTATACATAGTGGCTGTACCAATTTACATTCCCACTGACAGAGAAAGAGGTTTCCTTTTTCTCCACATTGTCTCCAGCATTCATTGTTTGTAGATTTTTTGATGATGGCTCTTCTGACCAATGTGAGGTAATGCTTCACTGTGGCTTTGATTTGTGTTTCTCTAATAATAAGCAATATAGAACATCTTTTCATGTGTTTGTTGGTCATCTGTATGTCTTCTTATGTTTAGGTTTATTGCCCATTTTTTGAATGAGTTGTTGTTTTTCTAGTATTGAGCTTCATGAGAGGCTTGTATATTAGGCAGCAATCCCACTATTGAGCTCATACCTTGAGAAAACCATAATTCAAAAGGACACATGTACTCCAATGTTCAAAGCAGCACTGTTTACAATTGCCAGGACATGGAAGCAATCTAGATATCCATCAACAGATGAGTGGATAAAGAAATTGTGGTACATATAGAATAGAATATTCAGATCAGATCAGATCAGTCGCTCAGTCGTGTCCGACTCTTTGCGACCCCATGAACCGCAGCACGCCAGGCCTCCCTGTCCATCACCAGCTCCCGGAGGTCACCCAGACTCACACCCATCAAGTCAGTGATGCCATCCAGCCATCTCATCCTCTGTCCTCCACTTCTCCTCCTGCCCTCAATCCCTCCCAGCATCAGAGTCTTCTCCAATGAGTCAACTCTTCGCATGAGGTGGCCAAAATACTGGAGTTTCAGCTTTAGCATCATTCCTTCTAAAGAAATTCCAGGATTGATCTCCTTCAGAATGGACTGGTTGGATCTCCTTGCAGTCCAAGGGACTCTCAAGAGTCTTCTCCAACACCACAGTTCAAAAACATCAATTCTTCGGCGCTCAGCCTTCTTCACAGTCCAGCTCTCACATCCATACATGACCACAGGAAAGACCATAGCCTTGACTAGGCGAACCTTTGTTGGTAAAGTAATGTCTCTGCTTTTGAATATGCTATCTAGGTTGGTCATAACTTTCCTTCCAAGGAGCAAGCGTCTTTTAATTTCATGGCTGCAGTCACCATCTGCAGTGATTTTGGAGCCCAGAAAAACAAAGTCTGACACTGTTTCTATTGTTTCCCCATCTATTTCCCATGCAGTGATGGGACCAGATGCCATGATCTTCGTTTTCTGAATGTTGAGCTTTAAGCCAACCTTTTCACTCTCCACTTTCACTTTCATCAAGAGGCTTTTAGCCCCTCTTCACTTTCTGCCATAAGAGTGGTGTCATCTGCATATCTGAGGTTATTGATATTTCTCCCGGCAATCTTGATTCCAACTTGTGTTATTACTCAGCCATAAAAAGGAAAAAATTAAGTCAGTTATAATGAGGTGGATGAATGTAGAGCTTGTTATACATAGTGAAGTGAAATGAAGTCGCTCAGTCGTTTCCGACTCTCTGTGACCCTATGGACTTTAGTCTGCCAGGCTCCTTCATCCATGGGATTTTCCAGGCAAGTGTACTGAAGTGGGTTGCCATTTCCTTCTCCAGGAGATCTTCCCGATGCAGGGATTAAACCTGGGTCTCCCACATTGTAGGTGGACGCTTTACCATCTGAGCCACCAAACCAATCTTATTTCATACATAGTGAAATAAGTCAAAAAGAGAAAAACAAATATCATATATTAATGTATATATATGGAATCTGGAAGAATGGTACTGATGAATCTATCTGAAGGGCAAAAATAGACCCAGACATAGAGACTTGTGGATACAACTGAAAAGGAAGATGGTGGGATGCATTGAGAGAGTAGCTTTGAAACATATGTATTGTTATATGTAAAATGGATAGCTGATGGAAAGTTGTTGTATAACACAGAGAGCTCAACCCAGTTCTCTGAGACAACCTATAGGCTGGATTTGGTCAATTAGAAGGGAAGTTCAAGAGGGAGGGGATATATGTATGTTGTTTTTGTTGTTTAGTTGTTAAAATAGTGTCCAACTGTTTGTGATCCCATGGACTGTAGCCTGCCAAGTTCCTCTGTATGTGGGATTTCCAAGCCAGAATGCTGGAATGGGTTGCCATTTTCTTCTCCAGGGGATCTTCCCAACGCAGGAATCCAACCTGCATCTCCTGCACTGGCATCAGTTCAGTTCAGTTCAGTTGCTCAGTCGTGTCCGACTCTTTGTGACCCCATGAATTGCAGCATGCCAGGCCTCCCTGTCCATCACCAACTCCCAGAATTTACCCAAACTCATGTCCATCGAGTTGGTGATGCCATCCAACCATCTCATCGCTTTAACAAGGGAGCCCTGGTGTTGAAACATGAATCTGAGTTCTTGTACATAGAGCTGAAGAATGAACTTCATGAACATGGGATGTACAGCAGTTTATATCCTTACCACTATTAATCTGTACATTTTTGGTTGGCTCCTGTCCTTAAAATACGTCGTTCCTAACCAATCAGTTGAAAGGTCAAAATGTTTAACAGCATCTTTATGGCTTCTCTTTATCCTCAGATTAAGTTACCACCCCTTTTCATGCCCCCTGGACCATTTTACAACCAGATATACGGGCTAAAGATTACTTATCACCTGTTCTTTTTCACTCAAGTATATGGAACAGACATTAATTTCTGCCCTTCCCTGGATCTGCATGTTGATAATTTATCAGACTAAGGACCCATTCCAGAAATTCTGGACAATGGATACAGTTTTAGGTTAATGGAGTAAGATGTTTAACTAAAACAAGACCGAGGTCTCAGAGTCCTACACTGACTGCCTAGCAATTTCTAACTCAGTGTCATTTGCCCCATGTCTCTTTTATGATGTTTTTAGAATTCATGCTTCTTTTTTGTGTTTTTTTATGTTTGTTTTGTATTTTATGCATACTACTGTACACATGACCCTTCCTAAGGGTCTGTAGGGCTGGTGTGGGGTGTCTGCTGCAGGAGAGCCCAGCCTAGTGCCTCCACCTGGAGAGCAGCCCCTGGGACCCCCAGGAAGCAAATTAAAGCACATGTAACCTGAAGCAATGGCACCCCACTCCAGTACTCCTGCCTGGAAAATCCCACGGACGGAGGACTTGGTGGGCTGCAGTCCATGGGGTCGCTAAGAGTCGGACACAACTGAGTGACTTCACTTTCACTTTTCATTTTCACACATTGGAGAAGGAAATGGCAACCCACTCCAGTGTTCTTGCCTAGAGAACCCCAGGGATAGGGGAGCCTGGTGGGCTGCCGTCTATGGGGTTGCATAGAGTCAAACATGACTGAAACAACTTAGCAGCAGCAACTGTACATGAACTAATGTTTAGGTGATTATTATGATACTAACACATAGGTTTCTGTTTTAATGCTTGTAAATGTTCCCTTATTATTGTATTGTGTAATTTTCAATTATAGAAATCTATCAGAGATGTTTGAAACCCAATTTACACTTTCTTGAAATTGTGTGGATAAGCTTATCTGCATAAAGATAATTATTGGTATATCTTAGGTTTAGCTAGGACAGTCCTAGACAAATAGGTCTTGACTTAATCTGGACTTCATTTTGCAGTAATATGTGCTTGATCTCAGTTCTCTAAGTGTTATGAGCTGAATTGTGTCCCATCCCCTTAAATTAATAGACTGAAGACCTAACCCTCCATATGACTGCATTACAGGTTGAATCTTTAAGGAGATAATTAAAGTTTAATGAAGTCATGAGAGTGTAGTTTAGTTATATAACTAGCACACTTAAAGGACTTACATAGTGAAAACAAAATTGTTCTGGCCTTCAGGCAGCAGACACTAGGGCTTTCTCTCTGCCATGTGAGCCACATGGCAAGAATGCAGCTGTCTGCAAGACAGAAAGAGCAGTTTAACCAACGGGTAGCCATGTTGGCACTCTGATCTCAAACTTCCATCCTCCAGAACTATGATAAAATAAATTTCTGTTGTTTAAGCCATCTAGTCTATGGTATTTTGTTACAGCAGCTTGAGCTGACTAAGACATTAAGTCCTACATCAGAGTAATGGCCTTATTAATTAATAGCCTGGTGGTTAGAGTTATGAGTCAGCTTTCCATTAGAAATCATTTTTCTTGTAGGATGTTTTGACATTATAGTAAATGAGCCATTGGTCATATCTTTTCATGTTTTCTGACTCCTAATTGAAAGGTTGTTGCTGAGTTGTGAACTGCACTGGGATTCTTGGCCTCCACAGGAGAGGAATTCAATCTGGGCCAGTGACAAGGCTTGACTGCTTACAGCTTTTGTGTAATAAAGCTTTATTAAAGTATAAAAGAGATAGAGAAAGCTTCTAAAATAGACATCAGAAGAGGGCAGAAAGAGTGCCCCTTGCTAGCTTTTAGCAAGAAGTTATATACCTATTCAGTTCAGTTCAGTTCAGTCGTTCAGTCATGTCCGACTTGTGGCGACCCCATGATTTGCAGCATGCCAGGCCTCCCTGTCCATCACCAACTCTCAGAGTTCACTCTGACTCACGTCCATTGAGTTAGTGATGCCATCCAGCCATCTCATCCTCTGTTGTCCCCTTCTCCTCTTGCCCCCAATCCCTCCCAGCATCAGAGTCTTCTCCAATGAGTCAACTCTTCACATGAGGTGGCCAAAGTACTGGAGTTTCAGCTTTAGCATCATTCCTTCCAAAGAAATCCCAGGGCTGATCTCCTTCAGAATGGACTGGTTGGATCTCCTTGCAGTCCAAGGGACTCTCAAGAGTCTTCTCCAACATCACAGTTCAAAGGCATCAATTCTTTGGTGCTCAGCTTTCTTCACAGTCCAACTCTCACATCCATACATGACCACAGGAAAAACCATAGTCTTGACTAGACAGACCTTTGTTGGCAAAGTAATGTCTTTGCTTTTCAATATGCTATCTAGGTTGGTCATAACTTTCCTTCCAAGGAGTAAGCGTCTTTTAATTTAATGGCTGCAGTCACCATCTGCAGTGATTTTGAGCCCCAAAAAATAAAGTCTGACATTTTTTCCCCATCTATTTCCCATGAAGTGATGGGACCAGATGCCATGATCTTCGTTTTCTGAATGTTGAACTTTAAGCCAACTTTTTCACTCTCCTCTTTCACTTTCATCAAGAGGCTTTTAGTTCCTCTTCATGTTCTGCCATAAGGGTGGTGTCATCTGCATATCTGAGGTTATTGATATTTCTCCTGGCAATCTTGATTCCAGCTTGTGCTTCTTCCAGCCCAGCATTTCTCATGATGTACTCTGCATATAAGTTAAATAAGCAGGGTGACAATATACAGCCTTGACGTACTCCTTTTCCTATTTGGAACCAGTCTGTTGTTCCATGTCCAGTTCTAACTGTTGCTTCCTGACCTGCATCCAGATTTCTCAAGAGGCAGGTCAGGTGCTCTGGTATTCCCATCCTTTTCAGAATTTTGCACAGTTTATTGTGATCCACACAGTCAGAGGCTTTGGCATAGTCAATAAAGCAGAAATAGATGTTTTTCTGGAACTCTCTTGCTTTTTCGATGATCCAGCGGATGTTGGCAATTTGGTCTCTGGTTCCTCTGCCTTTTCTAAAACCAGCTTGATTAGCAAGCTGCTAATTAGAGAAAGTAAATATCTCAGAACTCAGAGAGTGGAACCAGGTCCCTCACCCACAACATGCATTTTGAGATAGTATTGTCACCATCTGAGTCATCCTGCACCATAAAACAATGACATGAATCTTGAAGAAAGGCGGATTCTAAGGTAAATACATAGTTCACTAACATAGCTTAAGAAAAACATTTCCATAAGAAAAATGCATTGGTTAGCTCAAGGTTTGAGAAAAGTTAAGTTCATGTGGAACCAGGTGTCATCATGGCAACACAGAATTTTAAAAGAAACTTCCTTTTAATTTTGTATAGAGAAGGATAAATAAAGTCTGACACTTGCAGTCTATTTCTTCCACTTGGGGACCCCAGCATTCCTGCCTGTAACCCTGTCATAATGAACTACTTTAGGAAGTAATGGCAACTCTTTTTCTAATCATCTCAGTGTCTTATATCATGGATAGGCTTTATGTATCATTTCTTATCTTTTATGACATCAAATATAAAATTATTTCACTGTCTGATTCAATGAGGACACCTGAGTCACTTAATAAGCTGGGCTTCTGGAATCCAAAATAGAATTGCTTATACATCTTAATTTTTTTTGAGTCAGAGGGGCCATTTAAGGAGTCAGAGTCATCTTCAAAATTAGATAATTGCACCAGTTTTCCATATTAGTTGGCATCATACATATTTTTTACTCAAGGCAATATGTCATAGTAATCTGATATTTTCTCAAATCTTTATTTGAGACTTCATTCTTACATTGGATATATTAAATTTGGATATATTAAATTTTGGGATATATTAAATTTATATAAAAGATAGTCTTAGTCATAAGTATAGAAAAGAAAGTTTATCTTTATTTAACTAATGCCTACCTCAGTGCTTGAAACATGTTAGAACAATAGATGGATAGATATTTATTACAAATTATAAAACAATTTTTAAAAACCCTTCATTTCAAAATTAATTTATGTAAGAATTTGAACCATTCCGAAATTGATTTTTAAAGTGCTTCTCAAATAATAATTAAGACAAACTTTTCCAAAGGAATTCAGTGTTCAATTCTGAGTTACCAAGTAGACATGTTTACTAACAAAATAATCCATGATTATACATTCTAAACATTTATGTAGTCAACATGATGGAATATTAAGAGAACGTTATAGAAATCTAAATACTTTCATTGTCATTGGCGATAAGTAAAGCAATGAAAACTTGTGATAAACACTTTCAGGTATTACTTGTCTCCATTTTGGATGAGATACAGATAAAGTCCTGCAGAGTTCCACTCTATATTATGAAAAAATTACTACTGCTTTCCTCTAAGGATGGTATAGATCAAATGGGAGATAGTTTGTTTAGCTTTTTTAAAGTAGCTCTGGCCCTGTGTTCACTGCCAGTTAAATGTGATTGCTTGGAAATAATCTTAGGTTAAACTATAATAGCTATGAGTAACTTGATAGTTTTCTGTCTTGTATATTTTTATTCTATAAAGATTTTATAATATTTTCTTGAATAAAAAAATAATTCTGGTTACTTCAGTTTCCATTATTTAGCTAGAGTTGGTAATATAAAAAGCCTAGTGTTGAATTATAAAAATGCTTTTTATTCTCTAAGGAAAAATTTCACATTAACTATGTCGTCTTTATATTATTATCTGAGAACTATGGTGTACTATGTTGTAAGTGTCCTTACAAAAATGCTTACAAGAAATTAAAAACAGTTTTACCCAATTGTCTATAATTGTCAAACTAGTGACCAGACTCTAGTTTATATTAATGTAGAATAGAGGCCCTGTGTCATTTTCCAGTACCTTCCCTACCCTTGGCAACTTCTTTGTCTCCTTTGCTATTTAGATGAAATATATAATCAGAATCTTTTTTTTTTCTTTGAGGTGGACCATTTTTAAAGTCTTTATTGAATTTGTTACAATATTGTTTGTTTTATGTTTTGATTTTTTGGCCACAAGGCATATAAGATTTAGCTCCCCAACCAGGAATCCAGCTCTCACCCCTGGAATTGGAAGGCGAAGTCTTAACCACTGGACTTCTAGGGAAGTACCAATAATAAGAATTTTTATTTAAAAAATTCTGTTCTCACCTATTGCTAGTGGGAATGCAAAATGGTACTGTCTCTTTGGAAGACACTTTGGTGGTTTCTTACATAAATAAACATAATCTTGACACACACTGATCCTGCAATCACATTCCTTGGTGTTTACCCAAAGAAGTTGAAAATGTATGTTCACACATAAGCTTGCACATGGATGTTTATAGCCGCCTCTTCCATAATTGGCAAAATGTAGAAGCAACCAAGATGTCCTTCTGCAGGTGAATGGACCATAAACTGTAGTATTTAATTCAGACAATTGAGAGTTAGCACCAAAAAGATATGAATTGTAAAGTCATGACAAGACATGGAGAAACCTTAAAAAGGCTTATTACTAACTGAAGGATGTCTATCTGAAAAGGCTACATACTGAACAATTCCAACTGCATGACATTCTGGAAAAAGCAAAGCTATGGAGACAATAAAAAGAGTAATGGTTGCCAGTGCTTGGTGGTGGGAGGTGGAGGGAGTGATAAATAGGTAGAGCACAAAGAGTATTTAGAGGATTTACTTTGTATGATATGATAATCATTGCCTATGTAATTATGCATTTGTCTAAACCGATAGAATGCACAGCACCAAGAGTGAATGGTAATGGAAAATATGAACTTGAGTTATTATGATGTGTCATCAGTTATAACAAATATACCACTTTGGTTGCTGTTGCTAAGTCGCTTCAGTCATGTCCAACTCTGTGCGACCCCATAGATGGCAGCCCACCAGGCTCCCCCGTCCCTGGGATTCTCCAGGCAAGAGCACTGGAGTGGGTTGCCATTTCCTTCTCCAATGCATGAAAGTGAAAAGTGAAAGTGAAGCTAGTCAGTGTCCGACTCTTAATGACCGCATGGACTGCAGCCTACCAGGCTCCTCCATCCATCGGATTTTCCAGGCAAGAGTACTGGAGTGGGGTGCCACTGCGGATGCTAATAACAGGGGATGCTATGTATCCATGGGGCAGGAGACATGAGGAAACTCTTTGTGTCTTCCACTCAGTTTTACTGTGAACCTAAAACAACTCTGAAAATAAGTCCAGAAAGTCACAAATCTTCATTTGAGTGGTATCTAGCAATATCCTGGTGGCTTAGATGGTAAAGAATTCACCTGCAATGCAGGAGACCTGGGTTCAATCCCTGGGTTGGGAAGATCCCCTGGAGGTGAACATGGCAACTCACTCCATTATTCTTGCCTGGAGAATCCCCATGGACAGAGGATCCTGGTGGGCTACAGTCCATGAGATTGCAAAGAATTGGATGTGAACTGAGCAATTAAGGACACAGCACAGCAATTTCAATCTAGCTACTCTAGGAATAAAAACTTCTATTGCATTTGGAGTTAGTTACAATTTCCACCAGGGCCTGAAAAATATGCTAGTTTAAAATGAACCCTGTTGAAAGGTTCATGGTTTTGTCTGTAATGGAATTTTGGTTATGATTAAATCCAAATTGACTCTGAGAAAGTTACAAGAGAAATACTTTGGTGTAAATGGAAATGTACTGGCCTCCAAAGGAAGTCCTGTAGGGTTATTGGTGGCCTTGCTTTTATGTTTTGGTAAAATGTAATGCCATAATAGATCATGTAAGCTGAAATGTAATACAAAGAAATACTGTATTATTGTTCCTCAAGAGACAGTTCACTAAGGATCAAAGTTAGATTGAATCGAGATAGGGAGGAAGTACAATTGAACTGAGACACCTGGATATTGTGGTTAAGAATATACCTGCCTCGATGTGTATGCCCAGCAGTGGGATTGCTGGGTCATATGGCAGTTCTATTTCCAATTTTTTAAGGTATCTCCACACTGTTCCCCATAGTGGCTGTACTAGTTTGCATTCCCACCAACTGTGTAAGAGGGTTCCCTTTCCTCCACACCCTCTCCAGCATTTATTGCTTGTAGACTTTCGGATAGCAGCCATTCTAACTGGCGTGAAATGGTACCTCATTATGGTTTTGATTTTCATTTCTCTGATAATGACTAATGTTGAGCATCTTTTCATATGTTTCTTAGTGATCTGTATGTCTTCTTTGGAGAAATGTCTGTTTAGTTCTTTGGCCCACTTTTTGATTGGGTTATTTATTTTTCTGGAATTGAGCTGCAGGAGTTGCTTGTATATTTTTGAGATAATTCTTTGTCCATTGCTTCATTTGCAGTTATTTTCTCACATTCTGAAGGCTGTCTTTTCACCTTGCTTATAGTTTCCCTTGTTATGCTTTTAATTTTAATTAGGCCCCATTTGTTTATTTTTGCTTTTATTTCCAATATGCTGGGAGGTGGGTCATAGAGCATCCTGCTGTGATCTATGTTGGAGAGTGTTTTGCCTATGAAGCAACAGTTAGAACTGGACATGGAACAACAGACTGGTTCCAAATAGGAAAAGGAGTTCGTCAAGGCTGTATATTGTCACCCTGTTTATTTAACGTATATGCAGAGCACATCATGAGAAATGCTGGGCTGGAAGAAGCACAAGCTGGAATTAAGATTGCTGGGAGAAATATCAATAATCTCAGACATGCAGATGACACTACCCTTATGGCAGAAAGTGAAGAGGAACTAAAAAGCCTCTTGATGAAGGTGAAAGTGGAGAGTGAAAAAGTTGGCTTAAAGCTCAACATTCAGAAAACAAGATCATGGCATCCAGTCCCATCATTTCATGGGAAATAGATGGGGAAACAGTGGAAACAGTGTCAGACTTTATTTTTCTGGGCTCCAAAATCACTGCAGATGGTGACTGCAGCCATGAAATTAAAAGACGCTTGCTCCTTGGAAGGAAAGTTATGACCTAGATAGCATATTCAAAAGCAGAGACATTACTTTGCCAACAAAGGTTTGCCTAGTCAAGGCTATGGTCTTTCCTGTGGTCATGTATGGATGTGAGAGTTGGACTGTGAAGAAGGCTGAGCGCCAAAGAATTGATGCTTTTGAACTGTGATGTTGGAGAAGACTGTTGAGAGTCCCTTGGACTGCAAGGAGATCCAACCAGTCCATTCTGACGATCAGCCCCGGGATTTCTTTGGAAGGAATGATGCTAAAGCTGAAACTCCAGTACTTTGGCCACCTCATGTGCAGAGTTGACTCATTGGAGAAGACTCTGATGCTGGGAGGGATTGGGGGCAAGAGGAGAAGGGGACGACAGAGGATGAGATGGCTGGATGGCATCAGTGACTCAATGGATGTGAGTCTTAGTGAATTCCAGAAGTTGGTGATGGACAGGGAGGCCTAGCGTGCTGTCATTCATGGGGTTGCCACAAGTCGGACAGAACTGAGTGACTGATCTGATCTGATCTGATGTATATAAGATCATTGGTACTATCTTTCTAGATTCTGTATACATGAGTTAATATACAGTATTTGTCTTTCTCTTTCTGACTTACTTCACTCTGTATAATAGACTCTGTCTTCATCCACCTCAGTAGAACTGACTCAAATGTGTTCCTTTTTATGGCTGGATAATATTACATTGCATATATGTACCACAACTTCCTTATCCATTCATCTAGCTATGGACATCTAGGTTGCTTCCATGTGCTAGCTATTATAATAGTGCTGCAATGGACAATGTTTTTTCACATGGTTTTCCATGGCATATATGTCCAAGAGTGGGACTATTGGGTCTTATGGTAGTTTTATTCCTAGTTTTTTTTTTTTTTTTTTTTTAAGGAATTTCCATAGTGGTCTCCATAGTGTTTATATCAGTTTGCATTCGCTTTTCTCAACTCCCTCTCCAGCATTTGTAAACTTTTCGATGATGGTCTTTCTGAATGGTGTGGGAGGATACATCCTTGTGGTTTTGATTTGCATTTCTCTAGTAAAGTAATGCTCAAAATTCTCCAAGCCAGGCTTCAGCAATATGTGAACCGTGAACTTCCTGATGTTCAAGCTGGTTTTAGAAAAGGCAGAAGAACCAGAGATCAAATTGCCAACATCTGCTGGATCATCGAAAAAGCAAGAGAGTTCCAGAAAAACATCTATTTCTGCTTTATTGACTATCCCAAAGCCTTTCACTGTGTAGATCACAATAAACTGTGGAAAATTCTGAAGGAGATGGGAATACCAGACCACCTGATCTGCCTCTTGAGAAATCTGTATGCAGGTCAGGAAGCAACAGTTAGAACTGGACATGGAACAACAGACTGGTTCCAAATAGGAAAAAGAGTACGTCAAGGCTGTATATTGTCACCCTGTTTATTTAACTTATATGCAGAGTACATCATGAGAAATGCTGAACTGGAAGAAACACAAGATGGAATCAAGATTGCTGGGAGAAATATCAATAACCTCAGATATGCAGATGACACCACTCTTATGGCAGAAAGTGAAGAGGGGCTAAAAAGCCTCTTGATGAGAGTGAAAGTGGAGAGTGAAAAGGTTGGCTTAAAGCTCAACATTCAGAAAACGAAGATCATGGCATCTGGTCCCATCACTACATGGGAAATAGATGGAGAAACAGTGGAAACAGTGTCAGACTTTATTTTTCTGGGCTCCAAAATCACTACAGATGGTGACTGCAGCCATGAAATTAAAAGACGCTTACTCCTTGGAAGGAAAGTTATGACCAACCTAGATAGCATATTCAAAAGCAGAGACATTACTTTGCCAACAAAGGTTCGCTTAGTCAAGGCTATGGTCTTTCCTGTGGTCATGTATGGATGTGAGAGCTGGACTGTGAAGAAGGCTGAGCGCCTAAGAATTGATGCTTTTGAACTGTGGTGTTGGAGAAGACTCTTGAGAGTCCCTTGGACTGCAAGGAGATCCAACCAGTCCATTCTGAAGGAGATCAGCCCTGGGATTTCTTTGGAGGGAATGATGCTAAAGCTGAAACTCCAGTATTTTGGCCACCTCATGTGCAGAGTTGACTCATTGGAGAAGACTCTGATGCTGGGAGGGATTGAGGGCAGGAGGAGAAGGGGACGACAGAGGATGAGATGGCTGGATGGCATCACTGACTCGATGGATGTGAGTCTGGGTGACCTCTGCGAGCTGGTGATGGACAGGGAGGCCTGGCGTGTTGCAGTTCATGGGGTCGCAAAGAGTCGGACACGACTGAGCGACTGATCTGATCTAAATGATGAGCAACGCTGAGCATCTTTTCATGTGTTTATTTGCCATCTGTATGTCTTCCTTTGAGAAATGTCTGTTTAGGTCTTCTGCCCACTTTTTGATTGGGTTGTTCATTTTTCTGGTATTGAGTTGCATGAGCTGCTTGTATATTTTGGAGATTAATTCTTTGTCAGTTGTTTTGCTTGCTATTATTTTCTCCCATTCTAAGGACTGTCTTTTTATCATGTGTATAGTTTCCTTAATTGTGCAAAAGCTTTTTAAGTTTAATTAGGTCCCATTTGTTTATTTTGTTTTTACTTCCATTTCTCTGGGAAGTGGGTCATAGAGGATTTTGTGTGAATTATGTCAGAGAGTTTTGCCTATGTTTTCCTCTAAGAGTTTTATAGTTTATGCTCTTACATTTAGGTATTTAATCCATTTCAAATTTATTTTTGTGTATGGTGTTAGATAGTATTCTAGTTTTATTCTTTTACATGTAGTTGAACAGTTTTCCCAGAACCACTTATTGAAGACTGTCTTTTATCCATGGTATATTATTGCCTCATTTGGCAAAGATAATATGTCTACAGGAGCATGTATTTATCTCTGGGCTTTCTAATTTGTTGCATTGATCTATATTTTTGTCTTTGTGCCAGTACCACACTGTCTTGATGACTGTAGCTTTGTAGTGTAGTCTGAAGTTGGGAAGGTTTATTCCTCTAGTCTCAGTCTTCTTTCTCAAGATTGCTTTAGATATTCATAGTCTTTAGTGTTTCCTTACAAACTGTGAAATTATTTGTTTTAGTTCTGTGAAAAATACCATTGATAGTTTGATAAGGATTGCATTGAATCAATAGATTGCTTTGGGTAGTATATTCATTTTGACTATGTTGATTCTTCCAATCGAAAAATGTGGTATATCTCTCCATCTATTTGTGTCATCTTTGATTTCTTTCATCAGTGTTTTATAGTTTTCTGTATATTGGTCTTTTGTCTCTTTAGGTACATTTGTTCCTAAGTATTTTACTTTTTTGCTGTTGTCACAAAAGTGAATGGGACTGTTTCCTTAATTTCTCTTTCTGATTATTCATTGTTAGTGCTTAGGAATGCAGGGGATTTCTGTGTATTAATTTTGTACCATTGAATTTACTATATTCATTGGGGTGTCTATGGGTTTGGTATGACTTTGGGCAGTCTGTCTATTAATATTCAGAGTTGTATTCCTCTTTTACTGGAGGATTAGTGTATAGTGTCTTGCACTTAAGCTTGCTGGCTCTTAGGAGAGGTTGATCTTAGTATATGTATGGAGGTTTTTGGGTGATCTTTTATCTATTAATGTTCCCTGGGGTCATAAGTTCTCTGATGGTCCAAAGTCTTGCAGTTAAGCCATCTGCCTCTGGGTTTCGGCACCTACCTCTTACAGTAGCATCAAGACTTCTCAGTCCACACATCACAGAAGAAAAAATCTCTAGGTTAGTGGTGAAACAACTCTCCACATCCAGGAACACACAAAGAGATTAGCAGTGTTATATAGAGAAGAGAAGAGGGAGGAAGGACAGAGAGGTGACAAGGAGGACAAAAGGGAGAGTTAAAAGGGAAGAGAGCAATCAGATCAATAATCAATCCCTAAGTGAAAATGGATACTAAAAATTAGACTCTTAAGGATACAAAATTAATAAGAAAACATCAATAAGTGAAAATTTAAGAAGGGAAATTAGACTCTCAAAAGTACATGCTAAGTTGCTTCAGTTGTATCTGACTTATTGAGACCCTGTGGACCATAGCCCACCAGACTCTTCTGTCCATGGGATTCTCCAAGCAAGAATACTGGAGTAGATTGCCATGCCCATCTCAAAAGATCTTCCAAACCCAGGAATTAAACTCACGTCTCTTACATCTGTTGCACTGGCAGGCAGGTTCTTTACCATTAGCACCACCAAAAGTACAATATAAAAACACAGAATCAAACACAGAAATGGAAAAATGTGGAATTTATTTTAAAAATACGGGGAGGGAGGAGAGAGGAGGGTTCAGGATGGGGAACACATGTATACCTGTGGCGGATTCATGTTTATGTATGGCAAAACCAATACAATATTGTAAAGTAATTAACCTCCAATTAAAATAAATAAATTTATATTTTTAAAAATAAAATAAAAATGATGTGTTTTTTAAAGAAAGGTAAAAGTAGGCTATATTTTTAAAAGTAGGCTATAAAAAATATAAAGAACCATATTAAGACAGCATGAAGGGAAAAAAGAAAAAAGGGGGAAGAAAGTAATATAAAATAAAATTCTTAAAAATTAATAGAAATAATAATAATAAAGAAAAAAATTTATAGGAGGTGGAGAGTATGTAATTATATATGGTGGTAATGAGATGAAAGTTCCTTCTTTTTCCTGCTCCAATCTAGTTGCCTCCTCAGAAGTTCCTCCAATATATCCAGGAAGGTCTTTGGATGTCTTGTGGGCAGTGTGGAGTCAGATCAGTCTCAGATATTCCCTTCTCTGGCTTGTACGTGTTTTCAGAGTCTCCAGTTGCCCCTAAAGTGCACAGTCTCAGTTTAACTGCAGGATTTGAATCTGTTGTACCTTGCATTTCTGGGACAGTTCTCCCTTCTTTTCTTTGCTCATGTTGGCCACCTCTGGTTGCAAGTCTCTCTTCAGTGTCTGATCTCTGCCCTGACATGAGGAAGCAAAAGCAGCCACTTATTCGGGCCCACTTGCTCACTTGTACTGTGGAGAGGTCAGGACACTGCAAATGCCGCTGGTGTGTGTGGGGAGCAGTTGCAGTGGCTGGACCACATGGGAGTTGCCACAGCCAAGGCGGGTGTGCACATTCCAGGTCCACGCTGCTCAGTCTCCAGAGTGGTCCACAAGGGACAGTTGCAGGAGGGCCTTGTGTCTCCTCAGGGAAGCTGATCTCAGGCTGTGACACTCCTGGAAGATCTGAGCCATCCAGGATCCCAGGAAGACGTGGGTAGCAACTCGCAGTCTACTCACAGCTTGGCTGTAGATGCAGTCTCTGGACCTGAGATTGCAGCCACTCCTTGCCTTCTGCCTCCAGCTGTCACACACCTGCCTCTCTGTCTCAGGGGCCGTAAATGGCAGCTGGATCATTCCCCTTCAGTATTCACTAGTGTGCGATCCTTTGTTCTGTGAGCAGGCCAGGAGTCAGAGTGTGGTGTTAGGGCCTTTCCGTGGAAAAAGTCCTTTGTTTCTCTGTCAAGTCCATGGTTTCCCCCATTCTGTCTGTGATAAGTCCCATTTAGCTCCCTCAGAGTGTCCTCATGGCATTCAACCCCAGTCCTTCCCCTGAGGACTGAAGATGTAGCCCACACCTCCACATCCAGCCCCCACTTGCTTCAGGTGGACGTGAGGTAAGCAGCTTCTCAGCTGGTAATTGCCATTCAGCATGATTTCTGTGGGGCTTCCTCTTGAGGTTCCTTAAGTCCCTACTGATCTCGATGTGAGAAAGTCTCCTACTGTGTGGAAACTTATCCTCCTTTACGACTCCCTCCCCAGGAGAGAGTTTCCATTCCCCAAATCCTTTGTCTCCCTTTTCATCTTTATCCTTTGCCCTACCTCATTCTGAGGAGATTTTTTTGCCTTTCTGTGCATCTGGCTGGGATCCTATGCCAGTGATCAGAAGTTGTTCTGTGGGAGTTGCTCCAGATACAGATGATCTTTTGATGAATTTGCACGGGAGAAAGTGGTCTCTTTTCCTATTCCTCCACCATCTTGGGACCACCCCCCAACATAGGTTCTTAATTTAGATGTATTTCAGGAGCTCCCTGAATTACTAATGTAAAAAGTTTGGTACATGATTATTTTTATGTGGTGAAGGTCTATTAGCTTATCTAAAAGTTTTCCTAGAAGTACTCCTGGTTATTCTGTATTTATGGATTTGTCTACAAATACCATATTTGAACTCTATGGGGAGGAAAATATAGTTTTTAATATAAGAGTTTAAATATCTGGTTACTTGAATTAACTGTCTATAACTGTTAATTTGACATTATGTAGACAGTGCACAAGTCGTTTAATTGTCTGAATTAATTTACAATAAATGAAATTCACTCATTCTTCTTCTATGTATTGCTCCATGGAAACAGCATGCTTTAGGCTGATACTAAATTTTCCACATGTAGGACACTTCCTCTTTTATATTTAACAATATATTCTTCTAGATTATTTTGTTTCATTCGAACTCTTTTTGAAAATGTGAAAGTAAAGTTGCTCAATCATGTCTGACTCTTTGTGACCCCTACCAGGCTCCTCCCTCCATGGGATTCTCCAGGCAAGAGTACTGGAGTGGGTTGCCATTTTCCTTCTCCAGGGGATCTTCCTGACCCAGGGATTGAACCTGGGTCTCCCGCATTACAGGCAGATGCTTTAACCTCTGAGCCACCAGGGAAACTAGTTTAATTGTATTGAAAAACACATGTTGAATGAGTCAGGTTTCCATTGTATAGATTAATTTCCTTGTCGTGTATTCACATTTTTTTGTTGTTGTTTGTATATTTTCTTTTCTTTTTTTCTATTTTTAAAGTTTGTCAAGAAGATTTTATTCTTTGAACAATTTTTGTCTTATTTGGCAAGTATTTTTTCTACCAATAGTTTTTATCATGAATTACCTTTTTTATTTTATTTTATTTTTTTTTTTATTTTCCAAGTGCATTTTATTTATTTATTTTTTATTTTTTTTGCAGGGGAAAATGGACAAAGGAAAGGATCAATGAGGGTGGGAGGGAAATGGGAAGAAAGAAGGGGAGTGATGGTGGGGAGGAGTATATGCAATTTCTTAACCAATGGCTTTCTATTTTTAATCACAAAGAACACTTAAAAAAAAATCATGTTGAATTCATCCTATATTAGGAGGTTTGTTCTTGAAATGAAAAGTTCAGGAAGCAAAAAGTCCAGTTTGGGTGTCCTCATCTTTAGGCACATCTTGGTATTTTGTACTGGTAGGTCTATCTTTACCACAATATATTATTTAGGACAGGATCACATTTGTCAGCTCTTCCTCCCTACTACCCAAAGTGGTACCAAACCCATAAAATAGTCAATAGTTCACTTTACAGAGTGAACAAATAAGTCTTTTTTTTTTTTTTAAACTCTCCTGAGTGAACTGAATTTTTTGAGGCTCATAAGTAAATATGTTTTGCTCTTTACTTTGTCTATTACAGCCGGATTATGTGAGTGGGGTATTTAAGTCTCCCACTATTATTGTATTGCTGCATATTTCTTCTATCATATTAATTAATGTTTGTCTTAGATATATCAATGCTCCAATGTTGGGTGCATATATATTTATAATTGTTATAACTTCTTATTGGATTGTTCCTTTAAGTCGTTATGTGTAACCTTCAGTTGTTTGTATATTTTCTAATGATATTTCCTAGTATCCTCTTTGAAAACAGTCTGATTTTGAGGGGCTCATTACAAAGTGTTTATTACATACATATTACATGATACATTTAAATTTTTTTAAGATGTAACTTATATTTTTAAAAAGTGCTGATAATATTAAATGCATGACTTGATGTATTTCCTTATTAACACATTATTTTTTCAAAACATTTTTAAGTTCACAGCAAAGCCAAGCGAAGGTACCTTGATTTGCCATATACTTCCTGCCTCAATACTTGTGTAGTCTTCCTCATTATCAGCATCCCTCATCAAAGAGGTACATTTGTTATAACTGATGAACCTACCTTGACACATCATTACCCACATTCACAGGGTTCACTAGATGTTTGCATGTTCTGTAAGTTTTAACAAATTCATAACAACATGGATCCACAATTATCAGATCAGATCAGTCGCTCAGTCGTGTCCGACTCTTTGCAACCCCATGAATCGCAGCACGCCAGGCCTCCCTGTCCATCACCAACTCCCAGAGTTCACTCAGACTGACATCCATCGAGTCAGTGATGCCATCCAGCCATCTCATCCTCTGTCGTCCCCTTCTCCTCCTGCCCCCAATCCCTCCCAGCATCAGAGTCTTTTCCAATGAGTCAACTCTTCCCATGAGGTGGCCAAAGTACTAGAGTTTCAGCTTTACCAAGAACCATATAAAGTTATTTCACTGCACTAAATGTCCTTTATGCTCTACTTATTCATCCCTCCCTCCAAACTTCCCCAAACCCTGGCAACCACTTCTCTTTTTACTATCTCCATACTTTTGATTTATCCAGAATGTCATGCAGTTGGAATTTTCAGTATGTAGCTTTTTCAGATAGACATCCTTCAGTTAGTAATAAGCTTTTAAGGTTTCTCCACATCTTGTCATGGCTTTACAATTCATATATTTTTGGCACTAACTCTCAATTGTCTGAATTAAGCTTATTATCCATTCACCTGCAGAAGGACATCTTGGTTGCATCTACAGTTTGCCAATTATGAAAGAGGCTGCTGTAATCATCCATGTGCAGGCTTATGTGTGAACATACATTTTCAACTTCTTTGGGTAAATACCAAGGAATGTGCTTTCAGGATCAGTGTGTGTCAAGATTATGGTTTATTGATGTAAGAAACCACCAAAGTGTATTCCAAAGAGATAATACCACTTTGTAGTCCCACCAGCAATAAGTGAAAGTTCCTATTGTGCAACATCAGAGTTCTTTAGTTTTCCTCACAAATCTAACTAGTATTTTTAGTGTCAGTGTTCTGGATCTAGGCTAGTTGCAAAAGAGTCAAACATGATTTACTGAATAAAAAACAACAAATGGGTGTATAGTAATCTCATTGTATCAATAATTTCAATTTGCATTCCCTTGATAGTATATGATGTGGATCATCTTTTCATATACTTAGTTGCTACTTGTGCTGCTGCTAAGTCGCTTCAGTCGTGTCTGACTCTGTGCGACCCCATAGACGGTAGCCCACCAGGCTTCCTTGTCCCTGGGATTCTCCAGGCAAGAACACTGGAGTGGGTTGCCATTTCCTTCTCCAATTCATGAAAGTGAAAAGGAAAGTGAAGTTGCTCAGTCGTGTCCGACTCAGCGACCTCATGGACTACAGCCCACCAGGCCCTCCATCCATGGGATTTTCCAGGCAGGAGTTGCTACTTAAATTTATTTATTCATTAAATAAATATCTCTTAAGGGATTGGCCAATTTTTATATGGGTTATTTGTAGCCTTATGGCTGACTTTTAAGTTCGTTATTGTTTTTTTTTATTTTATACCTTACTATCCTGATTACTGTAGCTTTATAGTAAATATTGAAGTCGGGTAGTGTCAATCCTCCAAAGCTTTTTGTCTCCTTCAGTATTGTATTGACTATTCTGGGCCTTTTCCCTCTCCATAGAAACTTTAGAATCATTTTGTTGGTATTCAGCAATAGCTTGCTGGGATTTTGATTGGGAATGCATTGAATCTGTAGTTCAAGTCAGGAGGAATTGACATCTTGGCAATATTGAGTCATCTTACTCATAAACATGGAATATCTCTCCATTTATTTAGTTCTATTTTGATGTATTTTTATCAGAGTTCTTTAGTTTTCCTCACAAATCTTAACTACATATGTATATATATACTTTACATATATATTCTTGTATGTTTTAAAAATATTTATACATAAGTATTTCATTTTTTATATGCCAGTATAAGTATGGTGTTTTTAATTTTGAATTCCATTTGTTTATTACTGGTAAATAGGGAAGGGTTTGGCTTTTGTGAGATAACCTTGTATCCTGCCATTTTGTTATAATTGCTTATTAGTTTCAGGAGTTTTTTGGTCAATTCTTTTATATTTTCTCCATAGACAGTTTTCTCATCTATGAACAAAGATAGATTTATTTCATTTCTAATATGTATAATTTTTAATTTATTTCTCCTCTATAATTTCATATAGCTAGGACTTAAGTACAGTGTTGAAACAGAGTGGTGATAGGGGCTGTGCATCCCTTGTTCCTGGTCTCAGAAGGAAAGAATCTTTTTTGCACCAGTATGATGTTAGCTGTAAGGGTTTATAGATATTTTTTGTCAAGTTGAGAAAATTTCTCTCCATTTCTCATTTACTGAGAGTTTTATCATGAATAATATTGGGTTTTTTCAAAATTTTTTTTGCATCTATTGATATGAACATGTAATTTTTTTCCCTTTGTATGTAGCCTTTTAATCGATTTTGAAGTGTTGAACCTGGCTTACATACCTGTTATAAATTCTACTTGGTTGGGATGTGTAATTCTTGCCATACATTCTTATATTTAATTTGCTAATATTTTGTTGAGGATTTTTGCATGTGTGAACATGAGAGATATTGGTCTACAGTTTTCTGATAATGTCTTTGTATAGTTCTGGTACGGAGGTATTAGTGAACTTCAGCTTCACGGAATGAATTAGATAGTATTCTCTCTACTTCTGTCTCCTGCAAGAGTGTAGAGAACTGTTTTTTTTTTTTTTTTCCCCCTTTAAATGTTTGGTGGATTTATCAGTTACTTATCTGGGTGGGCTTGGTCCTTTCTGTTTTCAAGGATTATTCATTATATCTTTAATACATATAGATTTCATATTTCTTCTAGTTGAAGCTTAAAGAACTGATCCATTATGAAATGAACCACTTATCAAATGTGCAAATATAGAAATTTGCATAGTATTTCTGTATTATCCTTTTAATGTCCATGGAGCTGTGTGATGTTTCCATTTTCATTTCCAATATAAATAATGTGTATGCTCTCTCTTTTTCTTCTTAGCCTGGATAGAGCCTTATCTATTTTATTGATCATTTCAAAGGACCAGATTTTGGTTTTGTTGATTGTTCTCTATTGATTTCCTTTTTACAATTTCATTTTTTTACTTAAAATTTTTATCTGATTTTTATTTTTTATACTAACTCTGGATTTAATGAGCTCCTCATTTCATGGATCCCTAAACTAAAGGCTTAGATTATTAATTTTAGATCTTTCTTCCTTTCTAATATATACATTGTATTCAATACTATGTATTTACTCTATGCTCTGCTTTATTTATATCCCACAAATTTGGATAAGTTGCATTTTCATATTCATTTAGTTTAAATATTTTAAAATTTCTCTTGAGAGTTTTCATTTGTCTCATGTGTTATTTAGAAGTGTTTTGTTGAATCTTCAAGCATTTGGAGATTTTCAAGTTGATTTGATTTGTAAATTGATTTGTAGTGTAATTCCATAGAGGTCTGAGAGCTGACATCCTATGGTTTTCATTATTTTAAATTTGTTAGGATGTATCTTATGGCTCAGAATGTGAATGTTCCATGTGAGCTTAAGAAAAACATGTATTCTGCTGTTGTTGGATGAAGAAATCAATTGATATCAATTATGTCTAGTTGATTGATAGTGTTATTGAGTTCAACTATGTCCTATCAAATCTGCTTGCTGAATTAATCCATTTCTAATAGAGGAATTTGAGATCTCCAACTATGATAGTGGATTCATTTATTTCTCTTTACTGTTCTATTAGTTTTTGCCTCACATATTTTTGATAGGTGCATACATATTAAATATTGTTATGTCTTCTTAGGGAATTGATCTCTTAATCACAATGCAATCCCCCTCTTTATCTCTGATAATTTTACTTGCTATGAAGTCTTCTGTCCGAAATTGATAGAGCTATTCCTACTGTCTTTTGAATAATGTTAACTCAGTATGTTTCTCCTTCATTTACTTCAGTATGTTACTATTTAAACTGACTTCCTTGTAGACAACACACAGATTTAGTTTTTGATCTATTCTAACAATCTTTGTGTTTTAATTAGCGAACTGGTGTTCAAAATGACTGTTGATATGGTTAGACTGGGGCTTCCCAGGTAGCCCAGCTGGTAAAGAATCCACTTGCAATGCAGGAGAACCCAGTTCTATCCCTCATGGACAGAGGAGCCTGGCGGGCTACAGTCCATGGGGTCCCAAAGAGTCAGACACAACTGAGTGACTAAGCACAGCATGGTTAGATTAATACTTACTATATCTATTTCTGTTATTTATTTGTTGCCCTTGTTCTTCATATTTTTCTTCCAGTCTTTTTCTGCATTTCGTTGTTTCAATAGGGCATTTTGTGTGATTCCGGTTTACTTTCTTAGTATAGCAGTTGTTTTTGTTTTAAGAAAATTTTAGTGGCTGCCGTAGAGTCTACAGTATGCTTTTACAACAAACCCAAGTTCACTTTCAAATAACACTATTTTGCTTCAAGGGTAATATGAGTACTTTATAATAAAATATTCCTCATTCTTTGCTCTCATTCCTTGTGTCATTGCTATTATTTATTTCACCTGTACATGAATATACATAATTGGAAACATGTTGCTGTTATTATTTTCCTTTCTTTATGTAGACCCAAGTTTGTGACATATATTTGTTGCCTTCTATCTAAAGGATTTCTTTTAACAGGGATGATTTACTGGCCATACGTTTCCCATTTTTGTCTGAGAGAAAGTCTATTTTTCCTTCACTTCTGAAGGATAACACTGCAGGGCACAGAATTCTTGGTTAGTGGCTTTTTTTTTTTCTCTCAGTGCTTTAAATATTTCATTCCACTTTCTTCTTTCTTGCATGGTTCCTGAGAGAATGTGTGTATATTAGTCACTCAGTCGTATCCAACTCTTTGCAATCCCATGGACGATAGCCTGCCAGGTTCCTCTGTCCATGGAATTCTCCAGGCAAAAATACTGGAGTGGGTTGTCATTCCCTTCTCTGGGGGAATCTTCCGGACCTAGGAATTGAACCCAGATAACCTGAACTGTGGGCAGGTTCTTTATCATCTGAGTCACCTGGGAAGCCCTTTCTTCTTTCTTGTGTGGTTTCTTCTCTTCTTTTGAGAGAAGTCAAATCTTATTCTTATCTTTGCTTCTTTATAGGTAAAACTTGCCCCCACCCTGGCTTCTTTCAGGATTTTTTCTTTAATCTTTGTTTTTCTGTAGTTTGAATATGATGTGACTAAGTGTCATTTTTTGGCATTTATCCTTTTGGTGTTTTCTAAACTTCCTGGATCTGTGGCTTGATATAAATTCCCAGTTATTATTGTTTCAATATTTCTTCTATCCCTTTTTCTGTTTCTTCCCTTTCTGGTATTCCAATTACATGTATTTTATACTATTTGTAGCTGTCTCTCAGCTCTTGGATAAAGCTGAATAAAGCTATTAGTAAGTCCATCAAAGACATTCTTCATTTCTGTCACAGTTCTGTTGATCTAGCACTTATTTTTCATTGTTTCTTGAAATTTCTATCTCTCTGCTTACATTCCCATCTGTAGTGGCCTTGCATGACATTTACTTTATCCATTAGCACTCACTCAGCATATTTATCATAGTTTTTTTTTTTTTAAATCCCTTGCCTGATGATTCCAAAATCTCTGCCATATTTGAGTCTGGTTGTGATTTCTGCTTTGCATCTTCAAATAATGGTTTCTTTGCCTTTAGTATGCCTTGTAATTTTTCCGTGATACACGGATATCGTATACTGAATAAAAGGAACCACTGTAAGTAGACTTTTAGTAATGTGATGGAAACGTATGAGAGAGGAAGCATTCTATCTTCCTATGATTACGTCTCAGTCTTTCAGTGAACTGTGTCTCTGAACTGTGATGTTCACAATTCTTAGTTTCTGTCTTCCTGACTTTACCCTTAGCAGGGACAGAATGATTCAAGTACACAGGAGTTAAACATTCTCTTTTTTCCACAAGGAAGGTTACAGCTGTCTAGAGTTGGGTATTCCCCTTCTCCCCAGGTCATTTCGACTGATAAAACCTCATCTGGCTAAGCTCAGGTAGAAGCTTATCCTGTGGGTCAACCTTGTTAAAAAGAACATAATGTTCTGGTGTGTTTCAAAATGGCTCCTTTTTGTCTTACCAATTATAATCACCAGGGGATTTTCCTCTGATATTCACTGTGAGAAGCTAGTAAAGCTTCAGAAGGTAAAGCTCACAAAATGTTTCCCTTGCCCATGATTGAATTGCATACCCCATCCCCATAGTTTTTAATCAGTCAGACTTGAACAGATTGAGTCTCCAGCAATTTGTCAAGTACAGTTCAAATTTTCCTACTCTGGCACTTCTTCTTGTGGAGGTTTCTATTTATGAGTTTCTTCTCTGGTGTGTTATGATTCTCTGTATTTACCTATCTCTTGAATTTTAATAGCAGCAATTTCCCATATGATGTCATGCTTCATGGATCTAAGAAGACCTGTTGATTTTTCTATTTGTTCAGCTTTTTTCATTTTGTCAGGGAAGAGTGACAATTTCCAAACATCTTATATTCTGCACCAGAAACCTTAAGTCACCTTAAAGTATATATCTCATGTTGTAATTTACAATTTTGTTTTTCAGTAGATGCCACATTTGGCTTAGAGCTTAGAGATATTATGTGATACAAATAATAAAGAGAATTTGTCAGAAACTTTTCTTCCAGATATTGAAGAAATTTTGAAAAATATGCTATTTTGTATTTTATTGTGTGAGAGTTTGTATATATTGAGTTCAACCAAATGCCATGTAGCCAATATACTTATATCATATGTATAATGCTAGTTCCCAACTCTACAGAGAATATCAGGAATGGTCTTTTAAAATTATGTATTTGGTTTTGGCTTGTATACTCAAAATGTCAAAAAGAACAAATCACCTTAAAGCACCCCTTAAATATTGTTCCTGGTCTTTTCTGGAAAGAAGCATTTGATAAGTGAATATTCTTGAGAAAGCTGACTTATCTCAATTAAGAAAAAAAAAAAAAAAAACACATAATCTCAGTATTCAGTTGGCAAGTCTGAAAGCAAGAAATGATTATAAAAGTTAAATTTAATATATCTAGGATGATGACTGTAAATATATTAACAGCCCAGAGAGATAGAATTAATATTAGTCAAATATCCTTAAATTTTTAGTTAATATTTACTGTGTCACCATGGACAAGTCTATGTTACTGGCAAACCATTGAAATATGAAAATAAATAACAATAAATGAATAGGTGCCAGTTTCCTCACATTGATCTATCAGATCAGATCAGTCGCTCAGTCGTGTCCGACTCTTTGCGACCCCATGAACCGCAGCACGCCAGGCCTCCCTGTCCATCACCAGCTCTTGGAGGTCACTCAGACTCACATCCATCGAGTCAGTGATGCCATCCAGCCATCTCATCCTCTGTCGTCCCCTTCTCCTCCTGCCCTCAATCCCTCCCAGCATCAGAGTCTTCTCCAATGAGTCAACTCTTCGCATGAGGTGGCCAAAATACTGGAGTTTCAGCTTTAGCATCATTCCTTCCAAAGAAATCCCAGGGCTGATCTCCTTCAGAATGGACTGGTTGGATCTCCTTGCAGTCCAAGGGACTCTCCAGAGTCTTCTCCAACACCACAGTTCAAAAGCATCAATTCTTCGGCGCTCAGGCTTCTTCACAGTCCAGCTCTCACATCCATACATGACCACAGGAAAGACCATAGCCTTGACTAGGCGAACCTTTGTTGGCAAAGTGATGTCTCTGCTTTTGAATATGCTATCTAGGTTGGTCATAGAATCCCAATCAAAATGCAGTTACTTTTTGTAGAAGATGATTCTAAAGTTTTTATGAAAATACAAAATGCCTAGAATAGCCAAGAGCATCTTGAAGCAAAAGAATAAAGTTGGAGAATATGCCAGACTCAATACATTATAAAGTGGCTATATTTAGTAAAGTGTGTTATAGCAATTGCCACAGATAAATAGGTCAATGAATCAGAATTGAGAGATCAGAAAGAGGCCCAAACATATTATATTTTTGATAATGGAAACAGAGCAATTTAATAAGTAGAAGAACTTTGAATAAAATAGTATTGCTGTGACTATTTATGTAGGGAGAAAATGAATCTTGACATTCATCTCAAATAAAAACCAAAATTTAATTCAAGGTGGATCATAAGCATAAATATAAATGCTAAAATTGTTAATTTCTGTGGATGGGTAAGGTCGTATTAGTTATAGAATAAATTAGAATCTTGAATTTCCTAAAGAGTAGAGAAGCAATGTAATACATAAAAGACACAGGTTTGATACCTGAGTTTGGAATATCCCTGGAGGAGGAAATGGCAACCCACTCCAGTATTTTTGCCTGGAAAATACCACAGATGGAGGAGTCTGGTAGGCTACAGCCGATAGGGTTTCGAAGAGGTGGACACGACTGAAGCAAGTTCAGTTCAGTTCAGTTCAGTCGCTCAGTCGTGTCCAATTCTTTGAGACCCAATGAACCGCAGCATGCCAGGCATCCCTGTCCCTCAACAACTCCCGGAGTTCACACAAACTCAGGTCCATCGAGTCAGTGATGCCATCCAACCATCTCATCCTCTGTCGGCCCCCTCTCCTCCTGCCCTCAATCTTTCCCAGCATCAGGGTCTTTTCAAATGAATCAGCTCTTCACATCAGGTGGCCAAAGTATTGCAGGTTCAGCTTCAACATCAGTCCTTTCAATGAACACCCAGGACTGATCTCCTTTAGGATGGACTGGTTGGATCTCTTTGCAGTCCAAGGGACTCTCAAGAATCTTCTCCAACACCACAGTTCAAAAGCACCAATTCTTCAGCACCCAGCTTTCTTTATAGTCCAACTCTCATATCCATGCATGACTACTGAAAAAACCATAGCCTTGACTAGATGGAACTTTGTTGACAAAGTAATATCTCTGCTTTTCAATATGCTGTCTAGTTTGGTCATAACTTTCCTTCCAAGGAGTAAGCGTCTTTTAATTTCATGGCTGCAGTCACCATCTGCAGTGATTTTGGAGCCCAGAAAATAAAGTCTGCCACTTTTTCCACTGTTTCCCCATCTATTTGCCATGCAGTGATGGGACCAGATGCCATAATCTTAGTTTTCTGAATGTTGAGCTTTAGGCCAACTTTTTCACTCTCCTCTTTTACTTTCATCAGGAGGCTCTTTAATTCTTCTTGACTTTCTGCCATAAGGGTGGCATCATCTGCATATCTGAGGTTATTGATATTTCTCTGGGCAGTCTTGATTTCAGCTTGTTCTTCATCCAGTCCAGCATTTCTCATGATGTACTCTGCATATAAGCTAAATAAGCAGGATGACAATACACAGCCTTGACATACTCCTTTTCTTATTTGGAACCAGTCTGTTGTTCCATGTCCAGTTCTAACAGTTGCTTCTAGACCTGCATATAAATTTCTCAAGAGGCAGGTCAGGTGGTCTGGTATTCTGATCTCTTTCAGAATTTTCCACAATCTGTTGTAATCCACACAGTCAATGGTTTTAGCATAGTCAATAAAGCAGAAGTAGATATATTACTGGAACTCTTGCTTTTTCGATGATCCAGTAGGTGTTGGCAATTTGATCTCTGGTTCCTTTGCGTTTTCTAAATCCAGCTTGAATATCTGAAAGTTCATGGTTCATGTACTGTTGAAGCCTGGCTTGGAGAATTTGAGCATTACTTTGCTAGCGTGTGAGATGAGTGCAATTGTGTAGTAGTTTGAACATTCTTTGGCGTTGCTTTTCTTAGGAATTGGAATGAAAACTGACCTTTTCCAATCCTGTGGCCACCGCCGAGTTTTCCAAATTTGCTGGCATATTTAGTGCAGCACTTTCACAACATCATCTTTCAGGATTTAAAATAGCTCAACTGGAATTCCACCACCTCCACTAGCTTTGTTCATAGTGATGCTTCCTAAGGTCCACTTGATTTTGCATTCCAGGATGTCTGGCTTTAGGTGAGTGATCACATCATCATGATTATCTGGGTCATGGAGATCTTTTTTGTATAGTTCTGTGTATTCTTTCCACCTCTTCTTAATATCTTCTGCTTCTGTTAGGTCTATATCATTCTGTCCTTATTGAGCCCATATTTGTATGAAAAGTCCCCTTGGTATCTCTGATTTTCTTAAAGGGATCTCTAGTCTTTCCCATTCTATTGTTTTTCTCTATTTCTTTGCATTGACCACTGAGGAAGGCTTTCTTATATCTCCTTGCTCTTCTTAGGAACTCTGCATTCAGATGCTTATATATTTCCTTTTCTCCTTTGCCTTTCACGTCTCTTCTTTTCATAGCTCTTTATAAGGCCTTCTCAGACAACCATTTTGCCTTTTTGCCTTTCTTTTTCTTGGGGATGGTCTTGATCACTACGTTCTGTACAATGTCATGAATCTCCATCCATACTTCTTCAGGCACTCCGTCTATTGGATCTAATCCCTTGAATCTATTTTTCACTTCCACTTTATAATTGTAAGGGATTTGATTCAGGTAATACCTGAATGGTCTATTGGTTTTCCCTACTTTCTTCGATTTAAGTCTGAATTTTGCAATAAGGAGTTCATGATCTGAGTCACAGTCAGCTCCTGGTCTTGATTTTGCTGACTGTATAGAGCTTCTCCATCTTTGGCTGCAAAGAATATAATCAATCTGATTTCAGTATTGACCATATGGTGATGTCCATGTGTAGCATCTTCTCTTGTGTTTTTGGAAGAGGGTTTTGCTTGACCAGTGTGTTCTTTTGGCAAAACTCTGTTAGCCTTTGCATTGGTTCATTCTGTATTCCAAGGCCAAATTTGCCTGTTACTCCAGGTGTTTCTTGACTTCCAACCTTTTCATTCCAGCTCTCTATAATTAAAAGGACATCTTTTTTGGGTGTTATTTCTAGTAGTTCTTGTAGGTCTTCATAGAACTGTTCAGCTTCAGCTTCTTCAGCATTATTGGTTGGAGTTACTTATTGGACTTGGATTACTGTGATACGGAATGGTTTGCTTTGGAAATGAACGGAGATCATTCTGTTGTTTTTGAGATTGCATCCAAGTACTGCATTTTGGACTCTTTCGTTGACTATGATGGCTACTCCATTTCTTCTAAGGGATTCTTGTCCACAGTGTAGATATAATGGTCATCTGAGTTAAATTCACCAATTCCAGTCCATCTTAGTTCACTGATCCCTAAAATGTTGACGTTGACTCTTGCCATCTCCCGTTTGACCACTTCCAATTTCTTAATTCATGGATCTAACATTCCAGGTTCCTATGCAATATTGCTCTTTACAGCATCGGACTTTACTTCCATCACCAGTCACATCCACAACTGGGTGTTGTTTTGCTTTGGCTCCGCCTCTTCATTCTTTCTGGAATTAGTTCTCCACTGGCCTCCAGTAGCATACTGATCTTGCACTGATCTCCAGTCACCTACCAACCTGGGGAGATCATTTTTTCATTGTCCTATCTTTTTGCCTTTTCATACTGTTCCTTGGGTTCTCAAGGCAAGAGTACTGAAGTGGTTTACCATTCCCTTCTCCAGTGGACCACATTTTGTCAGACCTCTCCACCATGACTCATCAGTCTTGGGTGGCTGTACACATCATGGCTCATTGTTTCATTCAGTAAGACAAGGCTGTGGTCCATGTGATCAGATTGGTTAGTTTTCTGTAATAGTTGTTTTCAGTCTGTCTTCCCTCTGATGGAGAAGGATAAGAGGCTTATGGAAGCTTCCTGATGGGAGAGACTGACTGAGGTGGAAACTGGGTCTTGTTTTGATGGGCAGGGCCATGCTCAGTAAATCTTTAAGCCAATTTTCTGTTGAAGGTTGGGGCTGTGTTTCCCTCCCTGTTATTTGACCTGAGACCAAACTATGGTGCAGGTAATGAAGACCTTCAAATGGTCTGCATGCGTGCACTGCTACACTCAGTGTCCCCAACCCTTCAGCAGGCCACCACCAACCTACGCCTCCACCAGAGACTCCTGGACACTCATGGGCATGTCTGGGTCAGTCTCTTGTGGGGTCACTGCTTCTTTCTCCTGCATCGTGGTGCACATAAGGTTCTGTTTGTGCCCTCCTGGAGTCTGTTTCCCAAGTCCTGTATAAGTTCTGGTGGCTCTGTGGTGGGGTTAGTGGTGACCTCCTCCAAGAGGGCTTATGCCATACCCAGGTCTACTGCACCCAGAGCCCCTGCCCCCACAGCAGTTCACTGCTGACCTATATCTCCTCAGGAGACACCCAAACACAGGTCTATCTCAGTCTCTGTGAGATCTCTGGGTCCTGGTGCACACAAGGTATGTTTGAGCCCTCTGAGCATCTCTGGCAGGTATGAGGTTCGACTCTAAATGTGATTTTGCCTCTCCTACCATCTTGCCTGGGCTTCTCTGCCCTTGGACATGGAGTATCTCCTCACAGTTACTACAGCGCCATGCAGTCGCTGCTCCACGGGATCACAGACAAATAAATTAGGGGTCACAGATAATTAATTCATAGATTGTGTCCTTAAAGTCAGGTCAAAATATACAGTGATAGATTTAACGGCAATGGAGTTCAAGTGACAATTTATTTTTATGTAATTGGGATGATTACAAATAGAAGAGGCAGTCTGGGGCAGGTAAAATTAATGAATTTGGTGAGAATGTATAGAGTATAAAATACAATTGAAGCAATTGTGGCATGCAATTAAAGATGTATCCAATAGCATTGAGGGTTTAAGGAATTAAGAGATTTTTATTTATGTGACATGTGCTTTTAGTATGAAAGTTTATGCAAGCTAGTTTATTTGGTAACTTTTTCTATTGTAAATTATAAAATCCTCATTAAAAATCCTCTGAAGATAATAAATTACCCAGTGCTTAGAATTAATATGCTTTGTCACATTAAGGAAACTTTAATACAGGCTTCTGTTTCTTTTGACACTTTTCAGCAAATATGTAAAGTCACAGGTATAAAGTATCAGTTACTGATACTGAAAAATGACCAGATTTTATTGGACAGCAGCAGTGAAGCAGTACAGTAGTTTTGTGGACATGTGAAGAGATTTCAATTAAAAAAAAATGTTAGCACTTGAATAAAATAAAATGATGTTTCATCTTGGTCTAAAATTTCTTCAGGTTTCAAAGGTCCTGTAATAAATGTGTTAGTACTGGACTTTTCCTTGTTACAAAAGTGGGCTATGAGACATGAGAAATAGAATTCGAGAGAGCTTGCCACATAGGTTGGATTTACACAGTTTCAAGACTAGGAAGCCAAGATTCTCTGTATACCTCTTCAGAAGGTTATGAGAATCTGTTATGACCAAGTGATTTACTTTCTGTTCATGACTTGCTGACTGATTTGGCCTTCTTTCTGAGCCTTGTGTCTTTCTGGGTCTTTTTGAACACATGGAAGCTCATCCTAGAGAAAAAAATAAAAATACTATGTCTAACCTTCCATGAAATGCAATTATCTTCTGAGAGGCAGGAGTTAAAGCATATTTTACCTGAGAATATTGTTAAATGGTTTTAAATGATCAAAAAGAATAAGAGATAGAAAATGCAAGCCAAGAAGTATGACCATAAAAAGACATTCATGGAATACAGCTTTCACTTAATTTATATGAATTATATAAAGAAAAGGTACACTGTATTGCACATAATTTCTTTTTCTTTTTTTTTTTTAGAGTCAGAATTCTCATGAATAGTATCTTTATTTTTTTTCCTTTGTAACACATTTTTATTTATTTATTTTTTATTTAATTTAATTTTATTTAACTTTACAATATTGTATTGGTTTTGCCATATATCAAAATGAATCTGCCACAGGTATACATGTGTTCCCCATCCTGAACCCTCCTCCCTCCTCCCTCCCCATACCATCCCTATGGGTCGTCCCAGTGCACCAGCCCCAGGCATCCAGTATCAGGCATTGAACCTGGACTGGTGACTCGTTTCAAATATGATATTATACATATTTCAATGCCATTCTCCCAAATCATCCCACCCTCTCCCTCTCCCAGAGTCCAAAAGACTGTTCTATACATCAGTGTCTCTTTTGCTATCTCGTATACAGGGTTATTGTTACCATCTTTCTAAATTCCATATATATGCATCAGTATACTGTATTGGTGTTTTTCTTTCTGGCTTACTTCACTCTGTATAATAGGCTCCAGTTTCATTCACCTCATTAGAACTGATTCAAATGTATTCTTTTTAATGGCTGAGTAATACTACATTGTGTATGTCCATCAGCAGATGAATGGATAAAAAAGCTGTGGTACATATACATAATTTCTTTTTATCCAATGGAAAGTTTTCAATATTTTTTTTAATGAAGAGTACTTAGTTAAAGTATAACCTCATAAGTTGTACTTTTGAAGAGAACTTTTGTTGCTATTTTGAGTAACCATTTTGTACTATCTACAGAAATCTTACAAGAAAAGGTTGTTTTAAAGTAGGGAATGGGCCAGAGTAGGAGTATATATCATAATGCCAAATTGGAAAGGAAATCAATTGCTTTTCCAAAATTCAAAGAGAATATAACACCAAGGAAAATAGTTTTTCTAACTATTCTTTTGGGAGAAGCAAGTAATGGCTTTATCCATTCTAGCCAGCAACCAGAAAGGATTAATTAAATATTTACTAAATCATTATACTGATGATGGTATAAAGACCTGTTGGCTATAAAACAAAAGTACAGCCCTTAAAAAAAAGGCAGAAAATAAAAAAACAATTGTGCTACTTTTCTGACAGCATGTGTTGATGAATTTATATTCAAAGCCTGTACAATAAAAATAGATTTCTCATTCAGAATCAGTTTTATTTCTCAGCATCTTTAAAAGACATTTTTAGACAACTTAGACTCAGGACACACTAGCAAGGCACAGGTGATTATTTATTTGTTCATTTATCCCTTCAAAGAGAAGCCTCCTTAGGCAACTTTTAAAGTGATTTATATACAGAATCACTGTAGTAATAACCTTCAGAGACTGATGAAAAACGAGGTAGGACTCTGGCCCTACAGGCAAAAGATAAAAATGACATTATGAATTGCAGTAGTTGAAAATCTCCAGTGGAATAATGACAATATAAGGCTGGAATTACTTCTGTCTTGAAGGGTCTAATTCTATGGTTTTTAATCAGTGTAACTCTCCTAGAATATCTTAGAATGGAGAAATGTCTTACTTTAGTCTTGATGCTTGCCACTTAAGCTAAAAGTCCACAATCCCTATCACAGGCTACCTTTCCTTCTCCCAGTAGTACCCAGCATTGTAAACAAATAATTAGCTTGAACTAATTGCAATGACTGGGTGGTTGTGACACAACATAAAGATGAGATAAATTGGGAATAAATAGTGAAAATGAAAGGAATTGTACAGATTGGTATGAGGTCCGAGCTGGATAATAAAGGAAAAGAAGCAAGTGAGAATTTAGTGTCTGGGGAAAAGCATGAAATCAAGGGACTGTACAATTAAGTGGAGGTTTTGTGGTTGAGAGACAGCTGGAGTTTTATGGGTAAGTAAGATAGCTTTCAAATTTTGAGATTAAAGATATCTTTGTCTCTGGATAATACTGTCTAAATTGAAGCCATGTAAGTAGAGAGAGAGGAAGGTCAATGAAATAAATGAAGTCAAGGAACTATGACAACAGGGTTCTGGATGTGTCATCTAGTTGAACTGTAGGTAAAGCACACTTCCAATAATGAATTGGTTAATCAATTACTTAATATCTATATATTGCATTAAGGATAAAAAAAGGGAAAATATACTATCTATATTCTCTCTAGCACTATGAGTAAACGATTACAGTATATATGATGGTTATACTAAAGATATACAGTGCTGGTTACTCAGCAGACATTTATTTGTTGAATGAATAAATATATGCACAGTGTCCTAAGAGAGCATGAAGGAACTAACTCGGCAAGAGCAATAGAAGAATGAATGTGGAAGAGTGTCAAGGAGAGACACCCAAAAAATATAAGATGCAAGCTGACTTTGACTTTTCATGAGTTTATTAGCCATCTGTATGTCTTCTTTGGAGAAATGTCTGTTCAGGTCTCCTGCCACTTAGTGATTTGGTTGTTTCTTTTTCTGGTGTTGAGCTGCATGAGCTGCTTATACAATTTGGAGATGATCTCGTTGTCAGTTGTTTCATTTGCTATTATTTTCTATCATTGTCAGGGTTGTCTTTTCACCTTGTCTATAGAATCCTTCATTGTACAAAAGCTATTAAGTTTAATTAGGTCCCATTTGTTTATTTTTGTTTTTATTTCCATTACTATAAGAGGTAGGTCATAGAGGATTTATGTCAAAAAGTGTTCTGCCTATGTTTTCCTCTAAGAATTTTATATTTTCTGGCCTTACATTTAGGTTTATAATCCATTTTTAGTTTGCGTTTGTGTATGGTATTAGGAAGTAGTCTGATTTCATTCTTCTACATGTAGCTCCCCAATTTTCCCAGCACTGTTTATTGGAGAGACTGTCTTTTCTCCATTGTATATTTTAACCTCATTTTTAAAATACAGGATGCTGATGGGTGCATGAATTTATCCCTGGGCTTTCTATCTTATCCCTTTGGTCTATATTTCTGGTTTTGTGACAGTATCATACTGTCTTGATGATTGTAGCTTTCTAGTATAGTCTGAAGTCAGGAAAGTTGATTCCTCCATCAACTTTCTCCATCCTTCTTTCTCAAGATTGTTAGGCTATTTGGGGTCTTTTGTGTTTCCATGCAAATTGTGAAATTATATTTCTGGTTCTGTGAAAAATACCATTGATAGTTTGATAGGGATTGTATTGAATCTATAGATTGCTTCTTTTTTCTTTTTAAAATTTATTATTTTTTTAACTAAAGGATAATTGCTTTATAGAATTTTGTTGTTTCCTGCCAAACATCAACATGAATCAGCCATAGGCTTGGGTAGTATAGTCATTATCACAATATTGATTCTTCCAATCCAAGAACATGGTATTATCTCTCCATCTGTTTCTGTCATCTTTAATTTCTTTCATCAGCATCTTTTGGTTTTCTTACATATAGGACTTTTGTCTCTTTAGATAAGTTTATTCCAAAGTACTTGATTTTTTTCTGTGGTAGTGGTGAATGTGATTGCTTCCTTAATTTCTATTTCTGATTTTTCATTGTTAGTGTATAGGAGTACAAGGGATATCTGTGTATTAATTTTATATCCTGTGACTTTATTATATTCATTGATTAGCACTAGTAACAGAGAAGGCAGTGGCACCCCACTCCAGTGCTTTTGCCTGGAAAATCCCATGGATGGAGGAGCCCTGGTAGGCTGCAGTCCCTGGGGTCGCTAGGAGTCAGACACGACTGAGTGACTTCACTTTCACTTTTCACTTTCATGCATTGGAGAAGGAAATGGCAACCCACTCCAGTGTTCTTGCCTGGAGAATCCCAGGGACGGGGAAGCCTGGTGGGCTGCCGTCTCTGGGGTTGCACAGCATCGGACACAACTGAAGCAACTTAGCAGCAGCAGCACTAGTAATTTTCTGGTGGTATCTTTAGGATTTTCTATGTAAATAATCGTGTCATTTGCAAATAGAGAGAGATTTATTTCTTTTTCTCCAATCTAGATTCCTTTTATTTCTTTTTCTACTTTGATTGCTGTGGCTAGGACTTCCAAACCTATGCTGAATAATACAGGCAAGAGTCACTCATGTCTTGTTCCTAATTTTAGAGCAAATGCTTTCAGATTTTCACCATTGAGAATAATATTTGCTGTGGGTTTGTTATATATGGCTTTTATTATGTTGAGGCGTGTTTCTTTATGCCTACTTTCTAGAGTATATGTTGGCTTAAATCACTCTGGTCATGTCTGACTCTTTTTGATGCTATAGACTGTCACCTACCAGGATCCGTGGGATTTTCCAGGCAAGAATACTTTCTGGAGAATTTTTATAGAAATTGGTGTTGAATTTTTTTTTCTAAAACTTTCTCTGCATCTATTGAGATGATCATACTGTTTTTATAATTCAGTTTGTTCATATGGTGTATCAGTGATTGATTTGTATATATTGGCTGTATCCCTGAAATAAAGCCCATTTGATCATTACATATGATCTTTTTAATGTGTTGTTGGATTCTGTTTGCTAGAGTTCTGTTGAGGATTTTTGCATCTATATTCATCAGTGATACTAGCCTGTAATTTTCTTTTTTGGTATTATATTTGTCTGGTTTTGTTATCAAGTTGATGGTAGCCTCTTAGAATGAATTTGGGAGTTTTTCTTTCTCTTCAATTTTCTGAAATAGTGTGAGCTGCATAGGTATTAGCTCTTCTTTAAGTTTTTGGTAGACTTCACCTGTGAAGCCATGTGACCTTGGGCTTTTGTTTGTTGGAAGATTTTTGGTTACAGTTTCAATTTCCATCTTTGTGATTGGTTTGTTCATATTTCGTATTTCATCCCTTTACAGTTTTGCAAGTTTATACTTTTCTAAGAATTTGTCCATTTTTTTCAGGTTGTCCATTTTATTGGGATATGGTTGCTCATAGTAGTCTCTTATGATCCTTTGTATTTCTGTGTTTTTTGTTGTAACTTCAACTTTTTCATTTCTAATTTTTATCGATTTGAATTTTCTCTTTTTCTTGATGAGTCTGGCTAATGGTTTTTCCATTTTGGTTATCTTCTTATAGAACCAACTTTTGGTTTTCCTGCTCTTTTCTATAGTCTCCTTCATTTCTTTTTTATTTCTGCCCTGATCTTCATGATTTCTTTCCTTCTACTAACATTGTTGTTGTTATTGTTGTTTTTTGGTACTTCTTTTTCTAGTTGCTTTAGGTGTAAATTTAGGTTGTTTATTTGATGTGCCTCTTGTTTCTTGAGGTAAGCTTCTATTGCTATACACTTGCTTCATAGCACTGCTTTTACTGTATCCCAACTTTTTGAGCTGTTGTGATTTCATTGTCATTTGTTTCTGGGCATGTATGGATTTGCTTTTTTATTTCTTCAGTAACATGTTGGTTAGGGTTAGCAGAAGTAATTGCTCAGATGACCACGTACTCGGTGAGTATGCTGTCCCAGGTGGGCCCTGAGTCTTGTGCACGTCGCTGACCCAAGCTGCTCAGTTTCCCGTGTGTGCCACAAGGGCACTGTCCCAGGTGTGCCACGTGTCTTCTCAGGGGAGCTGGTCTCAGGTTGTGACACTCCTGGCCAACACGAACTGTCCGGGATGCCAGGAAGACATGGCTAATGACCGGCAGCCTGCTCGCAGCTTAGGGGGAGATGCAGTCTCTGGGGTTGATTGCAGCAGGCCCTTGCCTTCCACCTCTGGCTGTCACACACCTGCCTCTCTGGCTCCATGGAGGAAGGTCATAAACAGCAACAGGCTTGCTTTCCTTTGGTATTCGCTATGGTGCCATCCTTTGTTCTGTGAGCGTGCCAGGGGTCACTGTGGGGGTGTTAGAGCCTTCCTGAGGGAAAGGTCCTTTGTTTTTCTCTGTTTCTCTCGTGTTTCAGTGGTTTGGGTTCCTATGTCACATGAGCCCCCTCAGATTGTCCTCAGGGCATTCAAGCCTGGTCCTTACCCTAAGGACCATTGATGTAGCCCGTGCCTCCATGCACAGCCCCCACTTACTGCTGGTGGCTGTGAGCATCTGAGCTTCTTCTCTGCTGTAATTGCAGTTTGCATGAATTCTGTGGTAATTTTTTTTTTTTTTTTCCTTTTGGTAATGTTGCCCTCTGAGATTCCAAAGTTCCCCACTGACCTAAACTGTGAGAGGATTTCCTATTGTGTGGAAACTTCTCCTCCTTCATGATTCCCTCCCCAGGATGGGTCTCTGTCCCTAAATCTTTTCTCTCTCCTTTTGTCTTTTATCTTTTGTCCTACCTCCTTTCAAAGGGATAGGACACACCTACCCCTTTATGCCTTTCCTATATGCCTTTCCGAGTGTCTGGTGTCCTCTGCCAACATTCAGAAGTTGATTTGCAGGAGCTGCTCCACATTCAAATGATCTTTTGATGTATTTGTGGGGGAGAAAGTGGTCTTTCCATACTATTCCTCCACCATCTTCCCTCCAGTATCTTTTTAATCTCAGTTATTCCATTGTTTATCACTGTTTATTCTTTAATTTTTCTAGGTGCTTGTTAAACATTTCTTGCATCTTCTCAATCTGTGCCTCCAGTCTATTTATCCATGCCTCCATTTTATCTTCAATATTTTGGGTAGTCTTTGTTGTCATTACTCTGGATTCTTTTTCAGTTAGACTGCTTATTTCCTCTTCATTTGTTTAATCTCTTGGTTTTTACCATGTTGCTTTATCTGCTGCATACTTCTCTGTATTTTCATTTTGTTTAATTTACTATGTTTGGAGTCTCCTTTCTTCAGGCTGGAAGGTTGTAATTCCTCTTAATTGTGGAGTCTGCCTCTTATGGTTGGAGTTGAGGCAGTGCCTTGTGAAGTTTTCCTGGATGGGGGGAATTGTGCCTGCATTCTGATGGATGGACCTAGGTCTTGTCTTCCTGGAGGGCAGTGCCATGTCTAATAGTGTGTTTTGGGGTACCTATTGGCTTGGTATGGCTTTGAGCTGACTGTCTGCTAATTTGCAGACATGTGTCCCTGTTTGAATGATTGATATGGGGCTCCTGGCACTGGAACTTGTTGGCTTTTGGGTGGATCTTGGTCTTAGTGGTGAGATGGAGGCCTTTGGGAGAGCTTTAGACTATTAATGTTCCATGGAGTTGGGAGTTCTTTGGTGGTCCAAAGTCCTTGCCTCCTGCCTCCGGGATTCAGGCCTGACCCCTTAACTGTACCATCAAGACTTTACAGACCACACAGCATAGGAGAGAAAACGCATAGACTAATTGTGAAACAATTCTCAATACTCAGGAATACCCATAGAGATTCACACCCTTATATAGGGGGAAAAAAGTGAGAAAGAAGATAAAAAGTGGGGAAAAGAATAAGAAGGGGAGTCAAAAGTGAAAAGAGCAATCAAGCCAATAATCAAACTCTCAAAAATATAAAATCAAAAACAAAAATATAAAACATGGATTTTATTTAAAAATAGTTTTTACTTTACAATGTTAATTGTTATTTAATGGACTTTCCTGGTAGCGTAGACAGTAAAGCGTCTGCCTACAATGTGGAAGACCCAGGTTCAATCCCTGGGTTGGGAAGATCCTGTGGAGAAGGAAATGGCAACCCTCTCCAGTACTCTTGCCTGGAAAATCCCATGGATGGAGGAGTGTGGTAGGCTACAATCCATGGGGTTGCAAAGAGTAGGACGTCACTCACTCACATACAATAGTAATTAGCCTCCAATTAAAATAAATAAATTTATATTAAAATAGTTCTTAAAGGAAAATATAGGTTATAAAATACTTGAAAGAATAATAAAGAATCATATTAGGACAGTGAAATGGGGGAATAAAGAAAGGCTATATATAGACTGGTAGTGAGCAGAATGCCAAAATTGTTTTTCCATTTTCCTGCTCCAGATTTACCTACTCAGAAAGTCCTCCAATATATCCAAGAAGGTCTCTAAACCTGTTGTAGGCATTATGGGTCAGATCAAACTTAGATCTTCCCTTGCTCCAGCTTGTACTTGTTCTCAAAGTCTACAGTTTCCCCTAAAGCACAGTCTCAGGCTGCTGCTGCTGCATCACTTCACTTGTGTCCGACTCTGTTTGACCCCATAGATGGCAGCCCACCAGGCTCCCCCGTCCCTGGGATTCTCCAGGCAAGAACACTGGAGTGGGTTGCCATTTCCTTCTCCAATGCATGAAAGTGAAAAGTGAAAGTGAAGTCACTCAGTTGTGTCCGACCCTCAGCGACCCCATGGACTGCAGCCCACCAGGCTCCTCCGTCCATGGGATTCTCCAGGCAGGAGTACTGGGGTGGGGTGCCATTGCCTTCTCTGGCTAATAACAAGAAATTAAAGCTTTGCACCTGCTACTTCCTTGGCCATTTCCCCTTCTTTTGTTTGCTTATGGAGCCCCTGGAATTTTACTCTGATTTTGGGCCTGTCTATATTTGTAAGTCTCTACAGTGTTCTGTTCTCCACCCAGACACGCGAGTGCAAAAGTGGCTGCTTCTTAGGGCTGTCTTGCTCAGTTGTGCTGGGAAAGGGGAGCAGTACAGCAGATGCCACAAGGGGTGTGTGGGGAGTACTCACCGCAGCTAGTTTCTGTGGGAGGTCGCCCCAGCCTGAGGTGAGTCCTGCACTTCCCCAGGCGAGTTGGTCCGGGTTGTGACACCCTTGGCAGAGCTGATACACTCAGGACCCCAGGAAGATGTGGGTGGTGATCTGCAGTCACTCACAGCTTGGCAGTAGTTACGGTCTCGGGCTGGGACCATAGCAGTCCCCTTCCTTTCACCTCTGGCCTTACCACCTGTTTCTCTGCCTTTAGGTCCATAAACTGCAGAAAGTTTGCCCCCTTTCAGCATTCATTAGGGCGGGGTCCTTTGTTCTGTGAGCATATGAATTAGAGCAAAGCATTAGAGCCTCCCTGTGGGAATTATATTTTTCTTCTCTGGAGGTCCCAGGGTTTTCCTTGGGCTGCTTCTGTAGTGTCGCATTATCCCCTTCAGAATACCTTCATGACAGTCAGTTTTGGTCCTTTCCCTGAGGAAAGGCCTTAGCCTCTGCACCCAGCCCCATCTCGCTGTGAGTGGACATGAGCGTGTGAGCCTCTTCTTGGTTGGGAAGTGCTGTTTGGTGTGATCTCTGTGGTGAATTTTCTCCATTTTGCTTTCAGAACATCTGCTCACTGTGCTCCCCTCTGAGGTTCTGAAGCCCCCCACTGGCCCCACCTGTGAGGGGGTTTTCTAGTGTGCAGAAAGTATTCCTCCTTCATGACTTCCTCCCCTGGGACGAGGGCCCAGTCCTGAGCTCCTTTGTCTTCCATTTTGTCTTTTTCTTTTGCACTGTCTCATTGCAAGGAAATTGGTTTGCCTTTCTGGAAATCTGGGATCTTTTACCAGCATTCAGAAGATGTTCTGTGGGAATTGTCCCCCATGCAGATGATTTTTATGATATATTTGTGGGGGAGAAGGCAGTCTCCTCATTCTATTCTTCTACCATCTTGAAGGTCTCCCCTGAAAATTAACTTTAATTGCATATTAACTGGAGGTTTTTATTATTACTACTACTTTTACCTGGAAACAGTAAATAGTTAATTGGATAAGGAGTTAAAATTTCTGTGATTTGGGGAGTTGTGTCAAGGCTATAGAATTCTATTTTTTTTTGTTGTTTTTTTTTAAATTAAATTTTATTTTGCTTAACTTTACAATATTGTATTGCTTTTGCCATACATCAAGATGGATCCGCCACAATTATATATGTGTTCCCCATCCCGAACCCTCCTCCCTCCTCCCTCCTCCCTCCCCATACCATCCCTCTGGGTCGTCCCAGTGCACCAGCCCCAGGCATCCGTTATCTGGGGGAGTTGTGTCAAGGCTATAGAATTCTATTTTTTTGTTTTGTTTTGTTTTTGTTTTTGTGTATTCATTTATTTATTTAAATTGATGTTAAGTTGATTTACAATGTTTCAGATGTACAGCAAATTCATATATATATAAATTTTTGTGTGTATATATATGTAAAATTTGGATCTTCCCTCCCTTTGCCTATCCCTGTGCAGTATATGGTTATTCCAGGGTGAAAAGGAGAGTGAAAAAACTGGCTTAAACTCAACATTTAAAAAACTAGGATCACTAATAACGAGAAAATAGAAAGAGAAATTAAGGAAACAATTCCATTCACCATTGCAATGAAAACAATAAAATACTTAGGAATTTATCTTCCTAAAGAATCTAAAGACCTATATTTAGAAAACTATAAAACACTGCTGAAAGAAATTAAAGAGTACACTAATAGATGGAGAAATATACCATGTTCGTGGATTGGTAGAATCAATATAGTGAAAATGAGTATACTACCCAAAGCAATTTATAGATTCAATGCAATCCCCATCAAGCTACCAACGGTATTCTTCACAGAGCTAGAACAAATAATTTCTCAATTTGTATGGAAATACAAAAAACCTCGAATAGCCAAAGCTATCTTGAGAAAGAAGAACGGAACTGGAGGAATCAACCTGCCTGACTTCAGGCTCTACTATAAAGCTACAGTCATCAAGACAGTATGGTACTGGCACAAAGACAGAAATATAGATCAATGGAACAAAATAGAAAGTCCAGAGATAAATCCACGCACATATGGTCACCTAATCTTTGACAAAGGCGGCAAGAATATACAATGGATTAAAGACAATCTTTTTAACAAGTGGTGCTGGGAAAACTGGTTGAACACTTGTAAAAGAATGAAACTAGAACACTGTCTAACACCATACACAAAAATAAACTCAAAATGGATTAAAGAGCTAAATATAAGACCAGAAACCATAAAACTCCTAGAGGAAAACATAGGCAAAACACTCTCCGACTTACATCACAGCAGGATCCTCTATGACCCACCTCCCAGAATATCGGAAATAAAATCAAAAATGAACAAATGGGACCTAATCAAACTTAAAAGCTTCTGCACAACAAAGGAAACTATAGGCAAGCTGAAAAGACAGCCTTCAGAATGGGAGAAAATAATAGCAAATGAAGCAACAGACAAACAACTAATCTCAAAAATATACAAGCAACTTCTACAGCTCAATTCCAGAAAAATAAACGACCCAATCAAAAAATGGGCCAAAGAACTTAATAGACACTTCTCCAAAGAAGACATACAGATGGCTAACAAACACATGAAAAGATGCTCAACATCACTCATTATCAGAGAAATGCAAATCAAAACCACTATGAGGTACCATTACACGCCAGTCAGAATGGCTGCGATCCAAAAATCCACAAGCAATAAATGCTGGAGAGGGTGCGGAGAGAAGGGTGGGAATGCAAACTAGTACAGCCACTATGGAGAACAGTATGGAGATTCCTCAAAAAACTGGGAATAGAACTGCCTTATGACCCAGCAATCCCACTGCTGGGCATACACACTGAGAAAACCAGAATTGAAAGAGGCACGTGTACCCCAATGTTCATAGCAGCACTGTTTACAATAGCCAGGACGTGGAAGCAACCTAGATGCCCATCCACAGATGAATGGATAAGCAAGCTGTGGTACATATACACGATGGAGTATTACTCAGCCATTAAAAAGAATACATTTGAATCAGTTCTAATGAGGTGGATGGAACTGGAGCCTATTATACAGAGTGAAGTAAGCCAGAAAGAAAAACACCAATACAGTATACTAACGCATATATATGGAATTTAGAAAGATGGTAACAATCACCCTGCTTATGAGACAGCAAAAGAGACACTGATGTATAGAACAGACTTTTGGACTCTGGGACTGGGAGAGGGTGGGACGATTGGGGAGAATAGCATTGAAATATGTATAATATCATATCTGAAACGAGTCAGTCCAGGTACGATGCCCTACAACAGATGCCTGGGACTGGAGCACTGGGATGACCTGGAGGGATGGTGTGGGAAGAGGGGAGGGAGGAGGGTTCAGGATGGGGAACACGTGTATTCTGGTGGCGGATCCATCTCGATGTATAGTAAAAGTAATACAATATTGTAAAGTTAAGAAAAATCAAAAAAAAAAAAAACAAAAAACTAGGATCATAGTATCTGGTCCCATCACTTCATGGCAAGTAGAAGGGGGAAAAGTAGAAGCAGTGACAGATTTTCTTTTATTGAGCTCTAAAGTCACTGGTAGGCTGCAGTCCATGGGGTCGCTAAGAGTCAGACATGACTGAGTGACTTCACTTTCTCTTTTCACTTTCATGCATTGGAGAAGGAAATGGCAACCCACTCCAGTGTTCTTGCCTGGAGAATCCCAGGGACAGGGAAGCCTGGCGGGCTGCCGTCTATGGGGTCACACAGAGTCGGACATGACTGAAGTGACTTAGCATAGCATAGCATAGCAAAGTCACTGTGGTTGGTGACTGTAGCCATGAAATTAGAAGTCACTTGCTTCTTGAAAGGAAAGCTATGGCAAACCTAGACAGCATATTAAAAAGCAGAGACGTCACTGTGCCAACAAAGGTCCGTATAGACAAAGCTATGGTTTGACAGTTGGACCATAAGGGAGGCTGGGTGGTGCTGCAGAAGATTCTTGAGAGTCCCCTGGACTGCAAGGATATCAAACCAGTCAGTCCTAAAGGAAATCAACCCTGAATATTCATTGAAAGGACTGATGCTAAAACTGAAGTTACAGTATTTTGGCCACATGCTGCAGAGAGCCAAATCACTGGAAAAAATCCTAATTCTGGGAAAGATTGAAGGCAACAGGAAAAGAGGGTGGCAGAGGATGAGATGATCAGATAGCATCACCGACTCAATAGATGTGAACTTGAGTAAACGCCGGGAGACAGTGGTTTATAGGAAAGTCTGACATGCTGTAGTCCATGGCGTCAGAGTCAGACACAACTCAGTGACTCAACAACAGCAACGTGCAGTACATGACTATTCAGAACTGCCCTGCTTTGAAGTATTTGACAATAACAGGGATAAGCAAAAGAAAGGAAGATTCAAACATTTTATTTTTGGATAAATAGACCACTTTTAAGTTAATGTCAGGTATCTGCATGTATGCTAATGTTATTCCTCAACACTTATACCTACTATTTCTGTATTAATAAATTCCTAGACTATTTGGTTTCTGTATTCAATCCTATTGTATATACGAGAGCTATATTCTATTGGATTTTAAGGATCATCTGAAAATTTTCAAACACAACATTCTCTTCAGTTGGGGAATGCACTTGACACAATTTATTCAGCACATTTTTATCATCTATTGACTAGCAAGCATTATGCTGGACATCAGTGATAGATAAAATCAAAACAGCTTTTCCTCATCGAAGCCCACAGTCTAGTAGGAAAGAAGAATAAAGTGAACAGACTACTACAATACCCTGTAACGTGAACAGACTACTACAATACCCTGTAACAAAGAGTAAAATAGATGTATATATTCAAGCTATAACAACTCTGGAGTAGGATACTTGACACATGTGGTGAAAGCTGGAAAATTCATTCTGAGGAATAACATTTGAGACATGCCTTGAACAATAACAGTGAAGAGCATGCCAAGTAAAGTAGGTAATATTCAAAGACAGACAAGAAGAGAACACAGAAAATTTAAAGAATTATGAGTAGATTAACATGATATGAAATGGTAAAGACTAAACCACAAAAGGCTATTTTTATCTGTGCATGTGCCATTCTGAGGAGCTGAAACTTAGTCAGGTAATCCAGATACCATGATCACATCCAGAGTTCACAAAATAGCAATTATACTTTTGAATAGTGCTTATTGCCAGATATTTTTACCTATATATTTTGCTAAGATCTGCCTCTGATATTTGTACATTGGTAATATTTCAACTGCATTACTTTAATTTTAGTCTTACTCCTCACTTTATATATCCATTTCCTAGATATTTAAAGGTGACTCTTCCTTACCTTTTAATTCTCCAAACTTAAAATTCTATTAATCATGTTCTTCTAGGAACATTTCAACCTTAAGCTTTGGCTAATGCAACTAATATGTTGCCTAACTTGGTGTAGCATGTTCTGACCTTTTTCTGGATTCTATAAATATGTCTATTAGAGCCACTTATAATTGTTGTTTTTCAGTCACTAAGTCATGTTGGACACTTTACCACCCCCCTGGACTGGAGCATGCCAGGCTCCCTTGTCCTTCACTTTCTCCTGGAGTTTGCTCAAATATGTGTCCAGTGAATTGGTGAGCCTATCTAACCATCTCATCCTCTACTGTCCCCATACCTTTTGCCTTCAGTCTTTCCCAGCACCATGGTCTTTTCCAATGATTCAGCTCTTTGCATGAGGTACCAAAGTATTCAAGCTTCAGATTCAAGATCAGGCCTTCCAATAAATATTCAGGATTTATTTCACTTAGGATTGATGGGTTTGATCCCCTTGCTGTATAAAAGATTCTTCTCCAGCACAATTGGAAAGCATAAATTCTTCAGTGCTCAGCCTTCTTTATGGTCCAGTTATCACATCTGTACATGACTACTGAAAAAACCATAGCTTTGACTATACAAATCCTTGTGGCAAAGTGATGTCTCTGTTTTCTCATATGCTGTCTAGGTTTGTCATAGATTTCCTTCCAAGAAGCAAGCATCTTTTTATTTCATAACTGTAGTCACCATCCGCAGTGATTTTGGAGCCCAAGAAAATAAAGTCTGTCTCTGATTCCACTTTTTCCCTTCTATTTGTCATGAAATGATGGGACCAGATGCCATGATCTTCATTTTTTGAATGCTGAATTTTAAGTCAGCTTTTTTACTCTCTGCTTTGACCCTCATCAAGAGGCTCTTTAATTCCTCTTCACTTTCTGTCACTAGAGATTATCGTCTGCATATCTGAAATTGTTACTATTTCTCCAAGCAATCCTGATTCTAGCTTTGTGAGTCATCTAGACCAGCATTTTGCATGATGTGCTTGCATATGAGTTAAATAAGCACGATGACAATGTATTCTCTTCCCAATATTGAACCAGTCCATTGTTCCTTGTCTGGTTATAACTGTTGCTTCTTGATCTGCTTACAGGTTTCTCAGGAAACAACTAAGGTGGTTTGATATTCTCATCACTTTAAGAATTTTCCACAATTTATTGTAATCCACATCGTCAAAGGCTTTAGCATACTTAATGAAGTAGAAGTATTTTCTGGAATTCCTTTATATTTTCTCTATGATCCAACAAATGTAGGCAATTTGATCCCTGGTTCCTCTGCCTTTTCTAAACCCAGATTGAACATTCTGCAAGTTCCTGATTCAAGTACTGCTGAAGTCTACCTTGAAGGTTTTAGAGCATAACCTTACTAGCACATGGATTGCACACAATTATGCTGTAATTGAACACTCTTTGGCATTGCCTTTCTTTGAGACTGGAATGAAAACTCACCTTTTCCAATCTTTTGGCCACTGCTGAGTTTTCTAAATTTGCTGACATATTGTGTGCAGCACTCTCATGGCATTATCTTACAGTATTTTAAATAGTTTAGTGGGAATTCCATCACCTCCACTAACTTTGATTGTAGTAATGCTTCTTAAGGCCCACTTGACTTCACATCCCTGGATGTCTGACTCTAGGTGAGTCACAATACCATTGTGGTTGTACTGGTCATTAAGACGTTTATTGTATAATTCTTCTGTGTATTCATGCCACCTCTTCTTAATCTCTTCTGCTTCTGTTAGGTCCTTTCTGTTTCTGTCTTTGATCATTCCTGTCCTTGCAAAAAATATTCTCTTGATACCTTCAATTTCATTTAAGAGATCTCTAATATTTCCCATTTTATTGTTGTCCTCTGTTCCTTTGGAGTGTTCATTTCTTAATTTTGGCTAGTTTTAATTACTTTGTATTACTGGTATAGATGGGCCACCTTGGTGGCTCAGGCAGTAAAGAATCTGCCTGCAATGTAGGAGACCTGGGTTAGATCCCTGGATTGGGAAGATCCCCTGGAGGAGGGCATGGCAACCCACCCCAGTATTCTTGCCTGGAGATCCCCATGGACAGAGGAGCCTGGCGGGCTACAGGCATGACTGAATGACTAAGCACAGCACACCACACTGATATAATATAAACTTTAATTTGTCATGGAAAAAAAATTCAACAAAGTTCTTGTTGATTATCCATTTTAAATGTAGCAATATGCACATGTCCATCTCAGATTCCCTAACTATCCTTTCCCCCTATCCTTACCCTTGGCAACCATAAGTTCATTCTCTAAATCTGTCAGTCTTTTTATATTTTGTAAGTAAGTTTATTTGTAACATTTCTATTTTTGATTCCACATTTAGGGATGTCATAAAATATAACTCCTCACCAGAGTTACTTTACTCTGTATGACATTCTCTAGGTCCATCCATGTTGCTGCAAATGATGTTATTTCATTCTTTTTAATGGCTGAATAGTATTCCATCATATATATGTACCACATCTTCTTTATCCATTCCTCTGTTGATGAACATTTAGGTTGCTTCCATGTCTTGGCTATTATAAACAGTGTTGCAGTGAATATTTGGGTGCATGTATCCTTTTGAACTGTGGTGTTGGAGAAGACTCTTGAGAGTCCCTTGGACTGCAAGGAGATCCAACCAGTCCATTCTGAAGGAAATCAGCCCTGGGATTTCTTTGGAAGGAATGATGCTAAAGCTGAAACTCCAGTATTTTGGCCTCCTCATGCGAAGAGTTGACTCATGGGAGAAGACTCTGATGCTGGGAGGGATTGGAGGCAGGAGAAGGGGACGACAGAGGATAAGATGGCTAGATGGCATCACTGACTCAATGGATGTGAGTCTGAGTGAACTCCGGGAGTTGGTGATGTACAGGGAGGCCTGGCATGCTGCAGTTCATGGGGTCACAAAGAGTCGGACACGACTGAGCGACTGATCTGATCTGATCTGATCTGATCCTTTAGCATCATGTATTTCTCCAGATAAATGCCCAGGAGTGAGATTGCAGGGTAATATGTTAACTCTATTTTTAGTTTTTTAAGGAACCTCCATACTGTTATCCATGGTGTCTATACCAATTTACATTGTCATCAACAGTGTAGAATTCAGCCTCTCCAGCATTTATGGTTTGTGGATTTATTGTTGATAGCTATTCTGGGTGATGTGAGGTGATATTTCACTGTAGTTTTGGTTTCCATTTCTCTAATACTTAGTGATGAAGAATATCTTATAGTGTGCCTATTGGCTATCTGTATTTCTTCTTTGGAAAAATGTGTATTTAGGTCTATTGTCCATTTTTGAGTGAACTGGTTGCAGCCTACAGATATAATGCAATCCCTATCAAGTTACCAATGGCATTTCACAGAGCTAGGAAAAAAAAAAGTTCAAAATTTGTATGGAGACACAAAGTGAAACTGTTAGTCACTCCGTCGTGTGCAACTTTTTGCAAGCACCCCCATGGACTGTAGCCCACCAGGCTCCTCTGTCCATGGGATTCTCCAAGCAAGAAAACTGGAGTGGGTTCCCACGCCCTCTTCTAGGCTATCTTCCCATCCCAGGGATTGAACCTGCATCTCTTTTGACTTCTGCAATGGCAGGCAGGTTCTTTCCCACTAGTGTCACCTGGGAAGCCCCCAAATATATGCACCTATGGTCAATTAATCTATAGCAGAAGAGGCAAGATACACAATTTTGGAAAGACAGTCTCTTCAAGAAATGGTGGTGAGAAATCTGAACAACTACAGGAGAAAAGGTGAATTTTAACTCTAATACCAAAGAAGGGAAATGCCAAAGAATGTTCAAGCTACTGCACAATTGCACTCATTTCACATGCTGCAAGGGTATGCTCAAAAATCCTCCAAGGTAGGCTTCAACAGTATATGAGCCAAGAACTTCCAGATGTACAAACTGGATTTAGAAAAGGCAGAGGAACCAGAGATCAAATTAGCAACATCCGCTGGGGAAAATTCTGAAAGACACGGGAATACCAGACTACCTGACCTGCCTCTTGAGAAACCTGTATGCAGGTAAGGAAGCAACAGTCAGAACTGGACATGGAGCAACAGACTGGTTCCAAATAGAAAAAGGAGTATGTCAAGGCTGTATATTTTCACTCTGCTTATTTAACTTATATGCAGAGTTCATCAAGAGAAACGCTGGGCTGGAGGAAGCACAAGCTGGAATCAAGTTTTCCGGGAGAAATATCAATAACCTCAGATATGCAGATGACACCACCCTTACGGCAGAAAGTGAAGAGGAACTAAAGTGAAAGGGGAGAGTGAAAAAGTTGGCTTAAAATATTGTAAAGTTAAGCAAAAAAAAAAAAAAAAAAGAACATAACACACACACACACAAAAAAAAAGAAATTATTACTAGCTGAGTTTGAGTGAATGATAGGAGATAATTCTTTAAAAAGGCTACTAGAATGCCCTTCCCTTTCCAATCTACATATCTTTATGAGGCTGGATTTTCTTATGCTCACAAAATACCAGCTAAAAAAACATATCCCCAGAAACTGAACATAGATGTACAAATGAGAATCCAACTTTCTTCTGTGAATCCAGATGTTAAAGAGATTTGCAAAAATGTGAAACAATGTCACTCTTCTCACTAAATTTTTTTTTGTTGTGAAAGTTATTTTTATAAAAATGTTTAATTTTCAGTACATTAAACATTGACCCATGTAACACACATAAAAAAAAAAAAAAAACTCAACATTCAGAAAACGAAGATAATGGCATCTGGTCCCATCACTTCATGGCAAATAGATGGGGAAACAGTGGAAACAGTGTCAGACTTTATTTTTCTGGGCTCCAAAATCACTGAATGTGGTGATTGCAGCCATGAAATTAAAAGACGCTTACTCCATGGATGAAAAATTATGACCAACCTAGACAGCATATTAAAAAGCAGGCCTTATTTCAACCTCCATGAGGTTACAAATAGACCTGACTGAGCAACTGAACTGAACTGAAGATGACTGAAGATATCAGAAAAAGAATGGGGGCAAGAATTGAGAAGATACTAGGAATGTTTAACATACACTTACAAGAACTAATGAACAGAGTTGAACAATAAAGTAACTGAAATTAAAAGTATACTGCTGCTGCTAAGTCGCTTCAGTCGTGTCCGACTCTGTGTGACCCCATAGAAGGCAGCCCACCAGGCCCTGCCGTGCCTGGGATTCTCCAGGCAAGAACACTGCAGTGGGTTTCCATTTCCTCCTCCAACGCATGACAGTGAAAAGTGAAAGTGAAGTCATTCCGTCGTGTGCAACTCTTTGTGACCCCATGGACTGTGTAGCCCACCAGGCTCCTCCGTCCATGGGATTTTCCAGGCAAGAGTACTGGAGTGGGTTGCCATTGCCTTCTCCATAAAAGTATACTGCTGCTGCTGCTAAGTCGCTTCAGTCGTGTCTGACTCTGTGTGACCCCAGAGACGGCAGCCCACCAGGCTCCCCCATCCCTGGGATTCTCCAGGCAAAAAAACTAGAGTGGCTAGGAGGAATTAAATAGCAAAATAACTGAGGCAGAATGGATAAGTGATGTGGAAGATAGAATAGTGGAAACAATGCCATGGAACAGAATAAAAAGAATATACTGAAGAGAAATAAAGACAGATAAAAGACCATTGGGATAAATATTGAATACATCAACATTTGCATTATAGGTCTCCCAGAAGGAGAAGAGAGAGAAAAGAACTGAGAAACTGTTCAAAGAGATACTATCTGAAAACTCCCCTAACATATAAAAGGAAACAGTCACTCAAGTCTAGGAAGCACAGAGAAACCCAGGCAGGATAAACTCAGTGAGGAACATGCCAAAATGATAATCAAAAAAATATTTTTAAAGACAAAAAGATATTAAAAGCAACAAAGGAAATGTAACAAATAGCATGCAAAAAGGAGTTCCTGTAAGGTTATTAGCTGATTTCTCAGCAGGAACTCTGCAGACCAGAAGGGAATGAAATGATATATTTAAAGTGATGAAACAGAAGAACCTACATCCATGCCTCTTTAAACAAGCAAGGCACTCATTCAGACTTGATGGGGAAATCAAAGACTTTACAAACAAGCAAAAAACTAAGAGATTTCAGGAACACCCACACAGCTCTACAGCAAATGCTAAAGGAACTTCTCTAAGCAGAAAAGATAAGGCCACAATTAAAAATAGGAAAAATAACAAATGGAAAAGTGCAACAGTAAAAGAAAACATACAGTAAGGTAAGAAATCATCTACACACAAATACAATATCAAAACCAGCAACTGTAAGACATCACAAATGCTTGAAAATCAACAGATACACACACAAAAAAAGACAAAAGAATTCAGTTCCAGCAGTAATGTTATTCATCAGTTAACAGGAATAGAGAACAAAAGAGGAAGGGAAGAAACAGCCGTACAAAAGCTATTCCAAAACAATTAATGGTGATAAAAACATACATATCAATAATTAACTTAAAAACATACTAATGCTCCAAAAAACAGACATAGACCGGCTGGTTGGATGCAAAAACAAAGCTCGTGTGTATTGTGTATAAAAGATTTGTGTATACACATATTATATGTGTATAAAATACACAGATTAGATTTAGGAACAAATCCAGACTGACAGTGAGGGGATGGAAAGTGTACTTCATGCAAATGGAAATCAAAAGAAAGCTAGATTAGCAACATTCATGTCAGAATGAATAGACTGGGAAGAACACAAGTCATCAAACCAAAAAGATTATATAACAATTGTAAATATATATTCAACCAAAATAGAAGCACCTCATTATAAAAGACAAATAATACGAGCCATAAAGGGAAAACTCAACAGTAACACAGTAATACTGGAGGACTTTAATACCCCACTTTCATCAATGAACAGGTCATCCAGACACAATATCAGCAGGGAAACAAAGGCCTTTAATGACACATTGGACCATATATACTTATTTTATATTTATAGGACATTCTATCCAAAAGCAGCAGCAGCGGAATACACATTCTTTTGAAGTGTACATGAACCATTCTCCAGGACTGACTGCATGCTGGGCTACAAAGCAAGCCTCAGTAAATTTGAGAAAATTGAAATCATATTAAGCATCTTCTCCAACCACAAAACTGTGAGCTTAGAAATGAACTACAAGAAAAAAATAAAAAACAAACACATGTAAGCTAAACAATATGCTACTAAACAATACTGAAGAAATAAAAAATATATAGAGACATATGAAAGTGAAAGCATGAGGATCCAAAACCTGTGCAACACACCAAAAACAGATCTAAGAGATAAGTTTGTAACAACACAATCTTACATCAGGAAACAAGAAAAATAAAAAATATATCACCTAACCTCATACCTAAAGCAACTAGAAAAAGAAAAAACAGAACCTAAAGTTAGCAGAAGGAACAAACTCATAAAGATCAAAGTAGAAATAAATGAAGTAGATATGAAGAAAATAATAGAAAATTCAAAACTAAAAGCTGGAGTTTTTTTGAAAAGATAAACAAAATTGATAAACCTTTATCCAGACTCATTAAGAAAAGAAGGAAGAGGGCTCAAATCAATAAAATTAGAAGTGTAAAAGGGGAACTTACTACTGACACCACGGAAATACAAAGGATCATAAAAGACTACTAGAGGTACCTGTATGCCAATAAAATGAACAACCTGGAAGAAACAGACAAGCCCTTAGAAAGGCACAATCTCCCAAAACTGAACCAGGAAGAAACAGAAAATATGAACAGACCAATAACAAGTACTGAAATTGAAACTGTGATTAAAAGTCTTCCTTCCCAACAAGCAAAAGTCCAGGAACTGATGGCTTCACATAATTCTATCAAACATTTAGAGAAGACTGTCCTTCTCAATCTTTCCAAAAACTTGCATTAAAAGGAATACTCCCAGACTTTTTCTATGAGGTCACCATCACCCTGATACCAAAACCAGACCATGATGCCCTGGGAAAAGAAAATTATATACCAATAATACTGATGAACATAGACTCAAAAATCCTTAACAAAATACTAGCAATGTAAATCCAGCAATACATTAAAAGGATCATACATCATGACCGAGTGGGCTTCATCCCAGTGATGGAAGGATTTATGATATTCACAATTCAATCAGTTTCATATACCAAATCAACAAATTGAAGAATTAAAAGCCATATGGTCATTTCAACATGTGCAGAACAAACTGTTGACAAAACTCAATACCCAGTTATGACTAAAAACTCTAGAAAGTGAGCATTCAGGGAACCTTTGTCAACATAATAAATATTATATAAGGCCTGCTTAACGGTTAACAGCATACTCAATGGTGAAAAGCTGAAAGCATTTCCTCTAAGATCAAGAACAAGATAAGTGTATCCACTCTTGCCACTTTTATTCAATATAGTTTGGAAGTCGTAGACACAACAATCATAGAAGCAAAGACATAAAAGGAATCCAAATTGCAAAAGAAGTAAAAGTGTAATTGTTTGCAGGTGACATGATACAAGATCTACCAGAAAACTAGAGTTCATCGATGAATTCAGTAAAATTTCAGGATACAAAATTAATACACAGAAATCCTTTGCATTTCTATACACTAATAACAAAAGACCAGAAGGAGAAATTAAAGAAGTTAATCTCATTAACATTGCATTAAAATGAATAAAATATCTAGGAATGTAGCTCCCTAAGGGAACAAAAGACCTGTACTCTAAAAGCCATAACATGCTAATGAAAGGAATCAAATGTGACACAAACAGATGGAAAGATATGCCATATTCTTGGATCGAAAGCTACCCAAGGCTGTATACAGATTCAATGTGATCCCTATCAAAATAATGGCATTTTTTTTGCAGAATGAGAAGAAAAAGTCTTAAAATTTGTGTGGAAATGCAAAATACCCAAATAGCCAAAGCAATCTTCAGAGAGAAAAATGAAGGTGTGGGAATCAGGCTCCTTGATTTCAGCTTATACTATGAAGCTACAGTGGTGGTCTAATGGTTGGGAGTCTACTTTGTGATACAGGGGATGTGTGATCAGTCCCTGGTGGAGGAATTGGAATCTCTTGTTCCAAAGGGTAATTGTGCCTGTGCACTGCAACTCCTGAGCCCACACACTGCTGCTAAAGATGCCAGATGACCCAGCCAGGATCCCTATGCTGTGACTAGGACCTGTCACAACCAAATAATATAAATCTATGAATAAATGAATATTAAAAAAATAAAGCTACAGTCATCAAAATAGTATTATACTGGCACAAAAAGAGAAATGTAGATCAATGGAATAGGATATAAAGCCAAGAAATAAACCCAGGCACCTATGATCAGTCAATCTACAACAAAGGAGAGGAGAATTGAAAATGGAGGAAAGATAGTCTCTTGAATAAGTAGTGCTTGGAAAACCAGACAGCTACATGTAAAAAAAATTAAATTATAACATTGCTTAATATCCCACACAAAAAAGACTCAATGTGGATTGATGATGTAAATGTAAAACCAGATACTATCTCTTAAAGGAAACTATAGGCAGAACACTCTGACATAAATTACAGCAATATCCATTTTGATCTGTCTCCCTAAATAATGGAAATAAAAACAAAACAAATGGGACCTAATTGAACTTGAAAGTTCTACACAGCAAAGGAAACCATAAGCAAAATGAAAAGACAACTCACAAAATTGGAGTAAATATTTGCAAATGATTCGACCAACAAAAGATTAGTCTCCATAATTTACAGATTGCTCATTTTGCTCTGTATCAAGAGAAACAAACCACACAATAAAAAATGAACAGAAGATTGAAAGAGACATTTCTCAAAAATAAAAAGACCTACAGATGGCCAAGAGACAAATGAAAAAATGCTCAGCATTGCTAATTACTAGAGGAATGCAAATCAAAGCTATAAGATAATCACCCTATACCAGTCATCATACCTACTATAAAAAAGTCTTCCAACAATAAAAGCTGGGGAGTGTGTAGAGAAATGGGAACTCTTCTTCAGTGTTTGTAGGAATGAAAATCAGTGCACCCACTATGGAACAGTATGGGGTTTCCTTTAAAGAAAAACTAAAAATAAAGACACGATATAATCCAGCAATCCTACTTTTGGACATGTATCCAGAGAAAAGCATAATTAAAAAGATACATGCACCCTAGTGTTCATTGAAACACTGTTTACCATAGCCCAGACATGGAAATAACCTTAATGTCCATCCACAGATGAATGGATAAAGATGTTTTCCATATAAACAATGGAATATTACTCACCTATTATAAAGAAAATAATGTTATTTGCAAAAACATAGATGGAAAAGATGAATGGATAAAGAAGGTGTGGTCCTTATATACAATGGAATATTATTTAGCCATTAAAAAGAATGAAATAATGCCACTTGCAGCAACATGGATGAAACTGCAGATTATCATACCAAGTGAAGTAGGTCAGACATAGAAAGATAAATAGTATCATATTTGGAATCTGAAAACAGAAAAATAAAGATACAAATGAACTTATTTATTCCAGATACAGAAGCTTGGAGAGGGGCAGATGTAGGAACACTAATAAACGCTAAGATATATCAAGGACTGACTTTGCTCCAGAAGGTCCCCTTTGACCCTACTGGCACTCTGTGTGGACTCACAGGCAAGTTTTAGGGCTTTGTTTGGTGATGGCTATAGGAATTGGGGGCTTCCCTGGTGGCTCAGTGGTAAGGAATCTGCCTACACTGTAGAACTCAGATTCTATCCCTGGATTGGAAAGATGCCCTGGAGAAGGAAATGGCTACCCACTCCAGTTTTCTTGCCTGGGAAATCCCATGGACAGAGGAGCCTGGTGGGCTACAGGCCATGGGGTCACAAAGAGTTGGAAATGACTTAGCAACTAAACAACAACAAATATTGCAATAAGGTGGAATTTTCATTAAAGGACCAAACATTCAAATAAGCATCTTTCTTAGGAATTTCGTTGGCAGATAACTCATTTTTTTTTTTTTTTTCACTAATGATGCTATTATGAAAGCATTTCCTAAGTTAGGGAAATTCTCAGCTATTATGTCTTCAAATATATTTTCTTCCCCTTTCTCTCTTCTTCTGGGAGCCTTATAATGTAAGTACATTTGGCATTGTCTTAGAGATTTCTTAAACTGTCCTCATTTTTTAAATTCTATTTTTATTTTTTTCTATTTAACTTCAGTGATTCACATTACTCTGCTTTCTAACTCACTGGGCTATTTCTCTTCTAGTTAGTTTTTTAAAACTTCAATTACTGTATTTTTCATCTTTCGTTTTTCCTTTGTTTTCTAACTTTCTGTTAAAATTTTCTCATTTTATTCAATCTTCTCCTGAGTTCTTCGAACAGCTTGATGTTTATTACCTTAGACTGTTTATAGGGTAGATCACTTATCTTCACTTCAGTTAGTTCTTCTTCTGGGGTTTTATCTTGTCCCTTCATTGGGAACATATTTACCTGTTACCTTATTTTGACTAATTTGCTGTTTTATATTTATATATTTGATACGTTGGTTACGTTTTTTACAACATCACTTCCTTGAAGAAGTGGCTTGTTGCAGATTTCCTGTGTGTCTTAGAAGCATGCTCAACTCTGGTCATGAGGGCTATATGCTTTAGGAGTGCCCTACAGTTCCTATGCAGGCTACATGAGTCCTTCCACTGTGTTGGGCTGACTACCATGGGTGGATGGGTAGGTGTTGCTGATCTCTGCTCTGGTAGGTTTCCAGCTCCTGCGTTGTGTGTAGAGAGCTAGACAGTGGTAGGAGGGGCCAGGTGACAAGGTGGATGGCTGCATCTTCCTGAATGGTCCTGGGACTAGGGCTGGCCACTGGCGACTGGATTTGATTCTGAGGTGGTTGGTTGTGGAGCCTGGAGTCCTGGATCTACTGTCAGGCTGCTGGTGGGAATTTTGTCTCTTGACACAGATTGCTACAGTTTCTGGGTGGTCCCAAAGCTCGTGTCAGTTCACTGGTGAGTGGTGCTGAATCTTGCCATTGGCTGAAAGGTCCAAGGTATTGGACCTGTATTACCTCACATCTGGTATTGGCCTGCTGATGGGTTGGGCCATGGCCTGGAATGGGAGTCATATTCTAGGGCTGTTGTTGGCCTGGTTGTGATCAAGGATAAGTCCCAAGGGATCTTGGGCGTAGTGCTGTATCACTGGTTTGTAGATCCATATCACTTAGTTTCTGTCTGCAGGGCCCTGAAAGTTGCAAAGCTGATGTCAGCTCTCTTGTAGGAGGGGCTGGTTCCTGACACAGCTGGCTGTGGGTTCTGTGGTTTCCTGAAGTTTGTGCCAGTCCACTGGCATGTAAGACAGGATCCCTGGGTGGCTGCCTGAGGTTCTTTAGATGTCCCAGACTTGGTATTGATCTATTAGTTGGTGGGCTCATGGCCCAAGTGGTCTCAAGGCTAGTGCCAGCCCAATGGTGAATGAGGCCATGTTCTTAGGCTAGTCCTGGCTCTCTTTTGTAGGTAACTAGGTCCTGGAGACCTCTGGTTGCAGGCCCCTGGGCATTCTGGAGTTGGTATGTTGGTCTTCTGGGCAAGATCAGGGCTCTTAGGGTTTTTGTGCTGGTGTATACAGATGGATGTGTGGGGTCTCTGCCTGATGGGCCCTGGGGTCCTCGACCTATTCCCAGTGTCCTGGTGTGCAGGACTGTATCCTGGGCCCCCTAGTGAACAAGGCCGTGTCTCAAGGAAGCTGTAGGCTCAGGGGTCTTCACATAGCTGGCCTGCTGTTGAGCAGTGCTGTGCTCCTGTGAGCCAGCTGCTTGGCCTGAGGTGTCCCACTTACCAGGGCAGACATGCTGATGGGCAGGGCTAGGCTCCAGGGATAAGCTGGAGGGATGCTTCCAAAATGCTGGTTTCCAGCACCAGTGACTTTATGGTAAACAAGCTCCCAAAACTGGCTACCACCAGTGTCTATGTCCCTAGGGTATAAGGTCCAGTCACCGCCTGACTCTCTGGGACACTATCCAAGATGAGCAGGTGGATATGATCCTGGCTGTCATTAAATCACTGCTTCTACCCTAGGTCCCAGAGTGTGTAAGATTTTGTGTGTGTCCTTTAAGAGTGGAGTATCTGTTTCCCATAGTCCTCTGGTGCTCCTGAAAGTAAGTGCCACTCACCTTCAAAGCCAAACTTTCACAGGGCTCATCTTTCCAGTGTGAGACTCCTGGTCTGGGACTCAGAAACCTTGCTCCTCGGGCAGAAACTCTGCATTTGTAATTCTCCCATTTGTGGATTGCCTACCTCCCATTTGTGGGCCAGGAAGAAGTCAAGTATGCCCATTCTTGGCACTTCTATTTAACGTAGTATGGAATTCCTAGCCACAGCAATCAGACAGAAAAACAAAATATAAGGTATCCAAATACAAAGAGAAGAAATAAAATTGTCACTATTTCAGATAATACTTTATATGAAAACCCTAAAATCTCCATCTCAAAATTATTAGAACTAATAAGTGAATTCTGCAGAGTTACAAGATACAAGATTATATACAGGAATCTGTTGCATTTCTATATACTAATAATGTTGATCAAAAAAAAAAGTAAAAAAAAAATCCTGTTTAAAATTACATAAAGGAATAAACTTGACTAAGGAAGTGAAGCTTCAGCAATACATGAACTGTGAACTTCCTGATGTTCAAGCTCGTTTTAGAAAAGGCAGAGGAACCAGAGATCAAATTGCCAACATCCGCTGGATAATAGAAAAGGCAAGAAAAAAAACATCTATTTCTGCTTTATTGACTATGCCAAAGCCTTTGACTGTGTGGATCACAATAAACTGTGGAAAATTCTGAAAGAGATTGGAATACCAGACCACCTGACCTGCCTCTTGAGAAACCTATATGCAGGTAAGGAAGCAACAGTTAGAATTGGACATGGAACAACAAATTGGTTCCAAATAGGAAAAGGAGTACATCAAGGCTGTATATTGTCACCCTGCTTATTTAATTTCTATGCAGAGTACATCATGAGAAACGCTGGGCTGGAAGAAGCACAAGATGGAATCAAGATTGCCGGGAGAAATATCAATAACCTCAGATATGCAGATGACACCACCCTTATGGCAGAAAGTGAAGAGAAACTAAAAAGCCTCTTGATGAAAGTGAAAGTGGAGAGTGAAAAAGTTGGCTTAGTGCTCAACATTCAGAAAACGAAGATCATGGCATCTGGTCCCATCTCTTCATGGGAAATAGATGGCGAAACAGTGGAAACAGTGTCAGACTTATTTTTTTGGGCTCAAAATCACTGCAGATGGTGATTGCAGCCATGAAATTAAAAGATGCTTACTCCTTGGAAGGAAAGTTATAACCAACCTAGACGGCATATTCAAAAGCAGAGACATTACTTTGCCAACAAAGGTCTGTCTAGTCAAGGCTATGGTTTTTCCAATGGTCATGTATGGATGTGAGAGTTGGACTGTGAAGAAGGCTGAGTGCCAAAGAATTAATGCTTTTGAACTGTGGTGTCGGAGAAGACTCTTGAGAGTCCCTTGGACTGCAAGGAGATCCAACCAGTCCATTGTGAAGGAGATCAGCCCTGGGGTTTCTTTGGAAGGAATGATGCTAAAGCTGAAACTCCAGTACTTTGGCCACCTCATGAGAAGAGTTGCCTCCTTGGAAAAGACTCTGATTCTGGGAAGGATTGAAGACAGGAGGAGAAGGGGATGATAGACGATAAGATAGCTGGATAGCATCACTGACTCGATGGACATGAGTTTGAGTGAACTCCAGGAGTTGGTGATGGACAGGGAGGCCTGGCATGCTGCAATTTATGGGGTCGCAAAGAGTCGGACACGACTGAGCGACTGAACTGAACTGAACTATTATCGTGTTACTCTGTTTTTTCTTTCTTGTCTGGTAAAGTTTGCCTTATATATTTAGGTTCTGCATTTGGGTGCATTTATATTTACAGTTGCTATATCTTCTTCATGGATTGATTTCTGAATCGGTAGATAGTGTAGTTCATTGTCTCTTGTAATAGTCTTTATTTTAACGTTTATTTTGTCTGGTATACATATTGCTGTCTTGGCTTTTATAGGGTTCCATTTGCATGGAATACCTTTCTCCATCCATCCCCTCACTTTCAGTTTGTATGTGCCTCTAAATCTGAAGTGACTCTCTTCAAGGCAGCATATAGGCAGGTCATTTTTCTTTTTTTTAAATCCATTCAGCTATACTCTGTCTTTTGGTTGGAGCATTTAGTTGGCTTTCCTTTAAAGTAGCTATCAACATGTATGTTCCTATTGTCATTTTGTTTTGTTTTGTTTTGGATTTGTTTTTGTAGGTTTTTTTCCCCTTTTCTTCTTTTGTTCTGTTCTCTTCTGATTTGTTGACTATCTATACTGTCAGGTTTGGATTTTTTTTTGAAGGTGTATCTATTATACAGTTTTGGTTTGCAGCTGAAATGAGGTCTTTGTATAACAATCTGTATATAAACATGATTGTTACTGTTCTCTTAGTTTCAAATGCATTTTAAAAACCTTGCCTTCATACTGTCCTCCCCTTACAATTACTATTTTTGAGATAGGTTAGATAATTTAAAATTATAATTTACACACAATTATTTTGAATATGCCCCTGGTGGCTCAGAGGTTAAAGTGTCTGCCTGCAATGCGGGAGACCTGGGTTCGATCCCTGGGTCCTCAAGATCCCCAGGAGAAAGAAATGGCAACTCCAGTATTCTTGCCTGGAGAATCCCATTGACAGAGGAGCCTGGTGGGCCACAGTCCATGTGGTTGCAAAGAGTCACACATGACTGAGTGACTTCACTTTCTTTCTTTCTTTAACTACTTATTGTGGCTATACATGGTTTTACACTTTTGTCTTTTTTCATTCTCTACTCACTTTGTATGTGGATGATTTCCTGACTTTACTGTATGTTTTCCTTTACCAGTGAGCTTTTTGTCTCACATTTTCTTGTCTCTATTTATGGACTTTTTCACCTGGAAATTTTTGTATTTAATTTGTTCTAAAGCTTGTTTGCTGGTGCTGAACTCTGGGACTCCTATAATGTGAATGTGGGCTCGATGTTTTCCTGGAGGTCTCTTAAACTGCTCTCATTTCCTTTCATACTGTTTTTTTCTTTTTCTTTTCAGTAAGCACCAGTCATTTTCACTACTTTTCTTCCACTCACTGATCTGTTCCTCTGTATCATTTAGTCTAATTTTGATTCCTTCTATTGTATTTTTCATTTTCGTTTCATCTCTGTTTTTATTTTCCTAACTCTTTGTTAAATCTTCTAACTTCTCACTGTGTGCATCCATTCTTCTCCCAAGTTCTTTGATCATCTTTATGATCATTATTCTGAACACTTTCTCAGATAGGTTGTCTCTCTTGACTTCACTTAGCTTTTCTTCAGAGATTCAATATTGTCCCTTCATCTGATATGCACTCTTCTGCTTCTTTTGTTGTTGTTGTTCTTGTTGTTAATAATTTGCCATTTTTATATTTATGTATGTGGTACATTGGTACCTTTGTCAGCCTTGCAAACAAGCCTTCAGTAGAAGACATCCTGTATTTCTCAACAGTGCATGCCCCTCCTGTCACCAGGTTATATGCTCTGGGGATTCCTCTTGAGAGGGCTGTGAGTCTTTCTGTTGTGGCAGGCTAAATATGTGGGGTCTAGTAGTCTTCATTTGCTCCTAGCCCGGTGGGTTGCCAGGTCCTGCCTTGTATGGATGCTGTTGGATGCTATTGAATGGGACCTGGCCAGGAGGTGACTGTCTGTGTAGAACCCTGTGGAGCCCCAGGGCTGGTACTAACTCCCTGTTGGGCTGAGTCAGGGTCTTGAAGATTCTGTGGTTGTTGCTCATCCACTGTCAGACGAAACCAGATCTGGGGCTGATGTTGGAGTACTGGCAGGCAGAGCTGGTCTCTGAAGCCAGGTATCACAGAGCTCATTTTAGATTGTTGGTGGTGGTGAGTGATGGTTCCTGACAGTTTGGTGTTTGCTCCATGGTGTTCTGAATCTTGCACTGGTCTGCTAGTGCACTGGGCCCATGTCTAGCTGGTCCCAGGGTTGGGTCTGTCCTGCTGTGAGTGGGCTGGTTCCTCAGGTTGTGAGATCATAGTTTTGTTGCATCTTATATCTGCTCTTTGGTTAGTGACACTGGTCTAGTCCTGTATTACAGGATCTAGGAGGGAAGTGCCAGTGCCTGCCCACTGGGGGTGGGACTTGGTCTTGATCCTCTGGTGGTCAGGGCCATATCTAGGGGCATGTCTAGAGGTAGCTATGGGGTCAGGAAGTCTTCAGGAACCTTTCTGTTAATGAGTGGAACTGTGTCCCTGGCCAGTTAGTTGTTTGATCTGAGGAAACCCAGCAGTTGCCTACAGGGCAACTGGGTTTTCAGCGCAGGCAGGTCGGGGCCCTAATGAGTCACAGTGGCAGCCACCAGTAGTAGTGTTTTGTGGTAGCATGTTCCCAGATATGGTTTCCACCAGTGTCTAATGTCCCCTGTATGAGCCACAGTCTCCCCCACCGTTTCTCTAGGAGACATTCCAAGTCCAGAAGCTCTATCTGGCCCAGGCTCCTATTAAATTATTGCTTTGGCCCAAAGTCCCAGTATGTGTGAAATTTTGTATATATCTTTTAAGAGTGAAGTCTCTCTTTCTCCCAGTTCTTTGGGACTCTCAAAATTAAACTCCACTGGAATTCAAAGCCAAATGCTCTTGAGAATCATCCTCCTGGTGCAGGAACTATTGTCCAAGGGTATCTGATGTGGGGCTTAGAACTTTGATTCATGTGAGCGAACCTGTACAATATAATCATTCTCCAACTTGTGTGTCAGCCACCTTGGGGTATGGCATTTGATTATATCTCAAGTCCACCCCTCCTATTCATCTCCTTGTGGGTTTTCCTTTATGTCTTTAGTTTTAAAAGACTTTTTCTCACAGCTTGCAATCATTTTAACTGATGATTGTTTTGAAGATAATAGTGATTTTGGTGTGTTCATGAGAAGAGATGAACCAAGGTCCTTCTACTCTACCACCTTGGCCACTTTCTGACTAATGTCCTTATAAAATGTGAAAATTTGTTCACAGAGACAGACATGTACATAGAGAGAGCCCATGTGAATGTTATGCTTATGCTGCCACAGCCAAAAGCTAGGAGAGGGAAGGCCCTGGCCCCACCAACACTTGGATCTTGGGCTTCTAGTTTCCAGAGCTAGGACAATAAACCTCTGTTGTTCAAACCACTCATTCTGTTTTAATTTATTATAGTATCCCAAGAAAACTAATGCAGCCTCTACTCATTGTAATCAAAGCTTAAATTGTCTGTAGTACAATAGTAGATGATGAGTTATAGAATTCTAAAAGTACTTATAGCAACTGCAAGCCAGGCAGTTTTAATTAAACATATACTTGCTTATTATATATTATTGACTATTTTGAGTACTTTGTAAACATTTATCAATGTGTATTTTAATAACAATGTTATTAGATATATTTAACTACTATTTCCATTTTAAAAGTGTGGAGTCAGTTTGGTCATGCCATTTATTTCTGAAGAGCATGAAAACATTCCAGCAAACATTATATAACAGTGCAGAGATTCTTAAGTCTGATATAGAAGAATTTCCTGAAGGTTTCCAATAGCACATGTACTCATTACAATTTTTAGAAGTCCCTTTTATTGTGAGATTGAAATATGTAGGAAAATATGTAGAGTATACAACCTAAGATGAGAACACCCATGTTGTAGTCCCGTCTCTGTTTCCTTAGCTACAGACCTTGAACATATCACTTACTTTTTTCAATTTCCATTCTTAGACTTAAAAAAGCTGGATTCAGTTCAGTTCAGTTCAGTCACTCAGTCGTGTCCGACTCTTTGCGACCCCATAAATTGCAGCACGCCAGGCCTCTCTGTCCATCACCAACTCCCAGAGTTCACTCAAACTCACGTCCATCGAGTCAGTGATGCCATCCAGCCATCTCATCCTTTGTCATCCCCTTCTCCTCCTGCCCCCAATCCTTCCCAGCATCAGAGTCTTTTCCAATGAGTAAACTCTTCGCATGAGGTGGCCAAAGTACTGGAGTTTCAGCTTTAGCCTCATTCCTTCCAAAGAACACCCAGGGCTGATCTCTTTCAGAGTGGACCAGTTGGATTTCCCTGCAGTCCAAGTGACGCCCAAGAGTTTTCTCCAACACCACAGTTCAAAAGCATCAATTCTTCGGTGCTCAGCTTTCTTCATAGTCCGACTCTCACATCCATACATGACCACTGGAAAAACCATAGCCTTGACTAGACGGACCTTTGTTGGCAAAGTGATGCCTCTGCTTTTGAATATGCTGTCTAGGTTGGTCATAACTTTCCTTCCAAGGAGCAAGCGTCTTTTAATTTCATGGCTGCAGTCACCATCTGCAGTGATTTTGAGCCCCCCAAAATAAAGTCTGCCACTGTTTCCACTGTTTCCCCATCTATTTCCATGAAGTGATGGGACCAGATGCCATGATCTTCATTTTCTGAATGTTGAGCTTTAAGCCAACTTTTTCAATCTCCTCCTTCACTTTCTTCAAGAGACTTTTTAGTTCCTCTTCACTTTCTGCCATAAGGGTGATATCATCTGCATATCTGAGGTTATTGATATTTCTCCCGGCAATCTTGATTCCATCCTGTGCTTCTTCCAGCAGGGTGACAGTATGCAGCCTTGATGTACTCCTTTTCCTATTTGGAACCAGTCTGTTGTTCCATGTCCAGTTCTAACTGTTGCCTCCTGACCTGCATATAGGTTTCTCAAGAGGCAGGTCAGGTGGTCTGGTATTCCCATCTCTTGAAGAATTTTCCACGGTTTATTTGATCCACACAGTCAAAGGCTTTGGCATAGTCAATAAAGCAGAAATAGATGTTTTTCTCTTGCTTTTTCCATGATCCAGTGGATGGTGGCAATTTGATCTCTGGTTCCTCTGCCTTTTCTAAAACCATCTTGAACATCTAGAAGTTCATGGTTCACATACTGCTAAAGCCTGGCTTGGAGAATTTTGATCATTACTTTACTAGCATGTGAGATGATTGCAATTGTGTGGTAGTTTGAACATTCTTTGGCATTGCCTTTCTTTGGGATTGGGATGAAAACTGACCTTTTCCGGTCCTGTGTCCACTGCTGGGTTTTCCAAATTTGCTGGCATATTGAGTGCAGCACTTTCCCAGCATCATCTTTCAGGATTTGAAATAGCTCAACTGGAATTCCATCACCTCCACTAGCTTTGTTCATAATGATGCTTTCTAAGGCCCACTTGACTTCACATTCCAGAATGTCTGGCTCTAGGTGAGTGATCATACCATCATGATTATATAATTAATATATATTAGTATATATTATATAATTATCAGATCAGTCGCTCAGTCGTGTCCGACTCTTTGCGACCCCATGAACTGCAGCACGCCAGGCCTTCCTGTCCATCACCAACTCCCGGAAGTCACTCAGACTCACATCCATCGAATCAGTGATGCCATCCAGCCATCTCATCCTCTGTCGTCCCCTTCTCCTCCTGCCCCCAATCCTCCCAGCGTCAGAGTCTTCTCCAATGAGTCAACTCTTCGCATGAGGTGGCCAAAATACTGGAGTTTCAGCTTTAGCATCATTCCTACCAAAGAAATCCCAGGGCTGACCTGATATAATTAAATCAGGTATATTTAAATTTAAAAATAAACATCAAAAAAGGAATAAATAACTTACACTGAAGATTTTCAGTTTGGGAAGGAATATCTACTTAATATCCCCCCAAATGAATGTATTAACTTCTATAGTGTTTGTTAACATTTGTATTTAAGAAGCCATTCAAATAATTTACAGTATACTTAAAAATGACTTATAGTATACTTAAAAAGTTTTGATATCACATTACTGGAATCTAAGATGCATATATAATTTAGCTTTAATAGTATAAGAAAATGTATGAAGTTATAATTCATGATGATTCAAGTTGGATAAGCATAAAACCAACCAGTCCTTTAAGCAAAGCTTTAGATTCACATTTAAAGATTCAACTATGTGTTTATCTCAGGACCAATACTTAATTCACTGGTCTCCTAGAATTGTAAATGGGAATGGTATTAATTAGAATGATGGAACTGTAATTGGGTTGAATGGGAAAGAATCATGGTGGATTCTTTTCACCAAGATCCTAGCATGAAGTAGGTGTAAGTCTAGACCACATTGCAAATGTGTGATGGAGAGGGCTGAAACTGATCTTTTACCAGGACCTGGTATATTAGTCAAGATTAATAATGCTAACTGCTATAAGAATCTTCAAATCCCTGTCCATTAACTGTGTAAAAATATATTTCTTGTTCACATCATAGATCTGGGACAGGTTAGGTGTTTTTTCAGCAGTCTTGTTGCAAAAGAGACTTTGGAACCCAGGCTCCTTCTTCTGCTTCCCACATCGTTGACATGTGGCTCTTATGGTAATAGAGGAAAGAGTAGAGAGGACTGGAGAATTATAAGGAGTAGGTTCACATTCCAATTATCATAACTCAGTTGTATGGCCTTGACCTCACTAGACCCTGGTCATTGCTCCTTTGCTCTCTGTTGTAATCATACTGCTGCTGCTGCTGCTGCTGCTAAGTCACTTCAATAGTGTCCAACTCTGTGCGACCCCATAGATGGCAGCCTCCACCCACCAGGCTCCACCATCCCTGGGATTCTCTACGCAAGAACACTGGAGTGGGTTGCCATTTCCTTCTCCAATGCATGAAAGTGAAAAGTGAAAGTGAAGTCGATCAGTCATGTCCGACTCTTAGCGACCTCATAGAGTGCAGCCTCCCAGGCTCCTCTGCCCATGCAATTTTCCAGGCAAGAGTACTGGAGTGGGGTGCCATTGCCTTGTCTGCGTAATCATACTGGTCCTTCATAAATGCCCCAAATATGCTATGTTCTTCTTTCTGAGGATTTGAATTTTCCTCTACTCATCTTGGAATACTTCACTTGCCATATTCCAATAGCTATTTCATTTTTCACTATAATAGGCAGCCTCCAGGGCATGTTTCTTCAGCTAAATGCTATTGTCTCGGCAAGGAAGTCTTATACATTGTTCATGTTCATGGGGAAGTTTACAAGACAAATTCTGATAATGCATGTCTGAGACATTTTGCCAATTCAAAGTCAACCTTCACTGTGATATTTTAATTATTGTAGCATTTTGTATGGTTTGTGAAACTTTTTTATTAACTGATAGATCATAAATCATTTAAGTAGAAATGCATTTATAAGCATGAAAGTTGTTTATAGTTTTTCACTGTTACTGAAAATAATTTGTTAATTATTATAGCTTCATAAAATATAACTATGATTTCTCTAACATCATATTAGCGATTTTTTTAGAGATGCATTATTATTTATTTCCTATTTATTATATTTCCTATTCATTATTATTATTATTTCCTATTTGTAATATCTCTCTGGCACCAATCAAATCATCATTATCTTATTTCATGATTAATAACAGTAACAATAATAACTGAGAGAAACTGAGTGAATGCTTATGTGGGTATTAGGCTAAACTTTTATATGTATTATTTCATTTAAACTGTATCCAAATGCTGTTCTATAAAATTACCGTTATTCCATCATTACATTACATCACTACAGATGATGCTACTGGACCTCTGAGAGGCCATGTGATCCACCTATGGTGACTCAGTCAGCAAGTGGTGAAACTAGGTTTTAAACTCTGAACATTTTTAGTTTCAAAAGCTTTCACTCCTTTCTGCTCTTTACACTATGTATGAAAAGAACACTGGGTCAGGGAATTCAAGGCTCTCTAACTTAACTGTGTGATCTCTGGCAACTCACTCAACTGTCCCTGGTCTTAGCTACCTCGATTATAGCAACTTTGTGTGCTGTTTACACTGTCAAGATGACAAAATGCAGCAATATCTGTGGAAGCATTTTGAAAATGTTATGTATTGTACCAACTAAGGGACAGTTAAGAGATATTCTTGGGTTACAAATAGGAGTTGTCAAGCAGACCTTTGGCAAACATTTATGGGAGACTCAAGTACCCAAATTGCATAACAAAATTACATAATTCCTCTCATAAATGTAGTACCATGCCAATGAAAAAATGTAATGGATCCTTGTACATCTTGAATGTTTCCACAGATATGAAGGAAAGTCATTTATAAACTTGTTAAAACAAAACTATAACATTTGTTGAAACGGTTTTGTGATTTACCTTTGATTGATATATTCTTAGGGAATTTGGTGGTCTTGTTCCTGTCCGAGCTTTAAGTCACCTCTGAACTTCATATTTTACTCTTTGTTTCATCCAAATATTCTTTCTGACAGTCTACACTGTGGCTATGTATATCAAGATGTCTGGTTCAAGTCTTTACCCTTTACCAACTTGGTTTATTATTCCATGCAATCTGTATTTCCTTTCCATCCCTTATTTTCTTTATTTATACTTCATTTACAATTAGATTGTTTAAGATGACATTTGAGACAATAATTCCTGTCTAGTGAAATTTCAGGATCATATGTACTCCTTATTTTTTAAGAAATCAGTTTCTGAGTTCAACAATAAGGGGTTCTGGTTTAGGAGGCTTGAGGTAGTTTTAAAACCCACAGTAAGGTCACCTAATACTTATCAAAGGCTCATTTGTGGCAGATATCACACTCAACATGGTAAACAGGCCTGTATGTAATTATTTCATTACAATTATTTGAGTTAATCATTTACATTATGACCTGTTCTAAGTTTTTAACTGCCTACTCCTTCCTTATAGTCTCTTGGTGCTAATCTTTCTCTGTTCAGTTCAGTTCAGTTCAGTCACTCAGTCATGTTCAACTCTACAACCCCATGGACTGCAGCTTGCCAGGCTTCCCAATCCATCACCAACTTCCAGAGCTTGCTCAAACTCATGAGTATCCAGTTGGTGATGCCATTCAACTAGCTGATCCTCTGTTGCCCCTTTCTCCTCCTGCCTTCAATCTTTCTCAGCATCAGAGTCTTTTCTAATGAGTCAGCTCTTCGCATCAGCTGGCCAAAGTATTGGTGCTTCAGCTCCAGCATCAGTCTTTCCAATGAATATTCAAGGCTGATTTCCTTTAGGATTGAGTGGTTTGATATCTTTTTTGTCCAAGGGACTCTCAGGAATCTTCTCAACACCACAGATTTGAAAGCATCAATTCTTTGGCACACAGCCTTCTTTATGGTCCAACTCTAACATCCATACATGACTACTGGAAAAACCATATCTTTGACTATACGGACCTTTCTCAGCAAAGTAATGTCCCTTCTTTTTAATATGTTGTCTAGGTTTGTCATAGCTTTGCTTTTAATTTAAAAGGAACAAGCGTCTTTTAATTTCATGGCTGCAGTCACAATCTGCAGTGATTTTGGCGTCCAAGAAAATAAACTGTCACCGTTTCCATGGTTTCCCCATCTATTTGACATGAAGTGATGAGACCATGATCTTTGTGTTTTTGAATGTTGAGTTTTAAGTCAACTTTTTCACTGTCCTCTTTCACTTTTATCAATAGGCTCTTTAGTTCCTCTTTGCTTTCTGCCATAAGGGTGGTGTTATCTGCATATCTGAAGTTATTGCTGTTTCTCCCAGCAATCTTGATTTCAGCTTGTGCTTCATCAGCCCGGCATTTTGCATGATATACTCCGCATGTAAGTTAAATAAGCAGGGTGACAATATACAGTCTTGACATAGTCCTTTCCAGTTTGCAATCAGTCCATTGTTCCATGTCCAGTTCTAATTGTTGCCTCCTGACCTGCATACAGATTTCTCAGGAGGCAGGTAAGGTGGTCTGATATTCCCATCTCTTGAAGAATTTTCCACAATTTGTTGTGATCCACACAAAGGCTTTAGCATAGTCAATAAAGCAGAAATCGATGTTTCTTTGGGACTCTGGGTTTTTCAGTGATCCAGCGGATGTTGGCAATTGGATCTACGGTTCCTCTGCCTCTTCTCAATCTAGCTTGAACATCTGGAAGTTCACGGTTCATGTACTGTTAAAGCTTTGCTTGGAGAATTTTGAGCATTACTTTGCTAACATGTGAGATGAGTGCAGTTGTGTGGTAGTTTGAGCATTCTTTGGCATTCATTGCCTTTCTTTGGAATTGGATTGAAAACTGACCTTTTCCAGTCCTGTGTCCACTGCTGAGTTTTCCAAATTTGCTGGCATATTGAGTGTAGCACTTTCACAACATCATCTTTTAGGATTTGAAATAGATCAACTGGAATTCTGTCACCTCCACTAGCTTTGTTCGTAGTGATGCTTCCAAAGGCCCACTTGACTTCGCATTCCAGGATGTCTGGCTCTAGCTTAGGGATCACACCATCGTGGTTATCTGGGTCATTAAGATTTTTTTGGATAGTTCTTCTGTGTATTCTTGCCATCTCTTTTTAATATCTTCTGCTTCTGTTAGGTCCATACCATTTCTGTCGTTAATCTTTCTCTGTAATTGTAAATAAATAGCTGCTGTATATTCTGAAGTTGACATTCCCATCACTCAGTTTTGGTCATCTAAATCTTGTGTTCATTATTTGCTTTTGTTCATTGCTTGAGCTTAATCATATCGAGAGTCTTTAGAGCCTAAGATGGGGAAATTTTAGGTGCCAGTTGACTAAAGACCTCTTTAATTCTCTCTGAGGATGGATCTTCAAGTCAAGAATCTCACTAGGCTTTCTAATCTTACAAATGTTCCAAGTCTCAGAATGCCAATAAAAGTGTTCTTTCCACATGACTCTCAGGACAACCTGGTTTCTCTCTGCTCCTGTTGGCAATTCAGATCAAAGTTTCACTTTTTGTTTGTTTGCCTGGTTTTAATTTGTTTTTTCCTTTTGCTAGTGTGTGTATATGGGGATACACTCGGAAACCTCTGCCTCTTAAGGGATAACTCATAAGTATTTTTAAAAATAAGTATCTAATTGTTCTACTGCAAGAGGTCCCACAGCCCTCCATAACCTGTCATTTCTTTTTTTAATTTAAACTTATTAAAAAAATATATGTATATCATCACCTCTGTTAGAATATAAGCTCCACGAGGGCAGAGACCATAATTGTCTTAACCTCAACTCGATCTTTAGAACTGAGTAAAGTTCTTATACTTAATATTTTCTTAAACTTTCTATCAGATCAGATCAGTCACTCAGTCATGTCTGACTCTTTGCGACCCCATGAACTGCAGCACGCCAGGCCTCCCTGTCCATCACCAACTCCTGGAGGTCACTCAGACTCACATCCATTGATTCAGTGATGCCATCCAGCCATCTCATCCTCTGTCGTCCCCTTCTCCTCCTGCCCCCAATCCCTCCCAGCATCAGAGTCTTCTCCCATGAGTCAACTCTTCGCATGAGGTGGCCAAAATACTGGAGTTTCAGCTTTAGCATCATTCCTTCCAAAGAAATCCCAGGGCTGATCTCCTTCCGAATGGACTGGTTGGGTCTCCTTGCAGTCCAAGGGACTCTCAAGAGTCTTCTCCAACACCACAGTTCAAAAGCATCAATTCTTTGGCACTCAGCCTTCTTCACAGTCCAGCTCTCACATCCATACATGACCACAGGAAAGACCATAGCCTTGACTAGGCGAACCTTTGTTGGCAAAGTGATGTCTCTGCTTTTGAATATGCTATCTAGGTTGGTCATAACTTTCCTTCCAAGGAGTAAGCGCCTTTTAATTTCATGGCTGCAGTCACCATCTGCAGTGATTTTGGAGCCCAGAAAAATAAAGTCTGACACTGTTTCCACTGTTTCTCCATCTATTTCCCATGTAGTGATGGGACCAGATGCCATGATTTTCATTTTCTGAATGTTGAGCTTTAAGCCAACCTTTTCACTCTCCACTTTCACTTTCATCAAGAGGCTTTTAGTTCCTCTTCACTTTCTGCCATAAGGGTGGTGTCATCTGCATATCTGAGGTTATTGATATTTCTCCTAGCAATCTTGATTCCAACTTGTGTTTCTTTCAGTCCAGCATTTCTCATGATGTACTCTGCATAGAAGTTAAATAAACATGGTGACAATATACAGCCTTGATGTACTCCTTTTCCTATTTGGAACCAGTCTGTTGTTCCATGACTAGTTCTAACTGTTGCTTCCTGTCCTGCATACAGATTTCTCAAGAGGCAGATCAGGTGATCTGGTATTCCCATCTCTTTCAGAATTTTCCACAGTTTATTGTGATCTACACAGTCAAAGGCTTTGGCATAGTCAATAAAGCAGAAATAGATGTTTTTCTGGAACTCTCTTGCTTTTTCCATGATCCAACTTTCTATGGCATTGTTAAAAAAAAAAACATGTGATACAAGTATTAAATATTTTATTTTAATTATTTCATTCTGTCAGAAATTTATTTTAATTAATAAAATAAAATTATTTTATTCTGTCATAAATTTAAAAAAAATGAACTATGCCATATATAAACCAGGAATATATTTTTGAGTTTTTTGAGATGGAATATAATATATTACATTTTGCTTCTAAGTTAAAGAAAAACATTTTTTACATATAGCAAATAATATATAATATTATTTATGCCTATATACATATAATGATTTATATTTTAAATAAAAAGAGGTAGAAGCGAAGACAAAAAAGAAAAAGGGCAATTTATAATAGGAAATGTGAAGGTTAATACATAGGGAAAAAAAGAGAAACAAAAATGAAGAGCCAACAAGGAAATGAAGTAACCAGTGATGACAAGAAAGCCAGGCAAGCAGGAAAGATAAAAAGTAAATGAAGATAGGATGTTGAAAAAGAAAACAAAAGAGTAAGTCCAAAGAACAAAGGGAAGAAGGGAGAAAAAAAGCAAAATGTAGAAGAAAAAGAAAATAATTAGAAAGAAATGTGAGAGAAAAGAGATCAGATGGATGTCTAACTATATGAGCATCAGAGGTTTGCTTTTACCTTATATCTTAAGAAAAAAAATGTACTAATTTTCAAGCTATGAGGTTATACATTTTGTGTATCTTCTTTATTACACTTCTAATAGTCTAATGAGTATGTATCATTAGCACCCCCCCCCCCCCACCAAAAGCATACCCAGCATATATAAAATAATCTGGAAATACTTTTCAGGACAATTACTTTCTTTGTATTCAAACCATAGCCTACAGTCTTTTCAGAGCCTATCTTAAATAGGGAATTGAAGTGTTTCTTCATTCTATTCTATGGGCTATATAGTTGTGTCTCTCATTTCCATAGTGTGATATCTTTTTAAAGGGGAACCTTTTATTATCTTTTTATGGTTATCAGCCAGGGCAGTATTGTTAAATAGGAAACACTCAATAAACACTTCAATGAATAAATTATGTATAAAATGATGAAATACTGAACATTAGCAGACTTTGTATAAAAAGTGAACATTTTGTTTCATACAATTTATAACATGAAGCAAGGATTCATTTTTTCCTTATATAGACTAGATCTTGGTAAATGGTGCAGGTGGAACAAAGTAAAATATTTGCAGTCTTAGAAGTCAAAATCTCTGTCATTTTATCCCATATTTGTTCAATGCCTCCAGTTTCATCAACTAAGCTAACTACTTCATGGTATGAAGATCAAAAGAAAAGAAATTTGTTGAGCACATTCCATGTAGTTGCAGAAAGTGACATAGATAAAACTGATACACAATCTCAGTTGGTCAATTTGTAGGAAGTCCTCTTCAGGGCTTCCCAGGTGGCACTAGTGGTAAAGAACCTACCTGCCAGTGCAGGAGACATAAGAGACATTGGTTTGATCCCTGAGTCTGGAAGATCCCCTGGAGGGGAAATGACAACCCACTCCAGGACAGAGGACAGAGGAGCCTGGCAGGCTACAGTCCATGGGGTTGCAAAGAGTCACACACAACTGAAGCAGTTTAGCCTTAGCACTCTCTTCAGGTAATGACAACTAGCTTCCTCTTGAAATGAGCTGAAATATCCTGTCTTAACCCAAGTAAGTGTATTTGGATAAATGTAGCCTAAGACTCCCTTCCTTTCTTGCTGATGTTCATCCCCCCTGAGGGTTCCTTCGGGCATTAAGCTAAGATAGCATGAGCCAGTGTTCATGAAGTTTTTCATTAAACATCAATTCTCTAAATTCTCCAAAAAGCACAGAAAGGAGGGATAGATTTAAATTACTGTATATTCAGATTTTTTTATTTTTTAATTTAAATTTATTTATTTTAATTGGAGGCTAATTACTTTACAATATTGTATTGGTTACTCAGCCATTAAAAAGAATACATTTGAATCAGTTCTAATGAGGTGGATGAAACTGGAATCTATTATACAGAGTGAAGTGAGCCAGAAAGCAAAACACCAATACAGTATACTCAGATTTTTTATCTTACTAGCTGGGTTTCTTTAATACTATCCTGACTTGGGGGAGGGGGCTACTTTTAGTTTATATTGAATATGCTAGTTAACTGGTAGTCATTTTTTGCTAATACTTATTAATGAAATCTAGCTTAAATTTTTATTTTTAAGTCCAAATGAATTGTCAACTAATCTAGTCAATGCATGAATCAATATACTGTCAGAGGACTATGCAGATGAAAAAAATGACTTCATTTCAGTTCAGTCACTCAGTCGTGTCCGACTCTTTGCGACTCCATGAATCGCAGCATGTCAGGCCTCCCTGTCCATCACCAACTCCCAGAGTTTATTCAAACTCATGTCCATTGAGTCGGTGATGCCATCCAGCCATCTCATCCTCTGTCATCCCCTTCTTATACTCCCAATCCCTCCCAGCATCAGGGTCTTTTCCAATGAGTCAACTCTTTGCATGAGGTGGCCAAAGTATTGCAGTTTCAGCTTTAGCATCAGTCCTTCCAATGAACACCCAGGACTGATCTCCTTTAGGATGGACTGGTTGGATCTCCTTGCAGGACAAGGGACTCTCAAGAGTCGTCTCCAATACCACAGTTCAAAAGCATCAATTCTTCAGTGCTCAGCTTTCTTCACAGTCCAACTCTCACATCCATATATGACCACTGGAAAAACCATAGCCTTGACTAGACGGACCTTAAAATGACTTACATATGACTAGATAATTATTTGGATTCATCTAGTCTCCTGGACTTATTTTCTGAGTTTTATTTTAATGACAATTAAATCTAGTATTCTGACAGGTGGAATTATCCAAATTCTATTATTACTAAGCAGATTGAAAGTTTTTGAAGTGGTTGGTGAACCAGTTTCATGATGTACCTGGGTACAATTTCATTTTGAATGAAAATGTTTTCTGTTTCAATTCTCATTGATCTCTCTTTCCATTTGATCATTGTCTTCAGAAAGTGGCCAAGTGGGAAACAATAGCAAATATTTCTTTTAGAATCATAACTTACATTGGCCCCAAATCACATTTAGATTTGTCTATATGAAGAAAGTCTATAAGGCTAAGTTCTTAGTCTTCTTCTCCATCTGATAATAAATTTATTTTTATGAACCAACTATGTGAAGAGTGCTGACTGAAATTCCATGTTAATTTTTCAGGTGATGGAAGTTAAAGGACAAATGATCCATGTCTCGGAATCAAATTCCATTTTATTCTTGGGTTCTCCATGTGTGGACAAGTTGGATGAACTCATGGGACGAGGGCTACATCTCTCGGACATCCCTATCCATGACGCTACTCGAGATGTCATCTTGGTTGGCGAGCAGGCAAAGGCCCAGGATGGGCTGAAGAAGAGGATGGATAAATTAAAAGCAACTTTAGAAAGAACTCACCAGGCCCTGGAAGAAGAGAAAAAGAAAACAGTGGATCTTCTGTACTCCATTTTCCCTGGTGATGTAGCCCAGCAGTTGTGGCAAGGGCAGCAGGTGCAGGCCAGAAAGTTTGATGATGTCACCATGCTGTTTTCAGACATTGTTGGCTTCACGGCCATATGTGCCCAGTGTACCCCCATGCAAGTCATCAGCATGCTGAACGAACTGTACACGAGATTCGACCACCAATGTGGATTTTTGGATATTTATAAGGTAATGGAGTTTGGTTATTTATATAATAGTATTTTTAGTGGTAAATTATCATCTTCATTAAATTACAAGCATGCAATATATTTTTCTATTTAAACAAGAAAAAGTGATGGATAATTTTTATTTGGAAATACTCAGAATACAAGTATTTCTGATCTTTGAGTGAATTTTCGCTATGAGTTGATTTATATATTTGTCAGAAAGGAAAAATTCTATGGAACTAATCTTCTAAATTCATTATTATCAAAAAGATAAGATAAGCTTGCTGAAATACAGGCAACTTTTAACCACATAATTAGTTTTCCTTAAAGAGTAGGATTATAATATAAACTAAAAATTTTATATTGGTAGTTAAAAGGAACAGCAATTTATGTTAAAACATGCATTGCATTATCATTATCAATGCATTATCATCATTATTATTAACTAAATCACAATCAGTATTTTTTACTTCATTGAGAATTAACTGAGATCCTTTTCCTTCTGAAAAAAATGCATATAAATGTTCTAGCTATTGTCCAAATAACCAATGATTTTTAGTGGAAGCATGTTAATTTTCCAAGTTACTTGATGGAAGAGTTTTGAAAATGTGTACAGGTCACCGTTTGTTAGCCTGATTTGGTGAGCTACTTACTAATTTCTTTTTCTTTATTTTTAAATGGCAGATAATTGCTTTACAATGTTATGTTGGTTTCTGCCATATATCAGCACGAATCAGCCATAAGTATATATATGTTCCCTCCCTCTTTGAATCTCTCTCCCACCTCCATTCCATCCATCCCTCTAGGTTGTCAGAGTGTAACACTAGATTCAGCTCCCTGTGTTATACAGCAACTTCTCTTTAGCTATCTGTTTTTTATATGGTAATTTTTGTATTTCAGTGCTGCTCTCTCAATTTGCCCCACCCTCTCCTTCCTGCGCTGTGTCTATATGTTTGTTCTCTATGTTTATAGAGTCTCTATTTCTGTCCTGCAAATAGGTTCATCATACCATTTTTCTAGATAGCATATATATGTGTTAATATATGATTTGTTTTTATTTTTCTGACTTACTTCACTCTGTATAACAGGCTCTAGTTTCATCCACCTCACTAGAATCAACTTAAATTTGTCTTTTTTATGACTAATATTCATATTATATATATATATATATATATATATATATATCCCATATACACAAACCACAACTCCTTTTCCATATATCTGTGGATGGACATCTAGGTTGCTCCCATGTTCTGGCTATTGTAAATAGTGCTGCAATGAACATAGGGGGTCATGTGTCATAGTTTAAAACAATTATGGTTTTAATTTCTTATTAAAATTATAGCAATATTTTGAGTGATTCAGTTTTCCATCCATCTAATGAATAACTGTGACTTTACATTGTGCATGGATTACATAATAAATGACTTTTTTTAATATGAAGGACAGTCATTACATTTAGTAAAAACAAACTAGTTGAACTAGTGATTTTTATTTTTTTTTTACATCATGTAAACTTCTCTTCATAGTATGATCTTCACATAAGCAGATTCAAAAATAACTTGTTTTACATTTTAGTTTCATATTATGGTCCAGAGGGTGTTTTCATTAAGGTATATCTCCTTTAGGAAAAGATATTCACTAGTTTCATTAAACCTTTCTTCAAGAGGTCTTCCCAACCCATGGATTGAACCCTGATCTCCTGCACTGCAGGCAGATTCTTTACCACTTGAGCCACTCAAGGTTACTTATGCATGATCCATAGCCAATGTTAAATATTTAAGAAAGCCTCTTCTGAGTAGTAAACATTCAATGTGATGTACGTATGAGGGATTTGCTTTGTTATATAAAATAAGAGTTTTTATAAATTAACTTTCTTATATTTAATTTTTATGTAATTTATGGTAGAAGTAGCCAATGTCTGATGCTAAATGGAGACATATGAATCTATCATTGTCAATGCCAGAAAAGAAAGCCGATTGTCCTGAATTTCCAGCACTATTTTTCCTTCACACTTTGTATACTATTTATTTTGGGCGGCACCTGACTTGCAGGATCATAATTCCCCAAGCAGGGACTGAACTCATGAAGCAGGAATAGCACACAGTATTAATCACTGAGTAGCCAGCGAATTCCCCAGACTTTGTGCACCACTGCACAAGCGCTGCAACCATGATCTCTCCCTTCTAAATCATTGATTTGCCATGCTAGTTTCCTTCAGCTGGAGAATTCCATGGAGTGTATTGCCCATGGGGTCACAAAAGAGATGTGACTGAGCAACTTTCACTCACGTTCATTTTTTTCTTCAGCTAAAGTAGTTATATGTTTTGTGGTCCTAAGTCTGTATAACTAAACGAGTGTGAAAAATATAGATATCTTCTGGTAAAAAATAGAAATCTCTGATTTAAATATACATATAACTTTGGTTTTGAGACAAGAAATGTGATAACTGCTGAGGTTACCAAAATAAATGAATAAATATAGAAGTAAAAAAAAAGCAAACAATTTTGGTTCACAAATTATCTTAAACTGAACTTTCTTATGAAATTTTAGTGATAAATTTTAAGGTAAAATGATACCGGAGCCAGTTTTTAAATTTTTTTTTTTAAATTGGATGTAAGATTCTTTAAATTCTACAGTTCTCTACAATTTTTCAAAATTTTCATACACATGACTTTATATAATAACCATAGGAAACCCTTTTATACCCTCAACCCTATTTTGCCCCCTCCCCTTCGCTCTCCCTATTGATAAACCACTAGTTCACTAGTTTATTCTTTATATCTATGAAAAGTCTCCTTCTTTTCTGTTAAAGCATTTGTTGTATTTTTAATTTTCAATATGTGATATCATACAGTATTTTTCTATTCTGCTTGACTTATTTCACTAGGAATAATGCCTGCTAAGTCCATTCATGTTATTGCAAATGGGAAAATTTGATTGTTTTTATGACTGAGTAGTGTTCTACTGTCTACATAAAACACATCTTCTTTATGAATGCATCTGTTATTGGACACTTAGGTTGCTTCCATTCCTTGGTAATTATAAATAATAAATAATGCTCCTAGGAACTTTGGGCTTCATGCATCTTTTTGTATTAGTCTTTTTGTTTCTTTCTGATGTATACCCAGGAGTGGAATTCCTAGGTCATATGGTAATTCTATATTTAGTTTTTTGAGAAACCTCAAAGTTGGCTACTGCTGTACCAGTTTACCTTCAGAGTGGCTGCACCAATTTATCAATATTTTCCCACTAACAGTGTAGGAGGGATCCTTTTTCCCTGCATCCTCACCAACTTTTATATTTTATTTTCTTTTTGATGCTAGCTATTCCAACCTCTGTGAGGTGATAAGTCCTTGTGGTTTTGATTTGCATTTCCCTGTTGATCAGCAATACTGAGCATCTTTTCATGTGCTTGCTGATCATCCATTTTTATCAAGTTGATAATATTTTTGATGTTGAGCTTTATAAGAGGTTTATGTATATTTGATATTAACTCCTTATTGGTCATATCATCTGAAAATATCTCTTCCTGTTCAGTAGGTTAGCAAGGAGGCGACATACCTCAACATGATAAAAGCCACATATGAAAACCCGATATCTAACATCATACATCATACTCAATGGTGAAAATATGGAAGTATTTCTTTTAAGGTCAAGACAAGACAAAGATGTCCACTCTCACCACTTGTACATTTTTGGAAGTTCTGGCCACAATAGGTGTATAAGAAAAAGAAATAAAAGGAATCCAAATTGAAAAATACGTAAAAATTTTACTGTCTGCAAATGATACGATACTATACATAGAAAATTCTAAAGAGACCACTAGAAAACTACTAGAGCTCATCAATTCATTGGATAAAGTTATACAAAGTTAATATATATAAATCTGTTACATTTCTCTACACTAACAGTTAAATATCAGAAAGAGAAATTAAAGAAGTAATCCTATTTATGATTGCATCAAAAAGTATAAAATACCTAGGAATAAATCTGCCTAAGGAGGTAAAAGGTCTACACTCAGAAAACTGATGATAAACACTGATGAAAGAAACTGAAATAGAAAAATATATCATGTTCTTGAGTTGGAAGAATCAATATTGTCAAAATGACTGTACTATGCCAGGCAATCTATGGATTTAAAGCAATCCCTGTCAAAATGCCAATGACATTTTTTACAAAACTGGAACAAATGATTTTAAAATTCGTGTCAAGAGATACAAAAGACCTCAATGTGCCAAAATAATCTTCAGAAAGAAAAACAGAGCTGGAGGAATTGAGCTCCCTAACTTCAGACTATACTCGAAAGCTATAGTCATCAAAAGAATATGATACTGGCACAGAAACAGACAATCAATCAGTGGAACAGAATACAGAGCCCAGAAGTAAATTCCAACAGTTTTGGTCAATGAATCTGTGACAAGGGAGGCAAGGATATATGACAGAGAAAATACAGTCTCTTTAATAAGTGATGCTGGGAAAGCTGGACAGCTACTAGTAAGAGAATAAAATTAGAAATTCTCTAACACCATACACAAAAGTTGACTCAAAATGGATTAAGCTCTTAAATGTCAGGCAAGATACTATAAAACTCTAGAGAAAAACATTGAACACTGTTTGACATAAATTTCAGCAATATATTTTTTTTTTGAGATCCATCAACTAGAGTAATGAAAACAAAAGCAAAAAATAAGCAAATGATTAAACTTAAAATAGTTTGCACAGCAAAGGAATGTATCAACCAAGCCATGTGTTTTTAGTTTATCTTTGATACTAGCATGTATATGTGTGTGAGTCAATTTCTGTTTTGTAAATAAGTTCATTTCTGTTATTGTTTTGGATTCCACAATATAAGTGATATCATATATTATTTATCTTTGACTCACCTCACTCAGTAAGACAATCTCTAGTTCCACCCATGTTGCTACACATGATAGTATTAATATTTCATTCTTTTTGGTGGCATCATATTCCATTGTGTATATAAGCCAAATTTTCTTTATCCACTCCTCTTTTGGTGGACAGTTGGGTAGCTTCCATTTCCTGATTATTGGAATGCATTGCTTTTTGAATTAGAGTTCTTATCTTTCCCAGGTATATGTCCAGAAGTCAGATTGCTGAATCATATGATAACTCTATTTTTAGTTTTTGATGGAACCTCCAGACTGTTTTTCACCGTGGCTGCACTAATTTACATTCCCATCAACAGTGTAGCAGGGTTTTCTTTTTTCTACTCTCTCTCTAGCTTGTATTATTTGTATGATGATGTCCATTTTTACAGGTAAAAGGTGATAAAACCTCATTATAGTTTTGATTTCATTTCTCTAATAAGTATTTGCATTTCTCTAATAAGTAGCAATGTTGAGGTTATCTGTATGTCTTCTTTGGAGAAATCAACTTAGGTCTTCCGTGCTTTTTTTGACTGGTTTGTTTATATCTGTATATTTATAGTTCTATGAACTACATATATATATATATATCTGGAAATAAAGACTTTGTCAGTCACATTGTTTGCAAATATTTTCTCCCAGTCTGTAGACTGTCTTTTTGTTTTGTTTATGGTTTCCTCTATTATAAAAAACCTCTTAAGTTTGATCAGGCCTCATTTGTTTATTTTGTTTCTGTTTATTTTGTCTTGGAAAAATGATCTGAGAAAATATTGCTATGATTTATCTCAAAGAGCATTTTTCCTATGTTCATTTATAGGAGTTTTATGGCATCATGTCTTATATATACAATTTTAAACCATTTTGAATTTATTTTTTATACAATATGACAGAATGTTCTAATCTCACTGATCTACATGTAGCTGCTCAGTTTTCCCAACACCACATGTTGAAGAGACTGTCTTTTCTCCATTGTATTTTCTAACCTCTGTTGAAGACTAATTGAGTGGGTTTATTTCTAGGTTCTCTAGTCTGTTCCATTGATCCCTCTGTTTTTGTACTTATACCGCATTGTTTTGATTACTGTGGCTTTGTAGTATTGTCTGGAATCTGGAAGGATTTTCATCCAGCTTTGTTCTTTTTCCTCAATATTGTTTTGGCAATCCTGGTTCTTTTATGGTTGCATATAAATTTTAGGATTATTATATCTAGTTTTGTGAAAGTTTCATGGGTAATTTGATAAGGTTCACTTTAAATCTATAGATTTCTTTGGGTAGTATGGCCATTTTAATAACATTAAATCTTCCAGTCCAAGAGTATTGTACATCTTTCTGTTTCTTTGACTCACCTTCAGTTTCCTTTATATACGTTTTATAGCTCTCAGCATATCAGTTTCTCACCTCCTTGGTCAGGTGTACTTGTAGATATTCCATTTTACTTTTGATCTTATTTTAAGCATTTTTTTTTTTTTTACTTTCTCTTTCTGATGTTCTTTGTGAAAGTGAAAGTCACTTAGTCATGTCTGAATCTTTGCAACCCCATGGACTACACAGTCCATGGAATTCTCCAGGCCAGAATACTGGAGTGGGTAGCTGTCCCCTTCTCCAGGGGATCTTCCCAACCCAGGGTTCGAACCCACATCTCTCACATTGCAGGTGGGTTCTTTACCAGCTGAGCCACCAAGGAAGCCCAAGAATACTGGAGTGGCTAGCCTATCCCTTCTCCAGTGTATCTTTCCAACCCAGGAATCCAAATGGGGTCTCCTACATTGCAGGTGGATTCTTTACCAACTGAGCTATCAGAGAAGTCCAATATTTCATTGTAGTGCAAAGAAATGGAAAATATTTCTGGATATTAACCTTGTATCATGCTACATTGATTAACTTATTTATCAGTTCTAATAATTTTTGTGTGGCGTCTTTCAGGTTTTCTATATAGCGTATCAGTCATCTACATATAATAATTTTACCTCTTCCCTTCACATTTGGATATCTTTTATTTCTTTTCCCTGTATGATTACTCTGGCTAAGACATCTACTACTATGTTGAATAGAAGTGGTGGGAATGGCATCCTTGTTTTGTTCCAGAATATAGCAGGAAGGCTTCTAGTTTTTGAGTGTTGAGTATTATTTTGGCTGTGGGTTTGTCATAAATGACTTTTATTATGCTGAGGTATGTTCCCTCAGTACCCACTTTGGTGACAATTTTTATCATGAATGGATACTGAATTTTATCAAATGCTTTTTCTGTACCTATTGAGATGATCTTGTGATTTTTGTGGTATACTACATTTATTGATTTGCATATATTTAGCCTTCCCTGTAGCATATTGAAAAGCAGAGACATTACTTTGCCAACAAAGGTCCATCTAGTCAAGGCTATGGTTTTTCCAGTGGTCGTGTATGGATGTGAGAGCTGAACTGTGAAGAAGGCTGAGCTCTGAAGAATTGATGCTTTTGAACTGTGGTGTTGGAGAAGACTCTTGAGAGCCCCTTGGACTGCAAGGAGATCCAACCAGTCCATTGTGAAGGAGATCAGCCCTGGGATTTCTTTGGAAGGAATGATGCTAAAGCTGAAACTCCAGTACTTTGGCCACCTCATGTGAAGAGTTGACTCATTGGAAAAGACTCTGATGCTGGGAGGGATTGGGGGTGGGAGGAGAAGGGAATGACAGATGATGAGATGGCTGGATGGCATCACTGACTCAATGGACTTGAGTCTGAGTGAACTCTCCGGGAGTTGGTGACGGAGAGGGAGGCCTGGCGTGCTGCGATTCATGGCGTTGCAAAAAGTCGGACATGACTGAGCGACTGATCTGAACTGAACTGAGCCATCCTTGTGATCTGAAGTGAATTCAGTTTGATCATGCTGTATAATCCTTTTTATGTGTTATTGTATTTGGTTTGCTAATGTTGTATTGAGGATTTTTTCATCTATATTCATCAAAGATTTGGGGCTATATTTTGTTTTTTAGTAGTATCTTTGTCTGGTTTTGGTATATAGGGGATGGCCAACTTTGGGTCATTTTTTATTCCATTTTCTTGTTCTTTTTTCTGGGATTCCTACTTGGTGTAGATTCCATGCTTTATATTATCCCATAGGTCTCATGTGTTTTTTAAACTTTCTCTCTGCTTTCTGATTGGGTGATTTCTGTTATTCTATATACTTTTTAATTGATTTTTCTGCCTTTTTCCTCCATTTTATTTATTTCCTCACTAAATTTTATTATTTTTTTCTGCTGAATTAATATCGCTTGTTATTTTCATAATCCTTTAGATTGTAGGTTAGGTTGTTTTTTGAGGAAGTCCTGTATTGCTATGAATTTGCCTCTTAGGACTGCTTTTGTTGAAGTCCATAGATTTTGTACAGTTGTGTTTTCATTGCCATTTGTCTTGAAGTATTTTCTGTCCTCCTCTGATCTCATTGTTGGCCCACTGATATTTTGTTTAGTCTCCACGCATATCCCTCTGTATATTCCTCCCTAGGTGCTGTCCACTGGTACTGTACATCACCTACATATGAATCTTCAAATTGTGAACTTTCAAAGGTGGGAATTTGTGTTCACATGTCCAGTCATGTAAGTTAGTTCATGTGTCGGGCATACATTGTACCAGCATGCATCCTCTACAAGGGGTTGTGCTTTTGTGAACTATACTGGGCAGTAGTATATAGAGTACAGTAAGATAGTATCTTTACTTCAAGCCCAAGGTATCTAGAAGTGAAAATGTAATAGCAATGGTGATATAGCTGGTACTGCTAAGAAGAACCAAGCAATAACAATGGAAACAAAAGTGAAATAATTGAGAGAGTTAAGTGAGGCAAAAAGATGGTAGACATCACTCATTCTTATAACATGAATTGTTGAACCATTGGCATGATTCTAAAGAACAAAATCATGGAACATGTGAAGTCTGCTGTGCCAATGATGTTGAAACTAATATCAATGAAATGTGGAAAAATGATGGAGCAGATGGAGAAAGTTCTCAGATGCAGAATCAGCATCAGCAATCAGTCCCACTCAGCTTAATACTGATTCAAGAAAAAGCTAATAGTCTTTATGAAGACTTGAAGGATAAACATGGCAAAGAATCAGAGGGAACATGTTTTAATGCCAGCCATGACTGGTTTTATTGGCTTAAGGCTTGAGCCAAACTTCACAAATTAAAAGTAAGTAGCAAAGAAGAAAGTGCAGATATGATGCTCAGGAATTCTCGCGGGGAAGGCAATGGCACCCCACTCCAGTACTCTTGCCTGGAAAATCCCATGGACAGAAGAGCCTGGTGGGCTGCAGTCCACAGGGTCACTAAGAGTCGGACACGACTGAGTGACTTCACTTTCACTTTTCACTTTCATGCATTGGAGAAGGAAATGGCAACCCACTCCAGTGTTCTTGCCTGGAGAATCCCAGGGACAGGGAAGCCTGTGGGCTGCCGTCTATGGGGTTGCACAGAGTCGGACACGACTGAAGCGACTTAGCAGCAGCAGCAGCAGGAATTCTTGAAATGCTTTCAGAAATTATTGATTAAGGTGTGTATTTACCCAAGCAGGTTTTTAATGTGGATGAGACAAGATTGTACTGGAAGAAAATGCCAGACCAAAGTTACGCCAGCATGGAGGAAAAATTGATGTCAGTCCATAAAGCAGCAAAGGATATGCTGACTGTTGTTTGATGGCAATGCTTCTATTGATATGAAGCTGAAGTCTCTTTTAGATTATTATTCAGAAAACCCCAAAACCCTTAAAATCATAGCCAAGGAGTCTCCTCCTCTTGTGTGGAAGAGTAAGCCCAAAACCTAGTTACAAATGTCATTTTCCAGGACTGATCTTTAAACTACACTATCCCAGAGGTAGAGAAATATTGCTTGGAGTAGGGCATTCCATTCTGCATTGTCTTGTTGCTAAACAGTGGTCCTGATCATGCACCATTCATGGACAATTTTATTTTCATTTTACCATCAAAGTAGTGCATATGTCACTCAGTATTGCTTCACTTATCCAACCAATGGACCATGTAGTTATATAGTGACTTTAGAAATACCATTTATGTCACATTTTTTGTCAGACAGTAAGTTAATGATAAAACAATCTTGTGACAATTTTAGATGGACTATTACATCTTGTTGTTGGTATTCAGTCACTGAATCATGTCTGAATCTTTGTGACCCCATGGACTGCAGCACACCAGGCTCTTCTGTCCTGGAATTTTCTCAAATTCATGTCCATTGAGTTCATGGTGCTATCTAAATATCTCATCCTCTGACCTTCTTCTTCTGCCTTCAGTCTTTTCCAGCATCAGGGTCTTTCCCAGTGAGTCAAAGCTTCACTTCAGGTGGACAAAGTATTGGAGCTTCAACTTCAGTATCAGTACTTATAATGAATATTCAGGGTTTACTTCTGTTACAATTGGCTTGCTTGAAATCCTAGCTTTCCAAGGGATTCGCCAGAGCCTTCTCCAGCACCACAGTTCAAAAGCATCTATTCTTTGGTGCTCAGCCTTTTTCTGTGGTCCAGCTCTCACATTTGTACATGACTGCAAGAAGAACCATAGTTTTGACCTTTATCAATAAGTGATGTATTTAATTTTTAATATGCTGTCTAGGTTTGTAATAGTTTTCTGTCCAAGGAGAAGGCATCTTTTCATGATTGCAGTCACTGTCCACAGTGATTTTGGAGACCAAGAAAATAAAATCTGTCATTGCTTCCACTTTCTCCCCTTCTGTTTGCAATGAAGTGATGGGACCAGATGCCATAATCTTAGTTTTTTTAATGTTGAGTTCTAAGCCAGCTATTTCACTCTCCTTTTTCACCTTCAGCAAGAGGCTCTTTAGTTCCTCCTTACTTTCCTCCTTTAGGATAATGTCATCTGGATATCTGAGGTTATTGATATTTCTTCAAGCAATCTAGACTCCAACTTGAGCTTCATCCAGCCTGGTAGTTGGCATAATGTTCTCTGTATATAAGTTAAATAAGCAGGGTGACAGTATACAGCCTTGACATACTCTTTTCCCAATTTTGAACCAGTTCGTTGTTCCATGTCAAATTCTAACTGTTGGTTCTTGACCTGCATACAGATCTCAGGAGGAGATAAAGTGGTTTGGTGTTCCCTCTTTAAGAGTTCTGCACAGTTTGTTTTGATCCACACAGTCAAAGGCTTTAGTTTACTCAGTGAAACAGAAGGAGATGACTTTCTGAAATGCCCTTGCTTTTTCTATGATCCAGTGGATCTTGGCAATTTGAGCTCTGGTTCCTGCCTTTTCTAAATCCAGCTTGTACATCTGGAAATTCAGTTCACATTCTGTTGATGCCCACATTGAAGGATTTTGAGCATAACCTTGCTAGCATGTGAAATGAGTGCAGTTGTGCAGTAGCTTGAACATTCTTTGGTATTGCCCTTCTTCACGATTGGAATGAAAAATGACCTTTTCCAGTCCTGTGGCCACTGCTGAGTTTCTCAAATTTGCTGACATATTGATAGCAGCACCTTAACACTGTCATCTTTTAGTATTTTAAATAGCTCAGCTGGAATTCCATCACTTCCACTATCTTTGTTGGTGGTAATGCTTCCTAAGGCCCAGTTGATTTCATACTCCAGGATATCTGGCTCTAGGTGAGTGATCACACCATTGTGGCTATCTGAGTGATTAAGACCGTTTTGTATAGTTCTTCTGTGTGTTCTTGCCACCTCTTTTTAATCTCTTCTGCTTCTGTTAGGCCCATACCATTTCTGTCCTTTATTGAGTCCATCTTTTCATGAAATGTTCCCTTGGTCTCTACTTCTCTGAAGATATCTCTAGTCTTTCCCATTCTATTGTTTTCTTCTATTTCTTTGCATTGTTCACTTAAGAAGGTTTTCTTACCTCTCCTTGCTACTGTTTGGAACTCTGCATATAAATGGGTATTTGTTTCATTTTCTCCGTCTCTTCTCTTTTCATTTCTCTTCTTTTCTCGCAACTATTTGTAAGATCTCCTCAGACAACCCTTTTTGCCTTGTTGCGTTTCTTTTTCTTGGGGATGGTTTTGGTCACCATTTCCTGTACAATGTTACAAATCTCCATCCATTGTTCTTCAGATACTCTATCTATAAGATCTAATCCCTTGAATCTATTTGTCACTGCTGCTTAGTCACTTCAGTCGTCTCTGACTCTGTGCGACCCCATAGACGGCAACCCACCAGGCTCCCCCGTCCCTGGGATTCTCCAGGCAAGAACACTGGAGTGGGTTGCCATTTCCTTCTCCAATGCAGGAAAGTAAAGTGAAAGTGAAGTCGCTCAGTCGTGTCCTGACTCTTCGAGACCCCATGGACTGCAGCCTACCCGGCTCCTCTGTCCGTGGGATTTTCCAGGCAAGAGTACTGGAGTGGGGTCCTTTGAATCTATTTGTCACTAGTACTGTATAATCATAAGGGATTTAATTTAGGTCATACCTGAACTTCCCTTGTGGCTCAGACAGTAAAGCGTCTGGCTACAATGCAGGAGACCCGGGTTCAATCTCTGGGTCGGGAAGGTCCTCTGGAGAAGGAAATGGCAATCCACTCTAGTACTCTTGCCTGTGAAATCCCATGGATGGAGGAGCGTTTTAGGCTACAGTCCATGGGGTCACAAAGAGTTGGACACAAGTGAGCAACTTCACTTCACTTCATACCTGAATGGCCTAGTGGTTTTCCCCACTTTCTTTAGTTTAAGCCTGAATTTTGCCAAAAGAGGACTATGATCTGAGCCACAGTCAGCTCCAGGTCTTGTTTTAGCTGACTGTAAAGAGTATGAAACGAGTCACCAGTCCAGGTTTGATGCACGATACTGGATGCTTGAGGCTGGTGCACTGGAACGACCCAGAGGGATGGTACAGGGAGGGAGGAGGGAGGAGGGTTCAGGATGGGGAACACGTGTATACCTGTGGCGGATCATGTTGATATATGGCAAAACCAATACAATATTGTAAAGTTAAAAAATGAAAAAAAATAAATGAAAAAATAAAATTTGAATATTAAGAAAAATATCTTAACCACACACACAAAAAAGAGTATCTTCAACTTCGGCTGCAAAGAATTTAATCAGTCTGATTTTGGTAGTGACCATCTGGTGATGTCCATGTGTAGAATCATCTCTTGTGTTGTTGGAAGAGGGTGTTTGCTATGACCAGTGTGTTCTCTTGGCAAAATTCTGTTAGCCTTTGCTTGCTTCGTTAGTATTCCAAGTCCATACTTGCCCCCTACTTTTGCGTTCCAATCCTCTATGATGAAAAGGACATCCTTTTTTTTTTTTCTTTTTTTGGTGTTAGTTCTAAAAAGTCCTGGTGGCTCAGTCGTTAAAGTATCTGTCTGCAGTGCAGGCGACCTGGGTTGGTTCCCTGGGTCAGGAAGATCCCCTGGAGAAGAAAAGAAAAAATGGTAATCCACTCCAGCCTGGAAAATCCAATGGACAGAAGAGCCTGATGGGCTATAGTCTGTGAAGTCACAAGAGTCAGACATGACTTGGTTACTAAACTACCACACCACTAAAAGGTCTTATAGGTCCATAGAACAGGTTAAATTTAGTTTCTTCAGCATCAGTGGTTGCTGCATAGACTGGATTACTGTGATGTTGAGTGGTTTCCTTTGGAAATGAACCTAGATCATCCTATTGTTTTTAAGACTGCACCAGAGTACTGGATTCAGACTCTTTTGTTGTCTATGAAGGCTCCTCCACTTCTTCTAAGGGATTCCTGCCCATAGTAGTATATATAATGGTCATCTGAGTTAAATTTGCTCCTTCCCATCCACTTTAGTCACTGATTCCTAGGATGCTGAGGTTCAGTCTTGCCATTTCCTGCTTGACCACATTCATGGACCTAACATTCCAGGTTCCTGTGCAGTATTGTTCTTTACAGCATCAGATTTTACTTTCACTGCCAGATACATCCACAACTGAGCATCATTTCCACTTTTGTCCACCACATCATTCTTTCTGGGACTATTACTAATTGCATCTGCTCTTCCCCAGTAGCATATTGAACACTTTCCAACCTGGCTCATCTGCTGATGTCTTTTGTATCATTTTGTGTCTTTTGTATCTGCTGTACCTTTTTGCTTTTTTATACCATTCATGGGTTTCTGGTGGCAAGAATACTGGAGTGGCTTGCCATTTCCTCCTCCAGTGAACCACAGTTGTCAGAACTCTCCAGTATGACCTGTCTGCCTTGGGTGGCCTTGCATGGCATTGCTCAAAGCTCCATTGAGTTAAGAAAGTCCCTTCTCTGTGATAAGGCAGTGGGCCATAAAGGGGAGAGAACAGCAAGAAAAGCTAAATGTATAGAAGTAGGTAGGAAGTAGAATGTGTAGTATTTACTGAAATTTAGCTATTACAGTGTTTATGTTCTTAGTCATAAAAGCAAGGTGAAGACATTGAAGAATTTTGAATACAAGAGTGACCCAAGTAGATGTGCTTTAAAAGAAATCACTTCAACGATAGTATGGGAGGGGTGGGTGGGAAATAGTCGAATATAAGGATATTAATGCTATAATTCAGTTGAAGGATGGTGGTAGCATTACCTGGACTGGTTAGACATGTACAAAAGTCAGTGCTGGAACCTTGAAGTAAGTGGTCAGTTTGGTCTACTTAATATTGGAAGTATTTCTCTTTTCATTATTCATGCAAATCACCTTGTCACCTGAATATATTCTTGTTTTGGAATTATGTAGGCTTGAACTGTATTGAATGAATGTTTTAGAGCCATATAACAATGACTATGACTTGGAAAGGTGATTCACACATTGTCTCTATTGACCTAGCTCTTCCTATAAGCATTTATAATGCAATTTGACTCAATCATAATTCTCTACATGCCTATTATGTTAACAAGGTGCTAGGCCCTTTGGACTTAAAAGATATCTTAAAACTAATTTAAAAAAAATGGTACAGATGAACTTATTTGCAAGGCAGGAAAAGGGACAAAGATGTAGAGAACAGACATGTGAACCCAGAGAGTAGTTGAAGATTGGTGGGGCAATTTGGGAGATTGGATTGACATATATATACTGCCATGCACAAGATAGATAGCTAATGGGAAGCTGCTGAGGAGGAAACTGGGTCTTGTTCTGATGGGTGGGGCCATGCTCAGTAAATCTTTAATCCAATATTCTGGTGATGGGTGGAGATACAGGAGACAGGGATCAAGACCATCCCTAAGAAAAAGAAATGCAAAAAGCAAGATGGCTGTCTGATGAGGCATTACATATAGCCATGAAATGAAGAGAAGTGAAAAGCAAAGGAGAAAAGGAATGATATACCTCTTTGAATGCAGAGTTCCAAAGAATAGCAAGGAGAGATATGAAACCCTTCCTCAGTGATCAATGCAAAGAAATAGAGGAAAACAATAGAATGGGAAAGATTAGAAATATCTTGAAGAAAATTAGAGACCAAGGGAACATTTCATGCAAAGATGGGCTCAATAAAGGATAGAAATGTTATGGACCTAACAGAAGCAGAAGATACTAAGAAGATATGGCAAGAATACACAGAAGAACTGTACAAAAAAGATCTTCACGGCCCAGATAATTATGGTGGTATATGCAGAATATACCACCCTTATGGCAGAAAGTGAAGAGGAACTAAAAAGCCTCTTGATGAAGGTGAAAGTGGAGAGTGAAAAGGTTGGCTTAAAGCTCAACATTCAGAAAACGAAGATCATGGCATCTGGTTCCATCACTACATGGGAAATAGATGGAGAAACAGTGGAAACAGTGTCAGACTTTGTTTTTCTGGGCTCCAAAACCACTGCAGATGGTGACTGCAGCCATGAAATTAAAAGACGCTTACTCCTTGGAAGGAAAGTTATGACCAACCTAGATAGCATATTCAAAAGCAGAGACATCACTTTGCCAACAAAGGTTTGCCTAATCAAGGCTATGGTCTTTCCTGTGGTCATGTATGGATGTGAGAGCTGGACTGTGAAGAAGGCTGAGCGCCGAAGAATTGATGCTTTTGAACTGTGGTGTTGGAGAAGACTCTTGAGAGTCCCTTGGACTGCAAGGAGATCCAACCGGTCCATTCTGAAGGAGATCAGCCCTGGGATTTCTTTGGAAGGAATGATGCTAAAGCTGAAACTCCAGTATTTTGGCCACCTCATGCAAAGAGTTGACTCATTGGAGAAGACTCTGATGCTGGGAGGGATTGGGGACAGGAGGAGAAGGGGACGACAGAGGATGAGATGGCTGGATGACATCACTGACTCGATGGATGTGAGTCTGAGTGACCTCCGGGGGCTGGTGATGGATAGGGAGGCCTGGCATCCTGCAGTTCATGGGGTCGCAAAGAGTCGGACATGACTGAGCAACTGATCTGATCACTCACCTAGATCCAGACATCCTGGAATGTGAATTCAAGTGGGTCTTCGGAAGCATCACTAAGAACAAAACTGATGTAGGTGATGGAATTCCAGTTGAACTATTTCAAATCCTAAAAGATGATGCTGTGAAAGTGCTCCACTCAATATGCCAGCAAATTTGGAAAACTCAGCAGTGGCCACAGGACTGGAAAAGGTCAGTTTTCATTCCAATCCCAAAGAAAGTTAGTGCCAAAGAATGCTCAAAATACCGCACAATTGCACTCATCTTACTTGCTAGTAAAGTAATGCTCAAAATTCTCCAAACCAGGCTTCAACAGTACACGAACCGTGAACTTCCAGATGTTCAAGCTGGATTTAGAAAAGGCAGAGGAAACAGAGATCCAATTGCCAACATCCATTGGATCATTGAAAAGGCAAGAAAGTTCCAGAAAAACATCTATTTCTGCTTTATTGACTATGCCAACACCTTTGACTGTGTAGATCACCACAAATTGTGGAAAATTCTGAAAGAGATGGGAATACCAGATCACCTGACCTGCCTCCTGGGAAATCTATATGCAGGTCAGGAAGGAACAGTTAGAACTGGACATGGAACAACAGACTGGTTCCAAATAGGAAGAGGAGTACGTCAAGGCTGTATATTGTCACCCTGTTTATTTAACTTATATGCAGAGTACATCATGATATACGCTGGGCTGGATGAAGCACAAGCTGGAATCAAGGTTACTGGGAGAAATATCAATAACCTCAGATATGCAGATGACACCACCCTTATGGCAGAAAGCGAAGAACTAAAGAGTCTCTTGATGAAAGTCAAAGAGGAGAGTGAAAAAGTTGGCTTAAAGCTCAACATTCAGGAAACTAAGATCATGGCATCTGGTCCCATCACTTCATGGGAAATAGATGGGGAAACAGTGGCAGACTTTATTTTTTGGGCTCCAAAATCAGTGCAGATGGTGACTGCAGCCATGAAATTAAAAGATGCTTACTTCTTGGAAGGAAAGTTATGACCAACCTAGACAGCATATTAAAAAGCAGAGACATTACTTTGTGAAGAAAGGTCCATCTAGTCAAGGCTATGGTTTTTCCTATGGTCATGTATTGTTGTAAGAGTTGGACTATAAAGAAAGCTGAGTTAAGCAAAATAAAATTTAATTTAAAAAAAAATCTCGGCTTCTAAGATAAACAAAAATAAAATGCCTCATTGGAAAAGCAAAAAAAAAAAAAAGAAAGCTGAGCACCAAAGAATTGATGCTTTTGAACTGTGGTGTTGAAGAAGACTCTTGAGAGTCCCTTGGACTGCAAAGAGATCCAACCAGTCCATCCTAAAGGAAATCAGTCCTGAATATTCATTGGAAAGACTGATTTTGAAGCTCCAATACTTTGGCCACCTGATGCTAAGAACTGCCTCATTTGAGAAGACCCTGATGCTGGGAAAGATTGAGGGCAGGAAGAGAAGGGGACAACAGAAGATGAGATGTTGGACAGCATCACTGACTCAATGGACATGAGTTTGAGTGAACTCCAGGAGTTGGTGATGGACAGGGAGGCCTGGCGTGCTGCAGTCCATTGGGTCGCAAGGAGTCAGACATGACTGAGCCCCTGAACTGACTGGCAAGCTGCTGTATAGCATAGGGAGCTCAGCTTTTTGCTCTGTGAAGACCTAGAAGGGTGGCATGGGGGATGGGGCCAGAGGGAGATTCAAGAAGAAGGGGATATGTGTATACATATAGCTGATGTACCTTGTACAGCAGAAACTAATACAACATTGTAAAGCAATTGTGCTTCAATAAAAATAAGAGTCTAAAAAACGAAACAGGGGTCTTGATAGTAAAAAATAAAATATAAAAATATTTTAAAAATGAAAAGATAACTAAAGCATTGTTTCTGCCTTCAAAATTAGACTTAACAAGTCTAGACAGCTTTATATTAGAGAAAGTATGAACACAAATGACTGCAGAATAAAAGATGGAGAAACCAAGTTTTATTGCTGCTGCTACTGCTGCTAAGTCACTTCAGTTGTGTCCGACTCAAAAAGCAATGATGGTATCCTATTGAAGGATTGCAAATACTTTCAGAAAAGATATGGCATGAAGATGGATTTAGAAGTGACAACTTTGACTCATGAAAGATAGGTTGGGGAAAATGTATTTTTTAAAACCGTATTTAATTTGAGGGGATAAAAGCTAATATTTACATAGATAATCTGAGGATGGTAGGATTTACAGAAGTTTAATTATCTTTTAAAAATCAAATTCTTAGTGGAGTATTTCCATTTAAGTTGCTAATTTGTCTACACTATTCACTTAAAAAAAGATTTGATTTTTTAGGGTAGTTTTAGCTTTATAGTAAAACTGAGCGGAGGGTACAGAGCTTTCCCATTATACCAATACCCTTACACATGCATAGCATTCCACACTGTAAACATCCCTCACTAGAACGATGAGTGATGAAGGATGAACCAACCCACTGACATGTTATCATCACCAAGTTGGTAGTTTTGACGTACATTATATGGATTTGGGCAAATATATAATGATGTATATCCATAATTAAAAGATGCTTACTCCTTGGAAGGAAAGTTATGACCAACCTAGATAGCATATTCAAAAGCAGAGACATTACTTTACCAACAAAGGTTTGCCTAGTCAAGGCTATGGTCTTTCCTGTGGTCATGTATGGATGTGAGAGCTGGACTGTGAAGAAGCCTGAGCGCCGAAGAATTGATGCTTTTGAACTGTGGTGTTGGAGAAGACTCTTGAGAGTCCCTTGGACTGCAAGGAGATCCAACCGGTCCATTCTGAAGGAGATCAGCCCTGGGATTTCTTTGGAAGGAATGATGCTAAAGCTGAAACTCCAGTATTTTGGCCACCTCATGCGAAGAGTTGACTCATTGGAGAAGACTCTGATGCTGGGAGGGATTGAGGGCAGGAGGAGAAGGGGACGACAGAGGATGAGATGGCTGGATGACATCACTGACTCGATGGATGCGAGTCTGAGTGACCGGGAGCTGGTGATGGACAGGGAGGCCTGGCGTGCTGCGGTTCATGGGTTCGCAAAGAGTCGGACACTACTGAGCGACTGATCTGATCTGATCTGATCCATGATTATAGTATTGTACAGAATATATTCACTGCCATAAAAATCCTCTGTGCTTCATCTACTCATCTCTCTCAACCTCCAGCAACAAAATTTTGTTGTCTCCATAATTCTTTCACAGAATGTTGTATAGTTGAAATCATATAATATGTAGACTTTCCGATTGACTTGTTTCACTTAGTTATATGCATCTAACATTCCTCTGTCTTGTCATGATTCAATAACATTTCTTTAATAATATTCCATGGTCTGAATGTACCAGTTTGTTTATTTATTCACCTACTGAAGGCTATCTCACTTGCTTCCATATGTAAATTTTTTCACAGATATCTATTTTCAACTTCTTTAGGTAAATACTGATTGCTGAAAAGATTGTGTCATAAGAATTTGTATAGTAGTGTAAGAAAGAACCAAACTGTCTTCCAAAGAGGCTGTTGTTATTGTTGTTCCATCACTCAGTCATGTCAGTCTCTTTCCAGCCACGTGGACTGCAGCATGCCAGACTTCCCTGTCCTTCCTCATCTCCCGGATTATCTCAAACTCATGTCCATTGGGTCAGTGATGCCATCCAACCATCTCGTCCTCTGTCGTCCCCTTCTCTTCCTGCCTTCAATCTTTCCCAGCATCAGGGTCTTTTCCAGTGAGTCGGCTCTTTGCATCAGGTAGCCAAAGTATTGGAGCTTCAGCTTTAGCATCATGTCTCCAATGAATATTCAGGATTAATTTCCTCCAGGATTGACTAGTTTGATCTCCTTGCAGTCCAAGAGTCTTCTCTAACACCACAGTTCAAAAGCATCAATTCTTCAGTGCTCAGGCCCTCTTTATGGTCCAAATCTCACACCCATGCATGACTACTGGAAAAACCATGGCTTTGACTAGACAGACCTTTGTTGGCAAGGTAGTGTCTCTGCTTTTTTTTTTTTCAAGGTAACATATCCTTTTATTGAAAAGAAAAAAAAAAAGTGTCCCTTTCTGATAAACATAAAAACTCACCATGGCCAGGAAATTCCAATAAACCCCTATCCCAGACCCTGTGATTCTTGATAGAGTAATTCCCCCATTTCTACACAGCCTTTTAAGCAAGATTTGGTCAAGCTTTTCTTCCTGAAGTCTGTATTGTAGAAATAAGACATATTTTTTCCCTTTTCTGGTTATAAAATTATACGATAATATTTGAAGATATTGTTCAAAATACAACTCATCCCTGATTCCACACCCTGGAGAATCACTAATCTCTGAGTGATCCTCCTGCATTTTTAAAAGAATGTCTTTACCCAAATGGTAGCTTTTGAGATAATGCCTGACAACTGCTATCAAATGCTTAACATTTGAAAATAAATTCACAAAACACAGAAGATGAACAGATGGTCTGTGAGTTTTGTCCATTCTCTGTAGCTTTCCACCACTCTCTGCAGCATCAGACATAGAGGTGTTTGAGCCAACCCCAAGTGGGTGTATTGTCGTGGGAGGCAAGTTGTCCCCAGGCTTGAACCATACAGAGCCAGGGCTGTCTGTCTTCAGGGGCACCACAGGAAGGCTGTACCCACAGAGGCAGTTTCAGGGCTGAGGGTGGTGCCAATAGAAGGGGTTTAAAGACATCAAGGGTCCCTGACTGTCAGAGAGACCTCAGCTTCTTCTCATCTTGTTTCCTGGGATGATGGGGAGTCCATCTCTGACTTCACCTGCCTGGGGGCATGTCCACGATGGAAGGCTTGCGTTCAGAGTTCTAGTTTGGTCAATTTACCAGCAGTTGAGTCAAACTTTACGTTGTGATCTGGTCCCCACCAGATGAATTCATTTCTTGGGGATGCTATAACAAACGACCACAAACTGGGTGGGCTGAAACAACAGAGATTGAGCCTCTCATGGGTCTGGAGACCAAAATCACAGTGTTAGCAGGTTGCATTCTCTCTGGAGGCTCCGGGGAAGAACCCATTCCTCACCTCTTTCAGCTCCCAGCCGCTGTGTCGACATTCCTTGGCTTGTGGCCACAGCCTTCTCTGCTTCATTTGTGGTCTGCTTCCTCTTTGTGTCTGTGTTATGTCCTTGTCTCTCTTATAAAGACATTTGTTGTAGCACTTAGGGCCCACCCTAGTAATCCAGGGTGATCTCTATCTTAGGATCCTCAATTTAATTATATCTGCAAAGATTCTTTTTCCAAAGAAGGTAACTTTTACATATTCCAGGTTTAGGACTCAATACCTTGGTGGGAGATTGTGGAGGGATGTCATTCTTCAGCTTATTTGACCAGATTTTCCACATCACTGCTAAAGCCCTTCCCCTACTCAGCCCCTGTCTGGTCCCTTATTCCCCAACAGCCCTTATTTTTTTTTAATTTAATTTAATTTTATTTAACTTTACAATATTGTATTGGTTTTGCCATATATCAAAATGGATCTGCCACAGGTATACATGTGTTCCCCATCCTGAACCCTCCTCCTTCCTCCCTCCCCATACCATCCCTCTGGGTCGTACACTGTCTAGATTTGTCATAGCTTTTCTTCCAAGGAGCAAGCATCTTTTAATTTCATGGCTGTAGTCACCATCCACAGAGATTTTGGAGCCCAAGAAAATAAAGTCTGTCACTGTTTCCATTGTTTCCCCATCTGTTTGCCATGAAGTGATGGGACTGGATGCCATGATCTTCATTTTTTGAATGTTGAGTTTTAAGCCAGCTTTTTCACTTTCCTCGTTCACCTTCATCAAAAGGCTGCTTAGTTCCTCTTCACTTTCTGCGATAAGGGTAGTTCCTCTTCACATCTGTGTATCTGAGGTTATTGATATTTCTCCCAATGGAAAGAGGCTGTACCGTTTTTAATTCCACCAGCAATGACTGAGTTCCTGTTGCTCCATATCCTCACCAGCAACACAGTCAGTGTTCGGGATTTTTATCATTCAAATAAGTTTATAATGGCACCTCACTGTGTTCGAATTTGCATTTCCCTGATGATATATCCCTGGGTTGGGAAGATCTGGAGAAGAAGGCAACCCACTCCTGTATTCTTGCCTGGAAAATCCCATGGACAGTGAAGCCTGGAAGGCTACAGTCAATAGAGTTGCAGAGTCGGGACGATTGAGTGACTTCACTTTCACTTTGATGATATATAATATGGACCATCTTTTAATATGTTTATTTGAAATCTGTATATCTTCTCTGTGAATTGTGTATTACAGTCTTAGGCTAATTTTTACATTGGATTTTTTTCTTTATTGTTGAGCTATTTAACTATTTTAGATAATAATCCTTTATAAGATATATTTTCCCAAATATTTTCTCCCTGTGATGTGTCCTCTAATTCTTTAGATGTTATCTTTCTCAGGACAGAAATTTTTAGTTTTAATATAGTCCAGTTCATCAGTTCTTTCTTTCATCGATTGTATCTTCAGTGGTGTTATCAAAAAAAGCATCACTGTAGCCAAGTTCATCTAGTTTTTCTCTTATGTTGTCTTCTAGAAGTTGCATAGGTTTTTATTTTGCAATTAGATCCACCCTCCATTTTTAGTTAAATTTTTGATAGGTGTCTAGATTCATATTTTTGTATGTAGATGTCCAGTTGTTACAGCACGGTTTGTTAAATCACTATTTTTGCTCCATTGTGTTTCCTTTGCCCCTTTGTCGAAAATCAGTGAACTATATTTATGGGGTCTGCTTCTGGACTCTATTCTGTTTCACTGATCTATTTATGTGTTCTTTTACTGATACCATATTGTCCAAATTACTGTAGCTTTGTAGTAAGTCTTGAAGCTATTCACTTTTGTGACGTCAACTAACATGCTGTTGCTGCTGCTAAGTCGCTTCAGTCATGTCCAGCTCTGTGCAACCCCATGGACTGCAGCCTACCAGGCTTCTCCGTCCATGGGATTCTCCAGGCAAGAACACTGGAGTGGGTTGCCATTTCCTTCTCCTCGGGATTTTCCCAACCGAGGGACCAAATCCATGTCTCCTTCATTGTAGGTAGATTCTTTATCACTGAGCCATCAGGGAAGCCCATCTATATCTATATAGAATATCCTAGCATATCTAGATATTTAATAACCCTTGTGATAAATGGTCTAAGGCTTGGCAATATTGTTTTCCACATGATTGACATACTTAAGCAGGAACTGGAATTTGCATTAATAGATCTACTAAGACTTTTATCAGAAGAGCTTTCTTTGTTAGGTAGGTATTTGGAACCCATTTTCCCTCATTTGGGAGTAGTTGCCAGGCTAAATCACTCTTCTATTTATATCCATGACCTCTTTTTCAATGTGCTGTATCACTTGAGCACTATAGAGGCATTCTTGAAAGAAGTAGTATTTGGGTCAGAAATACCAATCAAAATGAGTATAATTAGGTTTTTTAGCGAATGAGTTTTTTGAAGTTTTATCAGTAAGTCCTTAGTTAAACTTGTCTCCATTTGAACTGTTAAACCATTATGCACAATGAATATACTTGGATGTATTTAATAACAAACTTTGGGTCATTGAATACCTACTATGGCACATGACTCAAAGTATTTGGTGTATGTGAGTGTAGGGTTGAGGAGAGGTCAGCTGGGGGTTTTAATCTAAAGTTCTGAAAAATAAGGAAATATCTGGAGAAGATTTTACCCCCATGATTAGGATGAAAGTCAGAGGAGGGTTATATGGGAATGTCTGGAGTTCAGAATAGGACTGCTTTCCTCCATTCTGAAGGCTTATTGGCACTTTTTTAAAAACCTGGGTAGATTTTATGTATTTTTAACTCAAATCATACATCAGAAGTCTTCAGCATTGAGAATCATAAAATTTACCTGTTACCTGGTGAGAATAAAAATTTATCTGTTACCTGGCAGAAGTTGTTGTTCAGTCACTCAGTCGTATCCGTCTCTTTGTGAACCCATGAACTGAAGCATGCCAGGATTTTCTGTCCTTCACCATCTCCTGGAGCTTTCTAAAATTCATGTCCATTGAGTCAGTGATGCCATCCAACCTTCTCAAAACAAAGCTCAGCATTTATAATTAAAAAAAAAAAAAAACCCTCCAGAAACTGGACATAGATGGAACGTGCATGCATGCATGCTGAGTTGTCGTGTCCGACTCTTTGTGACCCATGGACTGTAGCCTGCCGGGATTCTCCAGGCAAGAATGCTGGAGTAGTTTAGAGGGAACATAACTCAACGTAAGAAAAACTCCATATAAAACAGACCTACAGCTACATTATACTCAGTGGTGAAAAGCTAAGAGCATCCCCTCTAAATAAGAAGACAAGGATGTTCACTCTCACCACTGTCACTCAACATAGTTTTCAAAGTTCAAGCTTCAGTAGTCAGAGAAGAGAAAAAGTAAAGGAAATCCAAACTGAAAAGAAGTTAAACTGTCACTGTTTGCAATTGACATACTATACATGCTGCTGCTACTGCTAAGTCACTTCAGTCGTGCCCGACTCTGTGTGACCCCATAGACGGCAGCCCACCAGGCTCCCCCGTCCCTGGGATTCACCAGGCAAGAACACTAGAGTGGGTTGCCATTTCCTCTCCAATGCATGAAACTGAAAAGTGAAAGTGAAGTTGCTCAGTCGTTTCTGACTCTTAGTGACCCCATGGACTGCAGCCTACCAGGCTCCTCTGTCCATGGGATTTTCCAGGCAAGAGTACTGGAGTGGGGTGCCATTGCCTTCATAGATGATCTTAAAAATGCTACCAGGAAATTACTTGTACTCATCACTTAATTTGGTGAAGTTGAAGGCTACAAAATTAATACACAGAAATCTGTTGCATTTATATATACAAATAATGAAAGATCAGAAAGAAAATTCAAGAAAATCCCATTTATCATGACATAAAAAATAATAAAACAGGAATAAATCTACCTGGGGCTTCTCCAGTGGCTCAACAGTGAAGAATTTGCTGCAGTGCAGTAGCCACAGGAGCCATGGGTTCTATATCTAGGTCAGGAAGAACCCCTGGAGGAGGGCATGACAACCCAGTATTCTTGCCTGGAGAATCCCATGGACAGAGGAGCCTGGAAGGCTACAGTCCACAGGGCCGCATAGAGTTAGACATGACTGAAGTGACTTAGAACAGCACAGCACAAATCTACCTGAGGGTATAAAGACCTGTACTCTGATAATTATAAGATGCTGATGAAGGAAAACACACAGATGAAAAGATACACCATGGTCGTGGATTGGTAGAATCAATATTGTCAAAGTTACTATACTACACACGGCAATCTTCAGAATCAGTGCAATCCCTATCAAATTACCAATGACATTTTCTCCTCCCTACTGTGCCCAAATTTCCATGAAATCTCCCAGATATTACTTGAACATTCTTGGGGATGATATTCTAAAAGAAAGTCTAAAGAAATTATTTTAAATAATTAATCTAAAGCTAAAATAATGTAATATATAATCTAAGAAGTTTATTTATATCATCTTTATTTCTGGAATAATGTGGGGACTTTGATTATAAAGTTGAGAAAATATACTGAGATAGATGAATTTAAAGTTTGATGAAAGCAAATATAATAATGTGTGGGATAGCAGTTGTTATATAATATTTTTAGTATTTAAGCCTTCTCTTCTGTTCAGAGAAGGATGTAAGATTCTTCTTCTGTTCAGAGAAGGATGTAAGATTTTTCTGACATTTGCATAAGCACTATCTTTTCCATCTCCAAACTTAGGTTAGTCATCTTTATTTTTATTTAATGTCATTTAAGAACAGGTTAGAGATACTGAAAGTAAATGAGATGCATTATTTTAGATGTGTCTATTAAGAAAGACTGGGATAATTATAAAAGAATACAGATCATAGTCATCTATTTGAACCGATTTTTGTTGTTGCTGCTGTTATATGTTTATAATGTCTACTTGTTTAACTTTAACTCAAGAAAAAAGCCTAAAGAGCAAGTTAATTGATATATAATTCTTTCACTTTCCCTGCTCCTTGTGAAAGCAAAGTTGGCATTGTTTTGAAAAGAATCCACTAAATTTTCATAAGTATCCAATTCTGCTGAGCCTGTATGGATCTGACTGATGTGAAGGAAGAGGAGAAGAATTGAGCTTTAATGGAAAGCTGCATTACTAATGTGTTTCATCCAAGATTTTCAGGTGAAAATGAAAAATATATCTTCAAGGAAAGAAAAACATCACAAGGATGTATTACTTGCACTTTACATACATCTATTTATTTGAAAACTTTTAAAAGATTACATATCCATTCGTGTTCTCATTAATACTAGTTACCAAGTATTTCTGACCCTTCTCTGGGCACAAGGTTGATTGCATTTCCACATCTTTTTTATGTTAAAAATGGCCATCATATAACTTACTGTTGTGAATTAATCATGAGAAAAGCTATATTTGTCACATTTGGGAGGAAACTTTAAGAGCTAGTGTACAATCAGAACCTCTTTTCTTCAGCCATGGCAACCAACTTCAGATGAGAAAGTTCTGTTAGCATTATCTCTGGAGTGAAGAAATGTGGCCCCGGATTTCTCTCCTCTACCCCATTTCTTTAACACACATGAATATGCAACATCAATCAGAAATAAACCTTTGTTATTTTAGTGCATTATGATTTGAAGATTGTATTGACACTGAAGCATAACCTAGGTTGGCATGACGAAAAAACATCATTTAGATTTTTTTTTTTCTTTATGGTGGGTGTCTAAGAATAATTGTGGGACTTCCATGGTGATTAAGAATCCACCTGCTAATGCAAAGGACGTGAGTTTGAGCCCTGCTCCAGGAAGATCCCACATGCAACTAAGCCTGTGGACAGCAACTACTGAAGCCCACACACATAGAGCCTGTGCTCCACAACAAGAGAAACCACTGCAATGAGAAGCCCCAGCACCACTATGAAGCATAAACCCTGCTTGTCAGAACTAGAGAAAGCCCATGTGCAGCAATGAAGACCCAGCAAGGCCATAAATAAATAAATAATCTTTTTAGAGTAATTTTGAGAATTTCATATCTGAATATATTTTGTATCTGTCTTAAACCAAGTTCTTGACCCTATTATTTCTGATAGCAAGTGTGACTTTAAATATTTGGAAACTAAATATTATGAAATCTTACATGACCATATATTGACTTTGATGTGAATTTCTTATATTTATGTTGTGCACTTCATTGGATTTGTTATATCATTCTGTAACATATTAGTCTATCTCATCCATACTATTACTAATCTTTATATATTCCTGTGTTAAAATTCTAGAAATACACATTTAGATGCTGATAAGTTTGACGATGATAGAGACTCCAAGAAGAGATCATACTCCAGGAACATGCATGTTCAGAATGACTGGAGAGCAATTCAATTTATACAAATAATTTACTGCCTATATGTTCTAATATTGTAAAATCATAAGTAAGTTTCTAATTATATAACTATTAGCATTCTAGGTTTTTTAATTGTATAGAAATACAAAGGTATGAGATAAATGTGGGGGTAGCAAAAGACTTTGAGTTTTTAAGGGAAAATGGTAAATGGCCACTCTTCCCCCAGTGAGAGTTCTTTGGTGGAAATATATTTTAGTGTGTAGTATAAAACTTTTGATGACTCACACTGCATCATCTCTCTGTTCTTATCATACAATCTTAATTTCCATTTTCTAGCATCAGATAATGGATCTTGAAGTGAAGATTCAGAAATTCATGATAGGTCCAAGGATATCTGAATCATTTTTTATGCATATTTCCTGAATGATTGTGAAAATCAAGTGATAATTTTGGTATCCCTATTTCATGAGATTCGTGTTCCTTTATATGTAATAGAATTTAATGCAATAAAGCTTTTTAATGTTAAAGTGTTAGGATGTATTCATATGAAATCTGTGTATTCCTATTAAGGGTCAAGAAGATCCCCTGGAGAAGGAAATGGCAACCCATTCCAATATTCTTGCCTTTGAAATCCCATGAACAGAGGAGCCTGGCAGCTACAGTCTATGGGGTCTCAAAGAGTAGGATACAGTTAGTGACTAAACAATGGTAACAGCAAAATTAAATCTTACCAATAGAATGTATTGTAATTCTTATTATAATAGAAGCATCTCCAGTAATTTAGAGGTATTTTTTATCATACACAGATCTTCATTGCACACAAGACTAATTTGTGTTTATAAAATAAATGGGGCAAATGATTGGAATAACTTGCATTAATTATATTTTGTTTTTAAATTTTATAGTTATAATTTTAAAATTATATTATGCATTATGGTTTACATTTATAATTATCTGTTATTTTAATATATATTTAATAGTTCAGTATTCTTCCCTTGAGAACTCCATGAACAGTATGAAAAGGCAAAAAGAGACGATACTGAAAGATGAACTCCCCAGGTTGGTAGGTGCCCAATATTGTACTGCAATGGAGAATAGCTCCAGAAAGAATGAAGAGGTTGAGCCAAAGCGAAAAAAAATGCACAGCTGTGGAAGTGAATGGTGATGGAAATAAAGTACGGTGCTGTAAAGAACGACATTGCATAGGAACCTGGAACGTTAGGACCATGAATCAAGGTAAATTGAGAGTGGTCAAAAAAGATATGGTAAGAGTGAACATTGACATTTTAGAAATCAATGAACTAAAATGGACTGGAATCAATTCAGTTCAGTTGCTCAATCATATACAATTCTTTGCGACCTCATAAACTGCAGGATGCCAGACCTCCCTGTCCATCACCAACTCCCAGAGCCTACCCAAACTCATGTCCATTGAGTCAGTGATGCCATCCAACCATCTCATTCTCTGTCATCTCCTTGTCCTCCTGCCCTCAATCTTTCCCAGCATCAGAGTCTTTTCTAATGAGTCAGCTCTTAGCATCAGGTAGCCAAACTATTAGAGTTTCAGTACAACATCAGTCCTTCCAGTCAACATGTAGCACTGATCTCCTTTAGAATGAACTGGTTGGATCTCCTTGCAGTCCAAGGGACTCTCAACAGTCTTCTCCAACACCACAGTTCAAAAGCATCAATTCTTTTGCACTCAGCTTTCTTTATAGTCCAACTATCACATTCACACATGACTACTGGAAAAACCATAGCCTCGACTAGTTGGATCTTTGTTGGCAAAGTAATGTCTCTGCTTTTGAATATGCTGTCTAGGTTGATCATAACTTTTCTTCTAAGGAGTAACCGTCTTTTAATTTCATGGCTGCAGTCACCATCTGCAGTGATTTTGGAGCCCAAACCAATAAAGTCAGCCACAGTTTCCACTGTTTCCCCATCTATTTGCCATGAAGTGATGGGACCAGTTGCCATGATCCTAGTTTTCTGAATGTTGAACTTTAAGCCAACTTTTTCACTCTCTTCTTTCACCTACATCAAGAGGCTCTTTAGTTCTTCTATACCTTCTGCCATAAAGACGGTGTCAAGTGCATATCTAAGGTTATGGATATTTCTCCCAGCAATCTTGATTTCAGCTTGTGCTTCCTCCAGCCCAGCGTTCCTCATGATGTACTCTGCATATAAGTTGAATAAGAGGGTGACAATATATAGCCTTGACATACTCCTTTTCCTATTTGGAACCAGTCTGTTGTTCCATATCTAGTTCTAACTGTTCCTTCCTGACCTGCATACATATTTCTCAAGATGGAGGTCAGGTGGTCTGGTATTCCCATCTCTTGAACAATTTTCCACAGTTTATTGTGATACACACAGTCAAAGGCTTTGGCATAGTCAATAAAGCAGAAATAGATGTTTTTCTCGAACTCTCTTGCTTTTTCGATGATCCAGCGGATGTTGGCAATTTGGTCTCTGGTTCCTCTGCCTTTTCTAAAACCAGTTTCAACATCTGGAAGTTCACAGTTCACATATTGCTGAAGCTTGGCTTGGAGAATTTTGATTATTACTTTACTAGCATGTGAGATGAGTGCAATTGTGTGGTAGTCTGAGCATTTTTTGGCTTTGTCTTTCTTTGGGATAGTAATGAAAACTGAACTTTTCCAGTCCTGTGACCACTGCTGAGTTTTCCAAATTTGCTGGCCTATTGAGTCCAGCATTTTCACATCATCATCTTTCAGGATTTGAAATAGCTCCACTGGAATTGCATCACCTCCACTAGCTTTGTTCGTAGTGATGCTTTCTAAGGCCCACTTGACTTCACATTCCAGGATGTCTGGCTCTAGGTGAGTGATCACACCATTGTGATTAACTCAGTCGTGAAGACCTTTTTGTACAGTTCTTCTGTGTGTTCTTGCCACCTCTTCTTAATATCTTCTGCTTCTGTCAGTCCATACAATTTCTGTCCTTTATCGAGCCCATCTTTGCATGAAATGTTCCCTTGGTATCTCTAATTTTCTTGAAGAGATCTCTAGTCTTTCCAATTCTATTGTTTTCCTCTATTTCTTTGCATTAATCCCTGAGGAAAGCTTTCTTATCTCTCCTTGTTATTCTTTGGAACTCTGCATTCAAATGGGTATCTTTCATTTTCTCCTTTGCTTTTCACTTCCCTCCTTTTCTCAGCTATTTATAAGGCCTCCTCAAAAAGCCATTTCTATTTCTTGGGGATGATCTTGATCCCTGTCTCCTGTACAATGTCAAGAATCCCTGTCCATAGCTCATCAGGCACTCTGTCTATCAGATCTAGTCCCTTAAATCTATTTCTCACTTCCACTGTATCATCTCAAGGCATTTGATTTAGGTCATACCTCAATGGTTTATTGGTTTTCCCCACTTTCTTTAATTTAAATCTAAATTTGACAATAATGAGTTCATGATATGAGCCACAGTTAACTCCTGGTCTTGTTTTTGCTGACTGTATAGAACTTCTCTAAATTTGGCTGCAAAGAATATAATCAATCTGATTTCTGTGTTGGCTATCTGGTGATGTCCATGTGTAGAGTCTTCTTTTTTGTTGTTGGAAGAGGGTGTTTGCTATGACCAGTGCTTTCTCTTGGCCAAACTGCATTAGCCTTTGTCCTGCTTGATTCTGTACTCCAAGGCCAAATTTGCCTGTTATTCCAGGTACCTCTTGACTTCCTACTTTTGCATTCCAGTCCCCTATAATGAAAAGGACATCTTTTTTGGATGTTAGTTCTAGAGAGTCTTGTAGGTCTTCATAGAACTGTTCAACTTCAGCTTCTTCAGCATTACTGGTCAGGGCATAGACTTGGATTACCATGATATTGAATGATTTGCCTTGGAAATGAACAGAGACCATTCTGTCATTTTTGAGATTGCAACCGAGTACTGCATTTCAGACTCTTTTGTTGACTATTATGGCTACTCCATTTCTTCTAAGGGACTCCTGCCCACAGTAGTAGATATAATGGTCATCTGAGTGAAATTCACCCATTCCAGTCCATTTTAGTTCGCTGATTCCTAGAATGTCAATTTTCACTCTTGCCATCTCCTGTTTGACCACTTCCAATTTACCTTGATTCACGGTCCTAACATTCCAGGTTCCTATGCAATGTTGCTCTTTATAGCATCGGACCTTGCTTCTATCAGTAGTCACATCAACTACTGGGTGTTATTTTTGCTTTGGCTCCATACCTTCATTCTTTCTGAAGTTATTTCTCCACTGATCTCCAGTAGCATATTGGGCACCTACTGACCTTGGGAGTTCATCTTTTAGTGTCCTAGCATTTGGCCTTTTCATACTGTTCATGGGGTTCTCAAGGCAAGAATACTGAAGTGGTTTGCCATTCCCTTCTCCAGTGGACCACATTTTGTCAGACCTCTCCACCATGACTTGTATATCTTGGGTGGCCCCACACGGCATGGCCTAGTTTCATTGAGTTAGATAAGGCTGTGGTCCATGTGATCATATTGGCTAGATTCTTGTGATTGTGATTTCAGTCCGGTTGCCCTCTGATGCCCTCTCTCAGCTCCTACCATCTTACTTGGGTTTCTCTTACCTTGGATGTGGGGTATCTCTTCACAACTGCTCCAGCAAAGTGCAGCCACTGCTCTGTACCTTGGACTTGGGGTATGTCCTCACACCCGCTGCTCCTGACCTTGGACGTGGGGTATCTCCTCTCTGCCACTTGCTGCTCTTGCACCACCCAACTGCCTCTAGCCGCTCCTGCGCCACGGCCACCACTCACCGGAATAGGACTGGAGTAGGCGAATTTAATTCAGGTGACCATTATATCTACTACCATGGGAAAGAATCCCTCAGAATAAATGGAGTAGCTCTCATAGTCAATAAGAGTCCTAAATGCAATACTTCAGTGTAATCTCAAAAGCAACCAAATGATCTCTGTTCAATTCCAAGCCAAACCACTCAGTATCACAGTAATCCTAGTCTATGCCCCCAACCACTAACGCTGGATAAGCTGAAGTTGAATGGTTCTATGAAGATCTATAAGACCTCCTAGAGCTAACACACACACACACACACACACACACACACACACACACACACACAAAGATGTCCATTTAATCATAAGAGACTGGAATGCAAAAGTAGGAAGTCAAGAGATACCTGGAGTAACAGGCAAGTTTGGTCCTGGGGTACAACATGAAGCAGGGCAAAAGCTAGCAGAGTTTTGCCTAGACAATGCACTGGTGATAGTAAACACCCTCTTCCAACAATGCAAGAGATGACTCTACACATAGACATTACTAGATGGTCAATACAGAAATCAGAATGATTTTATTCTTTGTAGCGGAGGACAAAGAGCTTGATATAGTCAGTAAACACAAGACCAGGAGTTGAGTGTGGCTCAGGTCATGAACTCCTTATTGGAAAATTCAGACTTAAATTGAAGAACGTAGGGAAAACCACTAGACTATTCAAGTATGACCTAAATCAAATCCCTTGAGATTATACAGTAGGAGTGACAAATAGACTCAAGGGATTAGATCTGATAGAGTGCCTGAAGAACTATAGACAGAGGTTCATAACATTGTACAGGAGGCAGCGATCAAAACCATGCCCAAGAAACAGAAATGCAAAAACGCAAAATGGTTGTCTGAGGAGGTCTTACAAATAGCTAAGAAAAGAAGAGATGTGAAAGGCAAAGGAGAAAGCCTTGTCATATGAATGCAGAGTTTGAAGAATAGCAGGGAAAGATAAGAAAGCTTTCCTCAGCGATCAATGCAAAGAAATGGAGGAAAACAATAGAATGGGAAAGACTAGAGATCTCTTCAAGAAAATTAGAGATACCAAGGGAACATTTCATGCAAAGATAGGCTCAGTAAAGGACAGAAACAGCATGGACCCAAAAGAAGCAGAAGATATTAAGAAGTGGCAAGAATACAGAGGAGAACTATCCAAAAAGATCTTAATGACTCAGATAACCATGATTGCGTGACCACTCACCTAGAGCCAGACATCCTGGAGTATGAAGTCAAGCGGGCCTTAGGAAGCATCACTACAAATAAAGCCAGTGGAGGTAATGGGATTCCAGCTGAGCTATTTCAAATCCTAAAAGATGATGCTGTGAAAGTGCTGCACTCATATGCCAGCAAATTTGGAAAACTCAGCAGTGGCCACAGGACTGGAAAAGGTCAGTTTTCATTCCAACCTCAATGAAAGGCAATGCCAAAGAATGTTCAAACTACCACACAATTTCATTCATCTCACATGCTAGCAAAGTAATGCTCAAAATTCTCCAAGCTAAGCTTCAACAATATGTGAACTGAGAAATTCCAGATATTCAAGCTGCATTTAGAAAAGGCAGAGGAACCAGAGATCAAATTGCCAATATCCACTGGATCATAGACAAAGCAAGAGAAGATGTGGTCCCAAGATGGTCGAGAATAGTGTGGGTAGACCACTCTCTCCCCGACAAATTCATCAAAAGATCAGTTGAATGTTGAGCCACTTCGACAAAACAACTTCTGAATGATGGCAGAGGACACCAGGCATGCAGAAAGGCAGCCCAGTCTCTTCAAAAGGAGGTAGGACAAAATATAAAAGACAAAAACAGCAACAAAAGATTTAGAGATGGAGACCTATCCTGGGGATGGAGTTTGAAGGAGGAGTAAGTTTCCACACAGTAGGAAACCCTCTCACAGACGTGTCTGTGGAGAGACTTGGAATCTCAGAGAGCAACATAACTGTGGGGTGGGGGAGCACAGAATACTCACCTAACCTTAACTACTTGCAGAAAAGTGGCTTAGATGCCTGCATCTACAAACAGCAAGTGGGGTCTGAATAGGAAAGTGTGGGCTGCATCATTGGTCCTTAGCATAAGGACCACCTTTGAATGCCCTGAGGACAATCTGTAGGGCTCATGTGCCATAGCAACCCAAACCGTGGGATCGCCAGAGACACAAACACAAAAAAGGACTTTTCCTGTGGAAGACTCTAACACAGCATGGGGACCCCTGGTGCATTCACAGAATGAAGGATTGTGCTTGCCCTAGTGAATACCAAAGGAGAGCAAGCCAGCTGCCATTTACAGCCGTCCCTCCCCAGAGGCAGAGAGGCAGGTGCACAACAGCCAGAGACGGAAGGCAAGGGGCTCCTGCAATCTCGGCCCCAGAGACCGCATCTTCCACCAAACTGTGAGCAGGCTGCGAGTTGATAATGATGTCTTCCTGGGATCCTGGACGGTTCACATCTGCCAGGAGTGCACAGCCTGAGATCAGCTGCCCAGAGGAGATACATCGCACACCTGGGACTGTGCCCTCATGGTGCACCCAGGAAACTGAGTCGCCAAGATAGGAAGTGCATAAGATTCAAGGCCCACCTGGGACAGCGCGCTTGCCAAGCCACCGGTTGCCTGAGCAGTTTGGACCTGGGAAGGGCACAAAACCCACAGCCCATCTGGGTCTGTGCCTTTGCAGAACACCCGAGAACCTGAGCGGCTTAGACCTGGGAAGTACATGAAACACAGGTTCCACTTGGGACAGTGCCATTGCAGAGCACCCTGGAGCCTGAGCAGTGTGGACCCAGGAAATTCATGCTGCCTTGGGCTGTGGCAAACCCATTGTGGTCCATCCAATGTGAGCACTCCACACACATGCCAGTGGAATTTGTTTGTAGTGTCCATCCCTCTCCATAGCACAACTGAACAAGTGAGCCTAAATGAGTGGCCACCTTCACCCCCTCATGTCAGGGCAGAAATTACACACTGAATAGACTTGCAAACAGAAGAAGCCAAAATAAAGAAAGGAGGGGGGACTTCTCTGAAAGTGACAGGTACAACTGATTAAAACTGCAGTTAATGTTGAGACTGTGCATTTGAGGGGCAACTATACACCTTGAGAACAAGTACAAGCCTGAGCAAGGGACTGATACTGAACTGACACCACACAGCATCTCCAGAGAAATTCTAGATACATTTTTACCATCATAACTTTTTTAAATTTAAATTTATTTATTTAATTTTTTCCTGGCTTTTTTATTTTTTATACTAATAATTAAAAATATTTATTTTAATTAGAGGCTAATTACTTTACAATATTGTATTGGTTTTGCCATACATCAACAAATTTTATTTCTTTAATACTCCTTTAACTTTCATTTTTATAGCCTACTATTTATTACCTTTCAAAAAAAACCCTGTTTTTTAAAAAACAATTCCATATATATTTTTTAATTTGAGGGATTGGTTTTGTTTTGTATTTTTTTATATTGTATTTTTGAAACTCTATTCTAGGTTTTTAATCTCTGCTTTTTTGTATTTGTTATCAATTTTGTACCTTTAAGAATCTGATCTTCAGTATCCACTTTCACTTAGGGATTTGATTACTGGCTTGATTGCTCTCAAAGGTCCAACAATTCAAAGCTATGGTTTTTCCAAGAGTCATGTATGGATGTGAGAGTGGGACTATAAAGAAAGCTGAGTGCTGAAGAATTGATGCTTTTGAACTGTGGTGTTGGAGAAGACTCTTGAGAATCCCTGCCAGGAGATCCAACCAGTTAAGCCTAAAGGAAATCAGTCCTGAACATTCATTAGAAGGACTGAAGCTGGAGCTGAAACTCCAATACTTTGGCCACCTGATGCGAAGACCTGAATCACTGGAAAAGACCCTGATGCTGGGAAAGATTGAAGGCAGGAGGAGAAAGGGATGACAGAGGATGAGATGGCTGGGTGGCATCACCAACTCGATGGACATGAGTTTGAGTTAGCTTTCGAAGTTGGTGATAGACAAGGAAGCCTGGCATGCTGCAGTCTATGGGGTCTCAAAAAGTCAGACACATATATATGCGTTAGTATACTGCACCCTGCTTATGAGACAGCAAAAGAGACACTGATGTATAGAACAGACTTTTGGACTCGGGGACTGGGAGAGGGTGGGACGATTGGGGAGAATAGCATTGAAATATGTATAATATCATATCTGAAACGAGTCAGTCCAGGCACGATGCCCGATAACAGATGCCTGGGACTGGAGCACTGGGATGACCTGGAGGGATGGTGTGGGAGGTGGGGAGGGAGGAGGGTTCAGGATGGGGAGCACGTGTATTCTGGTGGCGGATCCATCTCGATGTATAGTAAAAGTAATACAATATTGTAAAGTTAATAAAAATTAAAATAATAATAATAATAATAAAAAAAGGGAAAAAAATAAATAAAAATATCACAAATATTGAAAAAAAAAAAAAAGTCAGACACAGCTGAGCGACTGAACTTGATTGCTGTCTCCCCTTTAGACTCTCCCTTTTCTCCTCTGGATCACTCTATCTCCTCCCTTCCTCTTCTCTTCTTTGTATCTCTGTGAATCTCTCTGGATGTTCCTGGATGTGGAGAGTTGTTTCTGTGCTGCATGGAGAAGTCTTGAGGCTACTGTAACAGAAGAGCTGAAATCCAGAGGCAGGAAGCTTAACCCCAGAACTTGAGAATATCAGAGAACTCCAGACTCCAGGGAACATAATAGACAAGAGCTCACCCAAAAGTCTCCATACCTACAATGAAACCAAGCTCCATCTACAAGCCAACAAGTTCCATGCAAGACGCACCACGCTTATGCCCCACCAAACAGGAAAACAACACAGAACATTAAAAGACGGGCTGCCCAAAGCCATGCAAAACCCATAAACACCCCAAAACTCACTACTGGACACTTCATTGTACTCCAGAGAAAAGAGATCCAGCTACACCCACCAGAGTACAGACACAAGCTCTCCCAACCAGGAAACCTTGACAAGCCACTGGTCCAACCCCACCCACAGGGAGCAGACTCAACAACTAAGAGGAACCACAAACTTCCAGCCTGCAGAAATGGCACCTCAACACAGCAATCTAATAAAAATGAAAAGACAGAGAAATATTCAGCAGGTGAAGGAACATGATAAAAACCCACCAAACCAAACAAAGTAGGAGGAGGTACAGAGTCTACCTGAAAAAGAATTGGATCATAGTATAGATGATCCAAATCTTGAAGACAGAAAGCAATTACAGATAAATAGAGTAGAGACAAGGATAGAGAAGATGCAAGAAATGTTTAACAAGGACCTAAAAGAAATAAAGAAGTGGCCATCAATAATGAACAGTGCAAAAACTGAGACTAAAAGCACTCTGGAGAGAACCAACAGTAGAATAACTAGGCAGAAGAGAGGATAAGTGAGGTGAAAGATAGAATGGTAGAATAAATGAAGCATAGAGGAAAAAAGATTTAAAAGAAATGAGGACAACCTCAGAGACATCTGGGACAATGTTAAATGCCCCATCAGACAAATCATAGGGGTACCAGAAGGCCAAAAGAAAGGGCATGAGAGAATACTTGAGGAGGTAATAGTCCAAAAGTTCCCTAAAATTGGGAAGGAAATAGCCACCCAAGTCCAAGAAATCCAGAGTGTCCCAAACAGGATAAACCCAAAGTGAAGCACCCCAGTTCAGTTTAGTTCAGTCACTCAGTCATGTCTGACTCTGCGATCCTATGAATCACAGCACACCAGGCCTCCCTGTCCATCACCAACTCCCAGAACCTACCCAAACCCATGTCCATGAAGTCGGTGATGCCATCCAGCCATCTCATCCTCTGCTTCCCCTTCTCCACCTGCCCCCAATCCCTCCCAGCATCAGGGTCTTTTCCAATGAGTCAACTTTTCGCATGAGGTGGCCAAAGTATTGAAGTTTCAGCTTCAGCATCAGTCCTTCCAAAGAACACCCAGGACTGATCTCCTTTAGGATGGACTGGTTGGATCTCCTTGCAGTCCAAGGGACTTTCAAGAGTCTTCTCCAACACTATAGTTCAAAAGCATCAATTCTTCAGAGTTTCTTCACAGTCCAACTCTCACATCCATACATGACCACTGGAAAAACCATAGCCTTGACTAAATGGACCTTCGTTGGCAAAGTAATGTCTCTGCTTTTTAATATGCTATCTAGGTTAGTCATAACTTTCCTTATTAATCAAACTAACAAAAATTAAGCACAAAGAACAAATATTAAAAGCAGCAAGGGAAAGGCAAGAAAAAACACACACGGGGATCCCCATAAAGATAACAACTGATCTTTTAATAGAAACTCTTCAGGCCAGAAGGGAATGGCAGGACATACTTAAAATGATGAAAGAGAAAAATGTACAACCAAGATTACCCAGGAAGTATATCATTCATATATGAAGGAGAAATCAAAAGCTTTACAAACAAAAGCTGCACCACCAAACCAGCTCTTCAAAAAAATGCTAATAGATTTCCTCTAGACAGGAAACACACACAAAAAAAAGGTTTATTAAAATGAACCCAAAACAACAAAGTAAAAGGTAATGAGATCATACTTATCAATAATTACCTTAAATGTAAATGGATTATATGCTCCAACCCAAAGACAAAGACTGGCCAAATGGATACAAAAATAAAATCACTATATATGCTGTCTACAAGAGACCCACCTTAAACCTAGGGACACATACAGACTGAAAGTAAGGGGATGGAATAAGATATTTCATGCAATTGGAGACTAAAAGATAGGAGTAGCAATACTTATACCAGCTAAAATAGACTTTGAAATAAAGACCATGATAAGAGACAAAGAAGGACACTACATAATGATCAAAGGATCAATAGAAGAAGATATAGCAATTATAAATATATATGAACCTAACAAAGGAGCACCTCAATATGTAAGGTAAATGCTAACATGACAGGGAAATTAACAGTAACACAATAATAGTGGGGGCTTTAATAGCCCACTCACACTTATGGATAGAACAACCAAAAAACAAAAATAGCAAGGAAACACAGCTTTAAATGATACAATGGACCAGTTAGACCTAACTGATATTTCATGCAGCTCAATACCAGAAAAACGAACAACCCAATCAAAAAGTGGACCAAAGAACTAAACTGACATTTCTCCGAAGAAAACATACAGATGGCTAACAAACACATTAAATGTTGATGATGCTCAACATCAAAACCACAATGAGATATCATCTCATGCTGGTCAGAATGGCCACCATCAAAAATCTACAAACAGTAAATACTGGAGATAGTGTGGAGAAAAGGGAGCCCTCTTACACTGTTGGTGGGAATTCAAACTGGTACAGCCACTATGGAGAACAATATGGAGATTCCTTTAAAAACTGGAAATATACATACAATCCAGCAATCCCACTGCTGGGCATACACACTGAGGAAACCAGAATTGAAAGAGACACATGTACCCCAATATTCATTGCAGCACTGTTTACAATAGCTAGGACATGGAAGAAACCTAGATGTTCACTGGCAGATAAATGGATAAGGAAGTTGTGGTACATATACATATTGGAATATTATTGTGCTATAAAAAAGAATGCATTTGAGTCAGTTCTAATGAGATGGATGAAACTGGAGTCTATTATACAGAGTGAAGTCAGAGAAACACCAGTATAGTATATTAATGCATGTATATCCAATTTAGAAAGATGGTAACAATGTTCCTATATGCAAGGCAGCAAAAGAGACACAGATGTAAAGAACCGACTTTTGGACTATGTGGGAGAAGGCAAGGGTGGGAAGCTATGAGAGAACAACATTGAAACGTGTATTATGATATGTAAAATAGATGACCAAAGTAAGTTTCATGCATGAAGTAGAGCACTCAAAGCTGGTGCTCCGGGACAACACAGAGGGATGGGAAGGGGAGGGACATGGGAGGGGGCTTCAGGATGAGGGGACACATGTGCACCCATGGCTGATTCATGTCAATGTATGGAAAAAACTACCACAATATAGTAAACTAATTAACCTCCAATTAAAATAAGTTAATTAGTTTTAAAAAAAGAAAAAGCAAGAGAATTCCAGAACATCTTCTTCTGCTTCATTGACCATGCTAAAGCCTTTGACTGTGTGGATCTCAAAAAAAACTGTGGGAAGTGCTTAAAGTAATAGGAAAAGCAGACCACCTTACCTGCCTCCTGAGAAATCTGTATGCAGCTCAAGAAGCAACAGTTAGAACTAGACATGGAAAAACAGACTGGTTCCAAATTGGGAAAGGAGTAAGTCAAGGCTGTATATTTTCACCCTTCTTATGTAACTTCTATGCGGAGTGAAAAGTGAAGTGAAGTCGCTCAATCATGCCCTACTCTTTGCGCCATGGAGTGTAGCCTACCATGCTCCTCCATCAATGGGATTTTCCAGGCAAGAGTACTGGAGTGGATTGCCATTTCCTTCTCCAGAGAATCTTCCCAACCGAGGGGCTGAACACAGGTCTCCCGCATTGTGGGCAGATGTTTTACCATCTGAGCCACCAGGGAATTCCAATGCAAAGACTTCAAAGTCTATGCAGAGTACATCATGTGAAATGCCAGGCTGGATGAAACACAACCTGGAATCAAGATTGCCAGTAGAAATGTCAATAACCTCAAATATGTAGACGACACCACTCTTATGGCAGAGAGCAAAGAGGAACTCAAGATTCTCTTGAGTGAAAGAGGAGAGTGAAAAAGTTGGCTTAAAACTCAACATTCCAAAAATGAAGATCATGGCATTCCAGTCCCATCACTTCATGGCAAGTAGATGGGGAAACAATGGAAACAGCGAGAGATCTTATTTTCTTGGGTTCCAAAATCCCACAGATGGTGACTGCAGCCATGAAATTCAAAGATGTTTGCTTCTTGAAAGAAAAGCTATGACCAACCTAGACAGCATATTAAAAAACAGAGACATTGCTTATTACTTTACCACAAAGGCACATCTAGTCAAAGCTATGGCTTTTCCAGTAGTCATGTATGGATGTGAGAGTTGGACCATAAAGAAAACTGAGCACAAATGATGGATGCTTTTGAACTGCAGTGTGGGAGAAGACTCTTGAGATTCCCTTGGACTGCAAGGAGATCAAATCCGTCAATCCTAAGTGAAACCAGTCCTGAATATTCATTGGAAGGACTGATGCTAAAACTGAAGCTCTGATACTTTGGCCACCGGATGCAAAGAACTAACTCATTGGAAAATACCCTGATTCTGGGAAAGATTGAAGGCAAGAGGAGAAGGGGACAAGAGAGGATGAGATGGTTTGGTGGCATCACTGACTCGATGGACATGAGTTTGAGCAAGCTCCGGGAGTGGGTGATGGACAGGGAAGCCTGGCATGCTGCAGTACATAGGGTCACAAAGAGTTGGACACAACTGAGTGACTGAACTGAGCTGGACTATTTTAATTATATTGATAGTTAAATATAATAAATTTATGTATTTCTTTGGTATATATTTACTAAATAATTATATTTAAGACAGATTGATGATCACTATGAATACAGACATTTAAAATACATGATCCTTTTCTTAAGGACCTTATGTTTAGGTCTTTAATACATTTTGAGTTTATTTTGTAGCTGGGGATACATATTGATTATGCATTGATGCATATTGATTAAAACATGCATATTGATTAATGAAAGCTCTAGTATAGAGGTATGGAAAGTGTTGTTGAAAGTAAAAGAAAGGATTAGTTTTGCTACTAAGAACTAATGGAAAAGCCATGGAGTGATTCACAGAAAAGGTGATATTGGAACTGGACGTTTAATACAATATTTCATCACTTTGCTGTAATTAAAATCTTAGATTTTTTAGGATTTAGTCACCATATTTACCTTGATAATTAGAAAACTTTCCTCTAGAAATGAGTTATTCCTAACCTTTATACCATGTTCTATGCTTTGAAATTTGGGGAAATTTAACCGTGAGTTAATACAATATTTAAGAATCACAAAGGATGCTGAAATCAGGATTAAGCACACCATTCAGAATGGCCATCATCAAATAATATACCAACAGTCATTGCTGGAGAGGAAGTGGACAAAAGGGAACTTTTCTGCATTGTTTGTGGGAATGTAAACTGATGGAGTCATTATGGAGAGTCCTTAAAAACTAGGAATAATTATACCATATGACCCAGCAATCCCACTACTGAGCTTATACCCTGAAAGTCACAATTCTAAATGGCACATGCACCCCAGTGTTCACTGCATCACTAATTACAATAGCTAGGACATGGAAGCAACCTAGATGTCCACTGACAGATGAATGGATAGAGAAGTTGTGGTACATGTATATAATGATATATTACTAAGCCATAAAAATGAATAAATTTGTTATATGGAAGCACAAAAGACCCTGAATAGCCCAAACAATCTTGAGAATGAAGAATGGAGCTTGAGGAATCAATCTTCCTGTCCTCAGACTATACTACAAGGTTACAGTTATCAAGATGGTATGGTACTGACAAAAAAAAAAAAAACAAAAAACTAGAAATATATACCAATGGAACAAGGTAGAAAGCCCAAAGAAACCTACGCATCTCTGAGCACCTTGGCTTTGACAAAGGAGGCAAGAATATCCATGGAGAAAAGACAGTCTCCTCCATAAATTGTGTTGGGAAAACTGGATGCTGCTGCTGCTGCTGCTGCGTCGCTTCAGTCATGTCTGACTCTGTGCGACCCCATAGACGGCAGCCCACCAGGCTCCTCCATCCCTGGGATTCTCCAGGCAAGAACACTGGAGTGGGTTGCCATTTCCTTCTCCAATGCATGAAAGTGAAAAGTGAAAGTGAAGTTGCCCAATCGTGTCTGACTCTTCACGACCCCATGGACTGCAGCCCATCAGGCTCCTCCATCCATGGGATTTTCCAGGCAAGAGTACTGGAGTGGGGGGCCATTGCCTTCTCCGGAAAAACTGGATAGCTATACATTAAAAAAAAAAAAAAAGAAGAAATTAGAACACTTCCTAACATAATACACAAAAATAAATTCATAATGGATTAAAGACCTAAATATAATGCCAGAAATTATAAAACTCTTAGAGGAAAGCTTAGAACACTCTTTGACACAGCCATAGAAAGATCTTCTTTTTTTTTTTAATTTAATTTAATTTTTTAACTTTACAATATTGTATTGGTTTTGCCATATATCAAAGTGAATCCACCACAGGTATACATGTGTTCCACCTACCTCCTAGAGTAATGGAAATAAAAACAAAACTAAGCAAACGGAGCATGATTAAACTTAAATGCTTTTGCGCAGCAAAGGAAACCATAAAGAAGGTGAAAGATAATCCTCAGATTGGGATAAAATAATTTTAAATGAGATAGCTGACAAAAACTTAATCTGTAAAATATAGAAGAAGCTCATGCAACTCAATATCAGAAAAACAATCCAATCAAAAATGGGCAGAAACCTAAAACAAACATTTCCCCAAAGAAGACATACAGATGGCTAATAAACACATGAAAAGATGCTCAACATCACTTATTATTCGAGAAATACAAATCAAAGCTACAATGAGGTATCACCTCACACCAGTCAGAATGGCCATAATAAAAATATCTTCAAATAATAAATGCTGGGAAGGATGTGGAAAAAAGGGAATCTCAACACACTGTTGAGAATGTAAATTAATACAGTCACCATGGAGAACAGTATGGAACTGTCTTTAAAAACTAGAAATAAAGCTACCATATGACCCAGTAATCCCACTACTGGGTATATACCCTGACAAAACCATAACTGAAAAAGTCACATGTACTCCAATGTTCATTGCAGTACTATTTACGGTAGCCAGGATATGGAAGCAATCTAGATGTCCTTTGACAGATGAATGGTAAAAAAGTTGTGACACATATATACAATGGAGTGTTATTCATCTATAAAAAACAAATTTGAGCCACTTTTAGTGAGGTGGATAAACCTAGAACCTATTACGCAGAGTGAAGTAGGTCAAAAAGAGAAAAACATTGTATATTAATGCATATATATAGAATCTAGTAAACTGATACTGATGAACCTATTCCTAGGGCAGCAATAGAGATGCAGACATAGAGAACACACTTGTGGAAACAGAACGGGAAAGACGCTGGGAAGAATTGAGATAGTAGCATTGAAACATATACATTACCATATGTAAAATAGCCAGTGGGAATTTGCTATATGATGCAGGGAGCTCAAACTGATGCTCTATGACAACCTAGAGGGATGGGATGAGGTGGAAGATGGAAGGGAGGATCAAGAGGGAAGTGACATATGTGTAGCAGCTGTAGGAGTAGTGTTAGTCACTTAGTCATGTCTGACTCTGTGCAACCTTGTAGACTGTAGCCCTTCAGGCTTCTCTGTCCATGGGATTCTTCAGGCAAGAATACTGGAGTGGGTTGCCTTTTCCTTCTCCAGGGGATCATCCCAACCCAGGGATTGAACCCAGGTCTCCTGCCTTACAGGCAAATTCTTTTACCACCTGAGCTACAGGAAAGCCCATATGTATACCTGTGGCTGATTCATGTTGACGTATGACAGAAACCAACACAACATTATACAGCAACTTTCCTCCAATTAAAAAATAAATTTAAAAAAGAATTACAACAGAACCTGGAAAGACTCTTGACAGTGTCTGCAAATTCTTTAATTGTAAGATTACAGAAGGGTTTCTGTGCATCAATTTGTAATCTCTCAAATATAACCAATACTAATTCTTCCACTTAGGATACTTTTGAGGATTAAATGAAATAATGTGTGTTAAGCAGTTGATGCTATTAATGGTAGAGAGTATGAATTCAAGAAGTGTTCAGTGTAGAATTATTAAGAGTTAAGCATGGGGTCACAAAGAGTCGGACACAACTGAGTGACTGAACTGAACTGAAGAATAGGCTAGACAATAAATTATAGATATATCAAACATAGTTATACCTTAAATTGACACAACATTGTAAATCAACTATACTTCAATTAAAAAAATTTTAATACTAAAAAATGTGTGGAGTATTTTGGAAAAACTGCAGAGAATTACTTTCTAATGAAGGTCTACTTGAAGGCTTGAGGAGATGAGAGTGTATTTGTAAAATGTCATTATTTGGAAATTTTCCAGGCAAAGTAGTGACAATCCTATTTTTATGGGGGATAATTATTTTATATTCTAGTTTTTTCTGGTTTTAATGATCATCTATGGTGATAATGTTGATGAACAAACAGCTCTGGATGTTAGTATTTGACTCTGCTATGATTACACTCAGGTTTTCTAATTGTTTAATTATTGGTGCTTTGCTGATATATTTTCCAGCAACATTTGTGATCACAGATAATGAAATATTTCTATTTTTGGTTCATTATCACACATTTGCATTTAATTTGTCTGATTGCTGCAGGTGGAAACAATAGGTGATGCATACTGTGTTGCTGCAGGGCTCCACAGAAAAAGCCTTTGCCATGCTAAACCCATTGCTCTGATGGCCCTGAAGATGATGGAACTTTCAGAAGAGGTGTTGACACCTGATGGAAGACCAATTCAGGTAAGCCTCTCAACAATCTCGTTTGAATAGTAATGCACCTGTAACTGAAGAAGGCAAGAAATTCCCTTCTGAATTCTACTTGCTATAGTTTACAGATCTAGATAGGCCAGTTGCTTAAGAAGGAGGATTAGAGATAACTTATAAATCCAGGAAAGGAACAAATGAAATATGACCCACCCAGAATAGGAAAAAGTGTGAGGAAGACATATTACCATGGGGGGAAAAAAGGATTAAACCAAGGAAGGAACCTGCTGTCAGTGACCAGTTCACCTCCACTAAGGAAGGGTGACCATGAGAATTGGTCCTGAGAGATAATCCATAGAACAAGAAATAAGCGAGAAATTGGAGGACCTGGACAACTTCCTGTGGATAGTGTACAGGTGTTCTTATGACGCTCAGGGCTCAGGGTTACTTTTGAATTGTTTTTTGTTTCAGAGCTTGAACGTTGGAACCTTCAGACTTAAAAAAAAATGCACAACATGAAAGTTGTGAGTTTAGTTTTATTTGAGGCAAAATGAGAACTGTAGACAGGGATATAGCACCTCAGATAGATCTGAGGAACTGCTCCAAATAGCCAGGGGCAAAGGTCAGTATATATGTGATTTTGGTGAAGGGGGAATACATGCAATCAAGCACATAGTTTTTGGCAGATGGTTTCTGCAAGTCACAAGGATCAATCATCACCATGAAGGAATTTAGTGCTTTTCTAGATATGAGGAGATACAAGAATTGGGCCAATAAAATCAGTTCCTGAAAATATATAGCTATCTGAAGATCTGCCGGTCAGTTTTTCCTGAGCACAGAGTGCGTTGTTTCGCCTCTCCACCCTGAACTCTTCAGGGAGTGTTGAAAATCAGCAGCTGCAGCAGCACATGTTTCAGTCCTCACAGAGGTCGATGACAAGTGCCCATGGCAAGTGCCAACTTGTGGTTCACAAGCTCAAGACTGAGGAAACATCAAAAGCTGGAAAATGTAGTTTCCAGTGTATTGTACTCTTTTGATGCTGATGTGAAGTGAAGTGAAGTCGCTCAGTCGTGTCCGACTCTTTGCGACCCCGTGGACCGTAGCCCACCAGGCTCCTCCGCCCACGGGATTCTCCAGGCAAGATATACTGGAGTGGGTTGCTGCTGATAGCTGTCTGCAATTTGGGATTTACATCTGAGAATGGATGAAGTCACCCAGCTATATTTCTGAAAGCACCTGATAGATCCCAGAAATACTTTTACTATGAATATGTATAAACCAAAATTTGTATTTGGCAAAGTCACCTTGAATTCAAGGCATCTCTTTAATAATAATTCTTCAATGATGGGTTAAAAAATACAGAAAATGCCTCAAAATATGAATATATTTCTAGTTTGGCATTATGGCAAAGTAGATACTCTGAGTGACCCTGAATAAAATTCTTAAAATGCAGTGTTAAATAGTTTACAAATAGTAGCTTTTTGGAAAGTGCTCTATCATTGTGATAATAGGACACTCGAAAACACTATCCCTCCACAAGGAAAGTCAACCTCAATTCCCTCTTCAAAGAATTTCCACAGATAAAGTTCTCTAAAAAATGAGTGCCTAATACTAAATACAAAGCAAAATAAAACAAAGGGGAAAAAACACACACACTCACATAGGAAAGCAAAGTACTATGAGTAAGAACCAATAGAAGCAGATGAGAAAAACAGACCTGGAATGTTGTCAGATATCAAAATTATTGTACATAATCTAAATGGCATTACTTAGTATAATTAAAGAAATAAAGAGAAGCTTAAAAATCCAAGGCTGGAAAAGCTAGATTTGAAAATGAACCAGAGAATTTCTAAGCAATCAACACTATACCAAAACAAACAAAAATGAAAAATCAAGCAAACCAGAACAAAAATACTCTCAGTAAATTAGTTTAGAAGCAGACTGGATACAGCTAAAGAAAATATCCATAAATTTGTCCAGAGAATTAAAAATGGGGAAATATGAATAAAAGGATGTAAAATATATAGGAGACATTATAATTTCAGTTGGAATTACCTGCACATGAAGATAATAGAGAAAATATTTTTGAAAATTTCTCTGGAATCATTGAAAGACACAAATCAGGTCTCAGACAGTAGTCTTAAAGAATTCTACAAAAGAGAAATCATGGGAATTCAAAGCTATATCTTTTTTACATTAATGTGGTTTTTTTTTTTACTTTTTAAATAAGTATTTTAGTTTGCTTTTAATGTTTTACTTCATTTGTACTTAATTTCATGATACATCTACCATGTGTATAATGGGATATGTATATATTTTTTGAGATATAGTTGATTTGTAATATTTTCTTATTTTCAGATATGTAACGTGGTGATTCAAAATTTTTACAGATTATGCTTCATTTATAGTTATTATAAGGTATTGGCTATATACCCTGTGCTGTACAATATATCCCTGCATGCTTGTGCGTGCTAAGTTGCTTCAGCCATGTCAAATTCTTTGCAACCCTATTGACCACAGCCCGTCAGACTGTTCTGTCCATGGGGTTCTCCAGGCAATAATACTGGAATGGGTTGCCATGCCCTCCTCCAGGGATCTTCCTGACCCCGGCTTAGAACCCATTTCTCTATGTCTCCTGCATTGGCAGGTGGGTTTTTTTACCACTAGCACCATCTGGGAAGCCCACTTTATATCCTTCAGATCAGATCAGATCAGTCGCTCAGTCGTGTCCAACTCTTTGCGACCCCATGAATCGCAGCATGCTAGGCTTCCCTGTCCATCACCAACTCCCGGAGTTCACTGAGACTCACATCCATCGAGTCAGTGATGCCATCCAGCCATCTCATCCTCTGTTGTCCCCTTCTCCTCCTGCCTCCAATGCCTCCTAGCATCAGAGTCTTTTCCAATGAGTCAACTCCGCATGAGGTGGCTAAAGTACTGGAGTTTCAGCTTTAGCATCATTCCTTCCAAATAAATCCCAGGGCTGATCTCCTTCAGAATGGACTGATTGGATCTCCTTGCAGTCCAAGGGAAACTTATTTGTTTAATACATAGTAATGTGTACTTCTTACTTCCTTATCCCTATTTTTCCCCTCCATTCTTCCTTCTCCCCACAGGTAATCAATAGTTTTTGTTTTTTTTTTCTATATCTGTGAGTCTGTTTCTTTTTTGTAATATTCACTAGTTTGTTTTAATTTTTAGATTTCACATTCAAGTGAAAGCATACAGTGTTTGTATGACTTATTCCACCAAGTATGATATCCTCTGGGTCCATCCATTTTGTAGCACATGGCAAAATTTTATTCATTTTTTTTATGTCTGAGTAGTATTCTGTAGTATATATATACCACAATCTGTTGATAGACCCTTAGAATATTTCCATATCTTCATAATTGTAATTAATGCTGCTATGAACATTGAGGTGCACATATCCTTTCAAATAAGTGTTCTGGTTTTCTTTAGCTATATATACCCAGGAGTTGAAATGATGGGTCATATGATACTTCTATCTTTAATTTTTTGAGTAATTTCCAAACTGTCTTACACAGTTGCTACACAAATTCACATTTCCATCAACAGTATACAAGAGTCCCCCTTTCTCAGCATCCTCACCATTTGTTATTGTGGTCTTTTTGATCAGAGCCATTCTGACAGGTATGAAGTGGTATCTCCTTGTGGTTCTAACTTGAATTTTTCTGATGACTAGGGATGTTGAGCATTTTTTTCATGTGTCTGATGGAAGTGTATCTGTTCAAGTTTTCTGCCCATTTTTAATTGAATTGTTTATTTTTTGACATTGAGTTGTATGAGCTGTTTGTATATTTTGTTTATATATTTTATATATTAACTGTTTATCAATCATTATATGCAAATATTATATTATATGCAAATATTTTCTTTCATTCAGTAGATTGTCTTTTCATTTTGTCCAAGGTTTCCTTTGCTATGCAAAACCTTTTAACAAAACTAGACATATCTTAGTGAGACTGCTTGCTCCTTGGAAGAAAATCTATGAAAACCTAGACAGCATACTAAAAGGCAGATACATCACTTTGTCAACAAAGGTCAGTAGTCAAAGCTATGGTTTTTCCATTAGTTATGTAGGGATGTGAGAGTTGGACTGAGCATTGAATTGATGCTTTCAAACTGTGTTGCTGGAGAAGACTCTTGATAGTCCCTCAGACAACAAGGAGATCAAGCCAGTCAATCCTAACAGAGATCAACCCTGAATATCCACTGGAAGGACAGATGCTGAAACTGAAACTCCAATACTTTGGCCACCTGATGCAAAAAGCCAACTCATGTGAAAAGACCCTGATGCTCAAAGAGACTGAGGGCAAGAGGAGAAGCAGATGACAGAAGATGAGATGGTTGTATGGCACCACTGACTCAAAGGACATGAGCATGAGTTTGAGCAAACTCTGGGAGATGGTGAAGTACAGGAAAGCCTGGCGTGCTGCAGTTCATGGGATCATAAAGAGCTGGGCACAACTGAGTGACTGAGAAACAATGAGACTGCAGTGCATGAGAGAAAAAGAGGACATGATAAAAGACAATGGTGACATTCATCAGTAGGGAAAAGATGGGCTATTCAATAAATGTTTGGGGGCCAATTGGTTATCCATGATTAAAAAATATGTAATTGCATCCCTACTTCATGTGTCTGCACATAAATCAATTACAGGTGATTAAATATTATAGGATGTAGTATATAATTATTAATTTATAGTAAGGAATTTATAAACTCATGTGAGAGCTGGACTGTGAAGAAGGCTGAGCGCCGAAGAATTGATGCTTTTGAACTGTGGTGTTGGAGAAGACTCTTGAGAGTCCCTTGGACTGCAAGGAGATCCAACCAGTCCATTCTGAAGGAGATCAGCCCTGGGATTTCTTTGGAAGGCATGATGCTAAAGCTGAAACTTCAGTATTTTGGCCACCTCATGCGAAGAGTTGACTCACTGGAGAAGACTCTGATGCTGGGAGGGATTGGGGGCAGGAGGAGAAGGGGACGACAGAGGATGAGATGGCTGGATGGCATCACTGACTCGATGGATATGAGTCTGAGTGACCTCCGAGAGCTGGTGATGGACAGGGAGACCTGGCATGCTGCAGTTCATGGGGTCACAAAGAGTCGGACATGACTGAGCGACTGATCTGATCTGATCTGATCTGATAATTAACATACAACATGTCAGTTTCAGGTATACTACATAATGATTTGACATTTGCATACAATATGATATAATTAGAAATTTGAATGAGAGTAGAGAACTTTCTGGAGACTAGGCAGGCCAAAAACTTTCAAACCATAAAAGAAAATATGGATAAATTTTACTACATTAAAACTAAAACCTTTCTGTTTGACAAAGAACACCTAAAGAGAATGAAAAGTTAACCACAGCTAGGATAATTTTTTGCAATACATATAAGCAATAAAATACCATTGGTTAACTCATCAGCATTCACATTAGATATATTAATAACACTATAATGTAGCTTTCTTACATATGAGTTTGGCAGAACTTTGAAGGTCTGACAGTGACTTTATTGCTGAGGAATTGGAGTAGCAGGAAGTCTCATACAGAGCTGATGGGAGTATAAATGGTATGATTTGCTTGGCATTAACTGGTAAAATTTAACTGTGTCTTTCTTACAACCCAGTAATCCATTTCTCAGATCTTTGCTCCAAGAAAAGTTGGTGTGCATATGCAGCAGAATTCACATACAGGATTATTCACAGTGATACTTTCAAAAAGGCCCCAAAGAGTCTCGAGATAACTCAAATATCCATTTAAAAATAGAATGGATAAACTATGATACATTTATACCTCGTTATACTATTACAGCAAGGAAAAAGAATGACTTCAGCTACTGAACATCAACATGGATGGACGTCAAAAACATAATATTGTGCAAAGGAAGCAAGTGATGGAAGAATCGTCCTTGTTCAGTCATTCTGTCGTGTCCGACTCTTTGCAACCCCATTGACTGCAGCGCACCAGGCTTCTCTGTCCTTCACCATCCTCCAGAGTTTGCTCAAACTCATGTCCATTGAGTCAGAGATGCCATCCAACTTTCTCAGCCTCTGTCATCCCCTTCTCCTCCTGCCTTCAATCTTTCCCAGCATCAGGGTCTTTTCCAGTGAGTCAGCTCTTCATATCAGGTGGCCAAAGTACTGGAGCTTCAGCTTTAGCATCAGTCCTTCCAATGAATATTCAGGGTTGATTTCCTCCAGGACTGACTGGTTTTGATCTCTTTGCTGACAAGGGATTCTGAAGAGTCTTCTCCAACACTACAGTTTAAAAGCATCAAGGGGTGGTATGGGGAGGGAGATGGGAGAGGGGTTCAGGATTGGGAACATGTGTACACCCATGGCGGATTCATGTTGATGTATGGCAAAACCAATACAATATTGTAAAGTAATTAGCCTCTAATTAAAATAAATAAATTAAAAAAATAATAATAAAATCATCAATTCTTTGGTGCTTAGCTTTTTTGATTGTCCAGCTCTCACATCCATACATGGCTACTGGAAAAACCATAGCTTTGAGTATATGGATCTTTGTCAGCAAAGCAATGTCTCTGTCTTTTACTACACTGTCTAGGTTTGGCATAGCTTTTCTTCCAAGGAGCAATCGTCTTTTAATTTCATGGCTGCAGTCACTGTCCACAGTGATTTTGGAGCCCAAGAAAATAAAGTCTCTCACCATTTCCATTGTTTCCCCATCTATTTGCCATGAAGTGATGGGATCAGTTGCCACAATCTTCATTTTTTGAATGTTGAGTTTTTAACCAGCTTTTTTCACTCTCACCTTCAAGAGACTCTTTAATTCCTCTTTGCTTTCTGCCATAAGGGTGGTGTCACCTGCATATCTGAGGTTATTGATATTTCTCCCCACAATCTCAGTGGCCCAGATGGTTGCAAGAATGCCCTGCAATAGGGAAGACTTGGGTTCAATCTCTGGGTTGGGAACATTCCCTGGAGGAGGGCATTGCAACCCACTCCAGTATTCTTTTCTGGAGACTCCCCATGGATGGAGGAGCCGGGCAGGCTACAGTCCATGGGGTTGCAAAGAGTCAGAAATTACTGAGCAACTAAGCACAGCACACTGCACACAGCAATCTTGATTCCAGTTTATGCTTCATCTAGCCCAATATTTCTCATGATGTACTCTACATAGAGGAGAAGGGGACAACAAAGGATGAGATGGTTGGATGGCATCGCTGACTCAGTGGACATGAGTTTGAGTAAACTCTGGGAGTTGGTGATGGAAAGGGAAGCCTGGCGTCCTATAATCCATGGGGTCGCAAAGAGTTGGATATAATTGAGCAACTAAACTGAACTCTAAAAAGAAGTCAAATAAGCAGAGTGACAATATACAGTCTTGACATACTCCTTTCCCAATTTGGAACCAGTTTGTTGTTCCATGTCTGGTTCTAACTGTTGCTTCTTGACGTGCATACAGGTTTTGCAAGAGGCAGATAAGATGGTCTGGTGTACCCCTCTCTTTAAGAATTTTCCACAGTTTGTTGTGATCTATGCTGTCAAAGGCATTAGCATAGTTAATGAAGAAAAAGTAGATGTTTTTCTAGAATTTTCTTTCTTTTTCTATGATCCAACAGATGTTGGCAATTTGATTTCTGATTAAATGCTATAGTATTATAAAAAATACTATAGTATTATTCTATTGAATTAAAATTTGAAACTAGAAAGAAATGAAAAAATATGTTATTTTGAAATAACTTGATGGAAAAAATTGAAAGTGAGGAATGATTAATACAAAATTCAAGATGTTGCTTATCTCCTAGGGAAAGAAAAACAGTGATTGGATGAAGGGGCATGCAATAAGGAAGGTTAATATAGAGATTATAGTGAAAATTATTAATTTTATTACTATGCTTAATGTGTGGGGCTTCCTTGGTGGCTCAGCAATAAAGAATCCACCTGCAATGCAGAAGCCGCACAAGCTGCGGGTTCAGTCTCTGGGCTAGGAAGATTCCCTGAAGGAGGAAATGGCAACCCACTCCAGTATTCTTGCTTGGAGAATCCCATGGACAGAGGAGCCCGGCAGGCCGCAGTCCATAGAGTCGCAAAGAGTCAGACACGACTAAAGTGACTTAGCACAACACATGCTAAATGTGTACATGTATATTTACATTTGAAAATTTTTAAATGTGGAGAAATAGTTTTCAAACCACTCCCAATAATGGTGAAAACAGAAAAGTATGGAGCAATAATTTTTTTTAATTTAAGTTTCCTCAATGTAATTATTGAAGTATTCATGCGTGTGACTGACACTCCTACCACTGCCAGGAAAACAAACAAAAGGAATGATGTCTCAAATGTGAAGCAAAGGGCAAAAATACACATTCCAGATTGAACTGATATCACATCTTACATTTTCAAGGCTACTGGCTGAGCAAATTTATCATTTGAGATTGTTTTTCTATGTTGGGTTTTCTTTTATAGGAGATGTAATGTTTATATTGATGCAGCATTGTCAAAGCAAAATTCCTTTGACAATGCTGCATCAATATAAACCAAACCAAGGGAATTGTGTTTTATAGTGTGCTCTTCTGTATTTTCTTTTTGGGGATGTAAAACTGGTCCTGACTATGAATTACTTTATCAAATCAGAAGAGAACATGTCAATAAAGATTTAATAAGGATTCAAACAGAGAATTCAAAATATTAAAATCCCCTTAATCATTTTGAAATCATTTGGTGACATTTCAGGGAGCTCCAAGGAGCTCTAGTCCTTTATGTCTCAGCACAGAAAGAATTCAGCAAGAGGTAAAGTGATAGATAAGAAGTGATTTATTAGAATAGGATGTTTGTGATGTTTACAAGTGGAGGGTGAGAGGGTGCACCTGAGAACCTTTTAGAGAACAGTTTTAGAATCAAAGGAAAAGTGGGGAGGGAGAAAAGACCACTTTCTTCTTCCTTCTTGAGTAGATGTCACACTTCTATCATCAACTCCTCCACCAGTTTGGGTAGGGGAGTTTCTTGGCCCTAGATGGTCAAGCCTGAACTATCACGAAACTATGGAAAAAATATTTTAAGTCTCAGTACAATGAGAATCTTTACTTTGAAATATCACCTTTCCATAAAGTCTTGTTTTTCATGTTTGCAGAGGGCATATCCTAGGGGTCATTAACTTATTGAGCTCTGTAGGCAGAATATGGGTCTTGTGCCACATTGCTTTATTGTTCGGGGTCATGTCTCTTGCGTCTGCTGCATGATTTCTTGCTAAGCAAGCTTGCTTGGTTTTGTGGTTAAGCAAAGCTGCTTTCTTGAGTAAAGGTTAACTTACAGGAGTCTCCCATACTTTTTCCCTTTACTTACTGTCTCCTAGTGAGATTACCCTACTTTGTCTCTTTACTCTGCCCCTCTCAATTTTAGCCTCATTACTCATTTATATTATTTGCAAAGTTTAGAGTTGCTTTTTGCTATCTTTATTTGATTTTGATTTGGCTACTAACTTGTTACCATGGGCATGTTTCTAAACTTATTGGAAGAATCTTTCATTAAACAAGTTTGATTGTTACAGTAGCTTATATGTGATCAGTTGACTGTTTATTTCAAACTATCTAAGTTTTTAGACTTTTTAAAATTTAAGTTATTTAAGTTGCAATACTTGCTCAAAACAAAGGAAAATTCCCCAAGTCTCTCAAATTTTGAAAAACAAATTACAAATTTTATATGGTTTTACATACCATTGAGACACCTGTACGATAGGATATAGAAACTTAAATTATCAATTATAATTGCTTGCAAATGTTTTGTTATGTCCTTGAATAAATAAGTGTAATAAATAAGTGTAAAATAAGTGTAAAATTGTAATTTTAAATATTACCAGAGAATATAGTATTTTACTTATTCAGTTTATAATACTCAAGCAAATTGTCTTTTCTATAAGCACTCTATAAGTATTTTATAAGCTTGTTAAAGATGCAGATCAAAAGAAACACAACAATGAACATTAGAAGAGTCATCAAAAGAGATTGTAATTAGGATTTTGGAGATCCAAGCCATTTTCCCAGACAAGTTCCCAAATCAGAAAGAGGGTTATGGGTTATGTAAGGCCTCAGTTTTTGTGTGTGCATGTGATTTAACATTTGAGATACATCAATAGGTTCCTCTGGAATGAAAGGGCAACATTTTGTTTTGATGATAGCACAGATTTCTCCCTAAGAAGCTGTAATGATGTCCAAGACCATCCTCTTTTATACTACAGCTTTTCTCATTAGAGACATATCATCATTTGGAGGGATTTGGCATTATTTCTATCATGGAAGACTCCTTGAATAAATTTTGATAGAGCCTCAATGTGAACTACATTTTCAAAACCTAGTCCTGGCATAAGGATGTTGGTTAAATGATCATACCATTGAATGACAGACCAAGTCCGTCTAGCACACATCATAAGGAGGTTGACTAGAGAGTGGCTCAAAGAAGTTAACATATGTCCTTGGGCCCAAGAGGATCCTAGAGTGTGTTTTAAGCCTCCTTTCCCAGTTTGTTTTAAACCATTCTTTATCTCGTAGAACTGTGATGTGGTGACAGTCATCCCTAGGTAACCATCCTATATCTCTAGTAAAATATTCTTTGCTTATCCAAGAGTGATTTTTCTGCTCCCAGCACAAAAGAGTTCTATCATTTAGTCTACCATATCCTGTAATGAGCCAAATAAACCTGTCCCAAATTTGGAATATATTTCCAGCCCATAGACTTTTGGTTTTGTCTTTAACTTTACAGTAGGCTTTCCAGTGAGCCTGAGAAACTGTTTTACTATATGAACATTGCATAGAATGTCCAGGATTTTATATGGTGGAAGCTATAGGCCAGAAAAGGTGATCCCATAAAGTGATGGATTTTTTCTTGGAGGATCATAGTAGCATTTTTTTTTCTTCTAAAATTAAGTGTCTTAAAGCTAACCAATCAGCATGCTGGAGTGGGGAGACCCACTATGGCAATCCAGAGCTGCTGGAAAGGTGAAGTTGACCACATATTCAGCAGTTAGAGTTATCAGTAAAATCTGCATAAGACTTAGCCCAGAGTAGGAAAACATTTGAACTCTCTTCAGCTCTTATGGAAGGAACATTGTGAACTAAGCTAATAATCATATACCATCTTATAATTTTTATATATTTATTTTTTACATGGAAATTTTGACTAAGTACTTACCTGTTTTGGAGGCTATACGGTGGGATTTTTCAATGTTTTTCCAGCAAGTGTGATACCTCACTATCTAGAGGAGAGGTACAAATAAAACAAGGATTAAGTAAATCACTTATCCATGTAGGTTCTCTAGATAGGATCAGCATATCCCATTTATGATTGCCTTTTTAAATAGAAACTTAAGATCTTTAACAGGCCTATAAGAGTAAGTGTGCTCATTTTGGTTGGTTGGGTTATAGGGTTTAACTCTAGAGAGGTAGACCCAAGAAGAATGTCCCTCTATTATTCATTGCAGTGGGGTTTGTCAATATAACTTTTTATAGTTTTTTTTTTTTAGATTTTTAATTGAAGGATAATTGCTTTACAGAATTTTGTGGTTTTCTGTCATTCATCAACAAGAATCAGCCATAGGTACACCCATGTCCCCTCCCTCTCCATCCCACCCTTCAGCCTGTCATAGAGCCCCTGTTTGAGTTCCCTGAGTCATACAGCACATTCCCATTGGCTATCTATTTTACATATGGTATTGTAAGTTTCTGTGTTACTCTCTCCATACATCTCCCCTTCTTCCTCCTCTCCTCCCCCCATGTCCATAGGTTTGTTCTCTGTGTCTTTTTCTCCATTGCTGCCCTGAAAATAAATTCATCAGTGCCATCTCTTTAGATTCCATGTATATGTGTCAGTATATGTATTTATATTTCTCTTTCTGACTTACTTCACTCTGTATGATAGGCTCTACTTTCATCCACCTCATTAGAACAGATTCGAATATGTTCCTTTTTATGGATCAGTAGTATTCCATTGTAAATATGTACATATATACATGCTTCTGTATCCATTCATCTGTCAGTGGACATCTAAGTTGCTTCCATGTTCTAGCTATTGTAAATAGTGCTTCAGTGAACATTGGGGTACACGTCTTTTTCAATTTTGGTTTCCTCAGGCTATATGCCTAAGAGTGGGATTGCTGGGTCACATGGTGGTTTTATTCCTAGCTTTTTAAGGAATCTCCATGCTGTTTTTCATAGTGGCTGTATCAGTTTCCATTCCCACCAGCAGTGCAAGTGTTCCCTTTTCTCCACACCGTCTCCTCATTTATTGTTTGTAGACTTTTTGAGGATGGCCATTCTGACTGGTGTGAGGTGATATCTCATTGTAGTTTTGATTTGCATTTCTCTAAAAATGAATGATGTTGAGCATCTTTTCATGTGCTTATTAGCCATCTGTATGTCTACTTTCGAGAAATGTCTTTTCAGGTTCATTTCCTACTTTTTCATTGGATTGTTTGCTTTTCTGGTATTTAGTTGTATGAACTGTTTGTATATTTTGGAAATTCTTTGTCATTTGTTTCCTTTGTTACTATTTCCTCCCATTCTGAGGGTTGTCTTTTCACCTTGTTTGTAGTTTCCTTTGCTATGGAAAGCTTTTAAGTTTAATCAGGTCCCATCTGTTTATTTTTGTTTTTATTTCCACTACTCTAGGAGGTGGGTCATAGAAGATCTTGCTTTGATTTATATCATCAAATGTTCTGCATGTGTTCTCTTCTAAGAGATAGTTTCTGAACAGAGGATGACATGGTTGGTTGGCATCACCGACTCAATGGGCATGAGTTTGAGTAAACTCCGGAAGTTGGCGATGGACAGGGAGGCCTGACGTGCTGCAGTCCATGGGGTTACAAGGAGTTGGACACGACTGAGTGACTGAACTCAGCTGATCTTACATTTAAGTCTTTAATCTATTTTGAGTTTATCTTTGTGTTTGGTGTTAGGTAGTGATCTAATTTTATTCTTTTGCACATAGCTGTCCAGTTTTTCTAGCACCATTTGTTGAAGACACTGTCTTTTCCCCACTGTATATTCTTGCCTCTTTTGTCAAAAATAAGGTACCCAACTCTGCATGGGTTTATCTCTGGGTTCTCTATGTTTTTCCATTGGTCTATATTTCTGTTTTTGTGCCAGTACCATACTGTCTTGATGACTGTAGCTTTGTAGTATAATCTTAAGTCAGGAAGGTTGATTCCTCTAGCTCCATTGTTTCTCAAGACTGCTTTGGCTATTTGGTGTCTTTTGTGTTTCCATATGAATTGTGAAATTTTTTGTTCTAGTTCTGTGAAAAAATGAACTTGGTAATTTGATATGCATCTCATTGAATCTGTAGATTGTATTTGGTAGTATAGTCATTTTCACAATATTGATTCTTCCTACCCAGGAACATGGAATATCTCTCCCATCTGTTTACATCATCTTGGATTTCTTTCATCAGTGTCTTATAGCTTTCTGTATACAGGTCTTTTGTCTCCTTAGGTAGGTTTATTCCTAGATATCTAATTCTTTTTGTTGCAGTGGTGAATGGTATTGCTTCCTTAATTCCTCTTTCTGATTCTTCATTGCTGGTATGAATTTTTGTGTATTGACCTTGTATCCTATGACATTGCTGAATTCACTGATTAGTTCTAGTAATTTTTTGATAGTTTCTTTTGGGTTTTCTATGTATAGTACCATGTCATCTGCAAACAGTGAGGGTTTTGCTTCTTGTTTTCTGATCTGGATTACTTTTATTTCTTTATCTTCTCTAATTGCCATAGCTAGGACTTCCAAGATTATGTTGAATAATAGTGATGAGAGTGGACACCCTTGTCTTGTTCCTGATCTTAGGGGGAATGCTTTGAGTTTTTCACCATTGAGAATAATGTTTGCTGTAGGCTTATCATATATGGCCTTTACTATAGTGATGTAGGTTGCTTCTTTGCCCATTTTTTGAAGCACTTTTATCATAAATGGGTACTGAATTTTGTCAAAGGCTTTTTCTGCATCTGTTGAGATGATCATGTGATTTTTATCTTTCAATTTGTTGATATGGTGTATCACATTGATTGCTTTGCATATATTGAAGAATCCTTGCATCCCTGGAATAAACCTGACTTGATCATGGTGTATCAGCTTTTTAATGTATTGTTGAATTCTGTTTGCTAGAACTCTGTTGAGGATTTTTGCATTTATGTTCATCAGTGATATTGGCATGTAATTTTCTTTTTTCATATTGTCTTTGCCTGGTTTTGGTATAAGGGTGATTGTAGCCTCGTAGAATGAGTTTGAAAGTGTTCCTTCCTCTGCAACTTTTTGGAAGAGTTTCAGAAAAATAGGCATTAGTTCTTCTCATGCCCTCAATCTTTCCCAACATCAGGGTTTTTTCAAATGAGTCAGCTCTTCACATCAGTTCAGTTCAGTCGCTCAGGCATGTCTGACTCTTTGCAACCCCATGAATCGCAGCACACCAGGCCTCCCTGTCCATCACCAACTCCCGGAGTTCACTCAAATTCACGTCCATCGAGTCGGTGATGCCATCCAGCCATCTCATTCTCTGTCATCTCCTTCTCCTCCTGTCTTCAATCCTTCCCAGCATCAGAGTCTTTTCCAATGAGGCAACTCTTCACATGAGGTGGTCAAAGTACTGGAGTTTCAGCTTTAGCATCATTCCTTCCAAAGAACACCAAGGGCTGATCTCCTTTAGAATGAACTGGTTGGATCTCCTTGCAGTCCAAGGGACTCTCAAGAGTCTTCTCCAAGACCACAGTTTAAAAGCATCAATTCTTCGGTGCTCAGCTTTCTTCACAGTCCAACTCTCACATCCATACATGACCACTGGAAAACCATAGCCTTGACTAGACAGACCTTTGTTGGCAAACTAATTTTTCTGCTTTTGAATATGCTTCTGCTTTTAAATATGCTATCTAGGTTGGTCTTAAGTTTCCTTCCAAGGAGTAAGCATCTTTTAATTTCATGGCTGCAGTCACCATCTGCAGTGATTTGGAGCCCCAAAAAATAAAGTCTGACACTATTTCCACTGTTTCCCCATCTATTTCCCATGAAGTGATGGGACCAGATGCCATGATCTTCATTTTCTGAATGTTGAGCTTTAAGCCAACTTGTTCACTCTCCTCTTTCACTTTCATCGATAGGCTCTTTAGCTCTTCACTTTCTGCCATAAGGGTGGTGTCATTTGCATACCTGAGGTTATTGATATTTCTCCCATCAATCTTTATTCCAGATTGTGCTTCCTCCAGCACAGCGTTTCTCATGATGTACTCTGCATAGAAGTTAAATAAGCAAGGTGACAATATACAGCCTTGACGTACTCCTTTTCCTATTTGAAACCAGTCTGTTGTTCCATGTCCATTTCTAACTGTTGCTTCCTGACCTGCATACAGGTTTCTCAAGAGCCAGGTCAGGTGGTCTGGTATTCCCATCTCCTTCAGAATTTTCCACAGTTTCTTGTGATCCACACAGTCAAAGGCTTTGGCATAATCAATAAAGCAGAAATGTGCCTGGAGCCGGCAAGAGGACCTCCGCCCATGGCAAAGGTCATGAGGAAGGAGGCTCAACATACGCAAAGGTGGGGTGTAGCCTCAGGAGTCCCCCTGGAAATCCTCGAGCATCTACCCCCATAACCAGAGCCTGCCTACTTTACTACTTTGTAATCTCACCTACACCTCTGACTTTACGGGGGGCTGTCCCCCACTACCTCTCTCTCTGAAAAAAAAGTTAACTTAGAGCTCCAGTTAATAAAAATTCCTGGATGTGACAGGAGTGTTTTAGCCTACAAACTCCTCTGAAGGTTCTCTAGCCCACCTGACAGGCTTGTCCGGCCACATGTGATTACGAGGCACGAGATGCTTTAAATCTTCTAAAAACAGGTTCTTTAGAGAAACTATTAGTATAATTATAGTGGGCTGATTAGAAATTGTATTGATGAAGGGTTTTCATTTGTTGAGCCAATGTTTGCTGCTAAGTCTCCACATCGCCTACCCTTACACACATTAATGAATATATAGAAGAAATAGATATTAACCTTTGATATTAATCACATTAGACCTTAGGCTAAGTAAATTCTTTCCTTGATTAAAACCCACTATACCCTCACCCTATAGGAATGTAAATTTATCTGGTGGAGTCTGTTTTAAGAATAATCACCCCTGGAGAAATAAATGTCCTGGATTGACCGCTATCACAAGGAGAGGGTCATAAATTGTCAGCAGGCCCCCTGGCCAGAAGATGATATAACACCCCTAAGACCTCTGTATACATTTGTATGAAGCACCTGACTTTGATAAAAGTCAGGACTGCTGACCCCGTATGACTTTTGTATAACATCTCAGTGTATAAAAGTAGACCATGGAAAATAAAGAATTGGGATCAGTTCCTCAAAAGACTGGTCTCCCCATGTCTCTCTCTCTCTCTCAAATTCTGGTTGAGTCTCCATCTGGAGTGTGGAACCCACCATGCTTACTAATTATGCCTGGGCTTCTAAGATCCGATTGGGGAGGCCTCAGTGTCTCCTCTCCTTCAGGAGAACGGAAGGATGCCTGCGGCCTACGTAAGTGGTGCAAACTTCTTGTCTTGAAGTTTTATTGGTCTCCCGCTTAAACCAAGCTACTCAGCTTCTTTTCTCCACTGAATTTTCCTACTGAGCTATCCTCATTCTATTATCTAATTAAAACTATCATATCCTGATCCTCACTGACGCCGTCTACACCTCGAACTCCCTGGATCAGCTGGAACTGGACCCCAGCAGAAATGGATGTTTTTCTGGAACTCTCTTGCTTTTTCAATGATCCAGCAGATGTTGGCAATTTGATCTCTGGTTCCTCTGCCTTTTCTGAAACCAGCTTGAACATCTGGAAGCTCATGGTTGACATATTGCTGAAGCCTGGCTTAGATAACTTTGATCATTACTAGTGTGTGAGATGAGTGCAATTGTGTGGTAGTTTGAGCATTCTTTGGCATTGGCTTTCTTTGGGGTTGGAATGAAAACTGAGATTTTCCAGTCCTATGGCCACTGCTGAGTTTTCCAAATTTGCTGGCATACTGAGTGCAGCACTTTCACAGCATCATCTTTTAGGATTTGAAATAGCTCACCTGGAATTCCATCACCTCCACTAGTTTTGTTCAGAATGCTGCTTCCTAAGGCCCACTTGATTTCACAATCCAGGATGTCTGGCTCTAGGTGAGTGATCACACCATTGAGACAATCTGGGTTGTGAAGGTCTTTTTTGTACAGTTCTTCTGTGTATTCTTGCCACCTCTTCTTAATATCTTCTGCTTCTGTTAGGTCCATACCATTTCTGCCCTTTATTGAGCCTATCTTTGCATGAAATGTTCCCTTGGTATCTCTAATTTTCTTGAAGAGATCTCTAGTCTTTCTCATTCTATTGTTTTCCTCTATTTCTTTGCATTGATCGCTGAGGAAGGCTTTCTTACCTCTCCTTGCTATTCTTTATAACTCTGCATTCAGATGGTTATGTCTTTCCTTTTCTCCTTTGCTTTTCATTTCTCTTCTTTTCACAGCTATTTGTAAGGCCTCCTCAGACATCCGTTTTGCCTTTTTGCATTTCTTTTTCTTGGGGATGGTCTTGCTCCCTGTCTCCTGTACAATGTCATGAACCTCTGTCCATGGCACATCAGGCACTCTGTCTATCAAATCCAGTCCCTTAAATATATTTATTACTTCCACGGTATAATTATAAGGGATTTGATTTAGGTCATACCTGAATGGTCTAGTGGTTTTACCCACTTTCTTCAATTTAAGTCTGAATTTGGCAATAAGGAGTTCATGACCTGAGCCACAGTCAGCTCCTGGTCTTGTTTTTGCTGACTGTATAGAGCTTCTGGATCTTTGGCTGCAAAGAATATAATCAATCTGATTTCATTGTTGGCCATCTGGTGGTGTCCATGTTAGAGTCTTCTCTTGTGTTGTTGAAAGAGGGTGTTTGCTATCACCAGTGCATTCTCTTGGCAGAACTCTATTAGCCTTTGCCCTGCTTCTTTCCGTACTCCAAGGCCAAATTTGCCTGTTACTCCAGGTGTTTCTTGACCTCCTACTTTTGCATTCCAGTCCCCTGTAATGAAAAGGACATCTTTTTTTCTGTGTTAGTTCTAAAAGTTCTTGTAGGTCTTCATAGAACTGTCCAACTTCAGCTTCTTCAGCATTACTGGTCAGGGCATAGTTTTGGATTACTGTGATATTGAATGGCTTGCCTTGGAAATGAACAGAGACCATTCTGTCATTTTTGAGATTGCATCCAAGTACTGCATTTCAGACTCTTGTTGACTACGATGGCTACTCCATTTGTTATAAGGGATCTCTACCCACAGTAGTAGATATAATGATCACAACAAACTGTGAAAATTCTTAAAGAGATGGGAGTACCACACCACCTTACCTGTCTCTTGTATGCAGGACAATAAACAACAGTTAATACTGTCAAGGAACAATGGACTGATTCAACGTTGGGAATGGAATACATCAAGACTCTATATGATCACCCTGCTCATGGAACTTATATGCAGAGTACATCATGCAAAATACAAGGTTGGCTGAGTCACAAGCTGGAATCAAGATTACTGCAAGAAATATCAATAACCTCAGATATGTAGATGATACCACTCTAATGGCAGAAAACAGAAAGGAACTAAAGAGCCTCTCGATGAAGTGAAAGAGGACAGTGAAAGAGGTGGCTTAAAACTCAGCATTCAAGAAACTAAGATCATGGCATCTGTTCCCATCAATTCATGGCAAATATATAGGGAAAAAAGTGGAAAGAGCAGCAAATTTTATTTTCTTCAGTTCTGAAACTATGGGCTTCCCTGTGGCTCAGTGGTAAAGAATCTGCCTGCAGTGCAGGAGCCTAAGGAGATGTGGGTTCAATCCCCGGGTCAGAAAGATCCCCTGGAGAAGGGAATGGCAACCCACTGTAGTATTCTTGCCTGAAGCATCCCATGGACAGAGGAGCTTGGTGGGCTACGGTCCAATTCAGTTCAGGACTACAGTCCATAGATTCACAAAGAATCAAACATGACTGAAGCAACTTAGCACACAAAATCAATGTGGATGGTGACTGCAGCCATGAAATTAAAAGACATTTGCTCCTTGGAAGAAAAGCTATGACCAACCTAGACAGCATATTAAAAAACAAAGACTTCACTTGGCTGACAAAAAGTCCATGTAGTCAAAACTATAGTTTTTCTGATAATCATGTATGGATGTGAGAATTGGACTATAAAGAAGGCTGAGCACTAAGGAATTGATGCTTTTGAATTGTGATGCTGGAGAAGATTCTTGAGAGTCCCTTGGACTGTAAGAACATCAAGCCAGTCAATCCTAAAGAAAATCAACTTTGAATATGCATTGGAATGACTGATGCTAAAGGTGGAACTCCAACACTCTGGCCTCCTGATTCAAAGAGCTGACTCATTGGAAAAGACCTTGATGCTGGGCAAGATTAAGGGCAGGAGGAAAAGGGGGAACAGAAGATGAGATTTGTTGGATGGTATCACCAACTCAATGGACATGAAATTTGAGCAAACCCTGGGATATAGAGAAGGACAGGGAAGCCTGGCATGCTGCAGCCCGTGGGGTTGCGAAGAGTTGGACATGGGTTAGCTACTGAACAACAACAGTGTCTATATAAATTGTGACTTTCTTCCTTTTGCCAGTTTAAGTGCCGTAATTAATGTTATAAGTTCAGCCCTCTGGAAAGAGGGAAGAAAGCCACTTGGGAAGAAGCCCACATTTTACAGTGTCATAAACACTCACTACAGGATATCCTGCCTTTCTCTTTCCTTATTCAATAAAACTGCATTATCTATATACCATTCAACATCAGGATTATCAACTGAAGCTTTTTTAAAGTCAAGTCTACTAGAATAAATTTGCTTAATAGGCTGTATACAGTCATGAAGCAAAGGTTTTTCTTCCTCATCTCCTTCTATATGTAGATTGTGGAGGAAAGTCACTGGGTTTAAAATTTGGCATACCTTTAAATTTACTTCTGGTGTGTCCCAGAGAAGGGCACGATCAAGGGCTTAATGATGTGTCCTCCAGTCATCCAGTGGTCTCCTTTTGCTTGTAAAACTGAAACTACTCGATGGGGTGTGAATACTGTCATCCTCTTGCCCTCTGTCAGTTCAGTAGCCTCAGTTACTAGTAAGACAGTTGCTACAACCACTTGTAAGCAAGGTGGCCATCCTATTGTTTTTTGGTCCAGACTTTTAGATGGATATGCAACAGGTTTACAGGTAGGGCCTACATGCTGGGGAGCTGCAACCCCACCTTCAGTTACAAACAGAAAAAGAAAAAAAAAAAGTTTTTTTTTCTAAATTAGGCAACCCCAGAGCTGGAGTATAGTAATTTTTCCTTTAGAGTATGAAAGACCTGTTCTTCTATTTTCCCCCAATTTAATGGACCAGTTTCTGTGCTTTGTTTTAGCTTTTAGCAGTGGTTTGACATCTAACCCATAGCCAGGAATCCAAATCTGATAATATTCAGTCACCCCCAAAAAGACTGTAAGCTGTTTCACTGTTTTTGGTTGACTTCAACTTTTGAATTAATATTATTCTATCAACAGGCACAGATTTTTTTCCTGTAATAAGCATGCATCCTAGATAATGTACTTTTGTTTAGAAATTTGTGCTTTACATTTTGATATCTAATAGCCCTTTTCCCACAAATGAGTTAGGCCTTAACAGTAATTTAATTTGATGTTTTGTTTTGAAGAATTTGCTATGAAAAGAACTTGCTATTTAAAATCCTACATATTATTGTAGAATTACTCTGTTCAATAAATTTATTTCTTTCAAATCTTGTGCTAAGGCATTTCCAAAAATATGTGGGCTGTTCCTGAATCCTTGAGGAAGTCAAGTCCAGGTGTATTGTCAGGTTTCTTTTTGTTTTGAAGTCTGTCTGCTGAAAGACAAACAGGAATTAATATTCCTATGCCAAGGGGATACAGAAAAAAAAATCCTTTAAATCTAACACAATAAACCAATTTGCTTCCCCTGGAATCTGACTCAAGGAAGTATAAAGATTAGGAACAATAGGATAAATCGGTTACACAGCTTCATTAATAGCCCTTGGGTCTAGTGTAAATCAATATTCTTCAGTAGGCTTTAAGAATAAGCAAGCTGTGGTACATATACACAATGGAGTATTACTCGGCCATTACAAAGAATACATTTGAATCAGTTCTAAGAAGGTGGATGGAACTGGAGCCTATTATACAGAGTGAAGTAAGCCAGAAACAAAAACACAAATACAGTATACTAACACATATATATGGAATTTAGAAAGATGGTAAAAATAACCCTATTTACGAGACAGCAAAAGAGACACTGATGTATAGAACAGACTTTTGGACTCTGGGACCGGGAGAGGGTGGGATGATTGGGGAGAATAGCATTGAAATATGTACAATATCATATCTGAAACGAGTCGTCAGTCCAGGTACGATGCCCAATAACAAATGCCTGGGGCTGGAGCACGGGATGACCTGGAGGGATGGTGTGGGGAGGGGAGAGGGAGGAGGGTTCAGGATGGGGAACACGTGTATACTGGCGGCGGATCCATCTTGATGTATAGTAAAAGCAATACAATAATGTAAAGTTAAGCAAAATAAAAAAAAAAAAGAAATAAAGAAATGAGCAACTGAACTGAGCTGAACTGATGTTGATATTTTCATAAAATTTGAAGAACACAGTGTAGATGCATAAAAATATATTAATAAAATCATATGAAATGGAAAAAGAAAAGAATGAGTAATATCAGAGTATTATATGGTGACTGACAGGGTACCAATAATCCATATGAAACATACTTCTTCACTACAAGAGAAATTTCTGTCTGGGCCTTCTAGCTTTGAAGGATATTGTTTTTCACATGGATATTTTCATCCAGGTCTTAGCCTGATAACTACTGGCTGAATGTCTTTGGCTAAGCCTGGAACCTCACTGTTTTAAACTTCAGGGTTTGCTAAGGTTTCTACCTCAATTGTAGACTCAGTCTGTTACTTTTTATTCTCTGTTTAAATCATTTGATGATGAATAAGTTTTCCTTGTCCCTTGAGAACAGAGTAGCCCCTAACTTGATTAATAAATCTCTTCCAAGCCAGGCTTCAGCAATATGTGAACCGTGAACTTCCTGATGTTCAAGCTGGTTTTAGAAAAGGCAGAGGAACCAGAGGTCAAATTGCCAACATTCGCTGGATCATGGAAAAAGCAAGAGAGTTCCAGAAAAACATCTATTTCTGCTTTATTGACTATGCCAAAGCCTTTGACTGTGTGCATCACAATAAACTATGGAAAATTCTGAAAGAGATGGGAATACCAGACCACCTGATCTACCTCTTAAGAAATCTGTATGCAGGTCAGGAAGCAACAGTTAGAACTGGTCATGGAACAACAGACTGGTTCCAAATAGGAAAAGGAGGACGTCAAGGCTGCATATTGTCACCATGTTTATTTAACTTATATGCAGAGTACATCATGAGAAATGCTGGACTGGAAGAAACACAAGTTGGAATCAAGATTGCTGGGAGAAATATCCATAACCTCAGATATGCAGATGACACCACTCTTATGGCAGAAAGTGAAGAGGGGCTAAAAAGCCTCTTGATGAAAGTGAAAGTGGAGAGTGAAAAGGTTGGCTTAAAGCTCAACATTCAGAAAACGAAGATCATGGCATCTGGTCCCATCACTGCATGGGAAATAGATGGGGAAACAGTGGAAACAGTGTCAGACTTTGTTTTTCTGGGCTCCAAAATCACTGCAGATGGTGACTGCAGTCATGAAATTAAAAGACGCTTACTCCTTGGAAGGAAAGTTATGACCAACCTAGATAGCATATTCAAAAGCAGAGACATTACTTTGCCAACAAAGGTTCGCCTAGTCAAGGCTATGGTCTTTCTTGTGGTCATGTATGGATGTGAGAGCTGGACTGTGAAGAAGGCTGAGTGCCGAAGAATTGATGCTTTTGAACTGTGGTGTTGGAGAAGACTCTTGAGAGTCCCTTGGACTGCAAGAAGATCCAACCAGTCCATTCTGAAGGAGATCAATCCTGGAATTTCTTTGGAAGGAATGATGCTAAAGCTGAAACTCCAGTATTTTGGCCACCTCATGCGAAGAGTTGACTCATTGGAGAAGACTCTGATGCTGGGAGGGATTGAGGGCAGGAGGAGAAGGGGACGACAGAGGATGAGATGGCTGGATGGCATCACTGACTTGATGGGTGTGAGTCTGGGTGACCTCCGGGAGCTGGTGATGGACAGGGAGGCCTGGCGTGCTGCGGTTCATGGGGTCGCAAAGAGTCGGACACGACTGAGCGACTGATCTGATCTGATCTGATTAAAGGGATAGGGCATTCAGGCACAAACAAAAAGGAATGTAAAAGTTGTTGCCATTAATGTTGCAACAAGGGTTTCCAGGAAAGTGTGCCCCTGTCTTTTTCTTGATACGTTCATAACTTATGCCTTATGTCCACTAAGATTTCCAATCATTTGGGTTAAGACTGGTAAGGTTGTATCAGTGTCTATAAGAAATTCTATCAAGTGGCCTGCCACTTCAGTGATAACCCAAGGCTTGGTGTTAGTTATGTAGAAGGAATCTCTCAGCAAGGCCACTTCTGATCTTGGATCCTGTCAGTCTTCTGACTGTGAAATTTTAAGTGGCCAAGGGGCCCCCATTGCTTACTAGCATCTGGGGCATTCCCTCTGCCAATGTTTTAGCTCTTTGCAAAGAGTGTATTGACCACAGTCTTTCCTCCAATGTCGTTTTTATACACACAGGGCACACTGATTTTGTCTGGGATCCCTGGGCCTTGTGGTCCACCATGACCAGATTGGCCCACAAAGCCTGGCCTCTCCTTAGGTGGTCCCTGAGCGGACTGAGTGGACAAAATCCATTGCACTCATTTGAGCCTTTTGTCTACCTCTCTGCATGCATTCAGCCATTTTGGTCATATCCCTGTTACTGAAAACTGAATAAACCAATTAGAGTAAATCATTCATAGGGGTCTGGGACTAGAAGTCTCCTTTTGAATTTTGTGCCTGGTATCTGGGGCAGATTGGGCTATGAAATATATAGCCAAAGGGCCTGTCCCTTGGAGGAGGATGGATCCATGTATGTATTCTTTCTAAAAGCTTCCATTAATCTCCTTCCAAAAACTGCCGGATTTTCATCTTGTCCCTGTTGGACTTCTTTTACTTTCTCATAGTTAACAGACTTTACTGTAAGTTTCTTCATGCCTTCTTTCAGTTAGTCATATGGTTGCATCTGTGCCTATCAATAGAATTTATCTGGTAATTCCACTGTGGATCAGCTGCAGAGATGGCGCAATTCCCCACATGAAAGACTGCATGTCCCTGTTGGGCTCTAGTTGCTATTTGGTCAGGATGCCCTCTGGCTGCTAGTATTATATGCTGTTTTCATCTGGAACGCAGCAGTGGAATACTAAAATTTGTAAATCTCCCCAAGTAGGATCAAAGGATCTCATGAACCTGGTAAACTGCTTAGTAAAGTTCAGGGTCCTCATAAAAACTTCCCAATTTATCCTCTGCCAGCCTTAGATAAAACATCAAAAAGGACACATAGACCCTTATCATTCCTTGATTCCTGTCTGGAACTTCCCTCAGAGGCAAGAGTGTACGGGCAGTTGGCTGGTAACTTAGGCCACTGTGGATGTAACTGGGCTGAGATGGGGTCCCCTGGATAACTCAGGATATAGAGAAGGAGTTCTGGAATGTGGTGGTGACCTCTCCTCACTGTTGGGTACAGTTTCCTCTGGGATTTTAGCTTCAACAGGAGTAGCAGCTCTTGAAGATGTGGAAGCCTCTGTTGGCACAATAGCTTCTCCAGGAGGGTGGGGAATGGCTCCTGCCAGGATAGCTGTTGCTGCAAGAACAGCAGCTTCTTCCTGTGGAGGATCTGGTGTCTGCATGGCTCCATAAGCTGCATCAGCTAAAATGTTCTCTGATTCCTTCCTTAAATTAGTTTTCTGGGTTACACATATATTAGATTCTCTTCCTGTTACATTTTCCAAATGCAAGGTCATAAAAATTTGAACATATGGTATTTCACTCCATTTTCATTCCCTTCTACAGTGTAAATCTAATTACAATATAGTAGTACAATTTAGAGACCCATTCAGTGGTCACTTTTCTTGGCTTTCTTTTTTTTAAATTTAAATTTATTTATTTTAATTGGAGGCTAATTACTTTACAATATTGTATTGGTTTTGCCGTACATCAACATGAATCCGCCACGGGTGTACACGTGTTCCCAATCCTGAACCCCCCTCCCACCTCCCTCCCCATACCATCCCTCTGGGTCATCCCAGTGCACCAGCCTCAAGCATCCTGTATCCTGCATCGAACCTGGACTGGTGATTCGTTTCTTATATGATATTATACATGTTACAATGCCAATCTCACAAATCATCCCACCCTCTCCCTCTCCCATGGAGTCCAAAAGACTGTTCTATACATCTGTGTCTCTTTTGCTGTCCCACATACAGGGTTATCATTAGCATCTTTCTAAATTCCATATATATGCATTAATATACTGTATTGGTGTTTTTCTTTCTGGCTTACTTCACTCTGTATAATCGGCTCCAGTTTCATCCACCTCATTAGAACTGATTCAAATGTATTCTTTTTAATTACTTACATTGCAGCCAAACCTGGTTATATACCCTGATAAGCTTTTTCCTCTTCAAATTTTTTTCCAGTCTTGGAGTACATGTCCCAGAGGGGTGTCAACTGGGATTGATTCAGTTTGACCCATCTTAGACCCAAACCTGGGGAGATGTCTCTGATTCCTGAGCTATTCAAAATTTTTGTTTGTGTGTAATTTGATCAAGACTTGCACTTATGACTTTAGATTGTAACCCTTCCAAAGAAGTCTCCCAACCAGATGTTAGTGCTCTAGAAATTGCTGCAAATTAATATACCGAAGATATCCCTAGAGGTGCCGACAATAATCTGAAATTGTTCTGGCTTCAAGTCAGATATAAAAGAGCTAACATTTGCAAGAGCCAGAGGGAGAAAAAGACTGACATCGGAGCCTGGTAGGTCCTCCTCAATTGGGCACTCCTAGTAATTATGGAAAAGTACTTTAAGTCCTATAAGCTGGTTCTGTGACAAACTTAAGAAGAATGAATTGTTACCCTCTGGTGATCATACAGGTCTTGGAATTAAAAGAAAAGAAATGGAACAGAAACAGATGTAGAACTTACTGTAGAAGGAAAACCTCAGAGTCAAAGAGAAGATTATAGATTGCTAAATCCTGCAACATCATATAGCGGCTGGCTTTATTCCGGGCTAGCTGTTTGATGTGCACAAACATAGCTGTTCCACTACCTTTTTATGTTTCCTTGTAGCCAGGACTCAAACCTGGTTAAAGCACCCCAGACAGTGAAATTTCTTCCTTTCTATATGCCATTTCCCTTATCTCTTGTACCAGCACTAAGATACCTCCCATATTTCCATACCACTTTCCTATAGCAACTCATACAGACTGCCATCGTTCCTCCAGTTCCATATCTTTAAACATCCATATCTTCATTCCCCTGGCCTGTACCTAGGAACCCAATCAGAGCCCCAAAGCATTTGGGATTGACTGGCTCGAGTGAAATGGGCTGTCATCAGTGGGGCATCCTCCCTGGAACTCCTGGCCAGAGGTATCCCACGGGCCTACTAGGACCAGACCTCAGATCTTCTTATCTTACCACAATCCTGCCACAGTCACTAGCTGAAGCTGTTAGGTGTCACTTTCAGAGCTCCAAAGAGCTCCAGCACCACAGTCCTTTATGTCTTAACATAGAAACAAATTCAGCTTGAGGCAAAGTGATAGATAAGAAGTGATTTATTAGGATAGGATGCTTGTAAGGTTTACTAGCAGGCAGGCAAGTGTTGCACCTCCCCGAGTACTCAATGGGTTACAATTTTATAATCCAAGAAAGAGAGGGGAGGAGGAGAAGAACTTCTTTGTCTTTTTTGACTAGATGTCACATTTGCAACATCAGTTCCTCCCCCAGGGAGGGCAGGGAAGTTTACTTGTCCCTATAGGATCAGGCCAGGACTATCATAGCATTTTGGAAAAAATATTTTCAGGTCTTTCATTTTGAAAACTCACCTTTCCATAAATGATTGTTTTTTGTGTGTGCACAGAGCTTGTTTTGGGGGTCATTAGCTTGATGATACCACTGGGCAGTTCGTAGGCCTTATTTTCTAGTATCGTTTTACTGTTTGCGGGGCACTGTGCTAAGAATATATTTTACGGGCCAAAGAGCATGTTCGGGTGGTTATAAACTCAGTGAGCTCACTGGGCAGAATGTAGGCCCCATGCCACCATTATCTTATGTTTTGGGGACATGCCTCTTGCTGCTGTTGCATGGTCTTGTTGCTAAGCAAGTTAGCTTGATGTTATTGTTAAGCAAGCCGATCTGACTTTGGTTTTACTTGACTTGTTTTTGCTTTATGAGTCAAGCAAGCCCACATAGGCCTCCCACTTGGCAATATTGAACTCTAATTTTTGTCCCTGTTTTAAAAGCACTGTTTACTTTCTCAACTTCTCAGTCACTTCTAAGGTCAGAAGAAGTCATAGTGGAAAAGCACTCTCAAATTTAGTGCTCACCTTTACTCAGGTTCATCTTCACCCATTTGTTGTTGTTCTTTGCCTTGTGACCTGACCTAGAGAGGGTTTTATTCAGATTATACAATCCGCTCTTACTATTAACAAAATCAAGCAAGAACTTATGTAATCAAATAGGATCCTATCAGACCTTCCTGGGATAGATCCATCCTCCATATGCTCTGCTTTAGTTCCTCTCTGAAGTACCTAGATAACAGTATCTGGTGCACATTTACTGAGTTGTTGCAGAGACACTAAAACCCCCACTAAATGGAAGACATTAAATACTTGATGACCATAAACACATAGCACCCAGGCCTGCTGCTGCTGCTAAGTCGCTTCAGTCGTGTCCGACTCTGTGTGACCCCATAGACAGCAGCCCACCAGGCTCTGCCATCCCTGGGATTCTCCAGGCAAGAACACTGGAGTGGGTTGCCATCTCCTTCTCCAATGCATGGGAGTGAAAAGTGAAAGTGAAGTCACTCAGTTGCGTCCGATTCTTTGCGATCCCATGGACTGCAGCCCACCAGGCTTCTCTGTCCATGGAATTTTCCAAGCAAGAGTACTGGCGTGGTATGCCATTGCCTTCTCCGAGCACCCAGGCCTACTTGAGCTTAAAAATTAAGCTGTGGCACCACCCTGTTTCCTCACAATCAATAAAACAAAGACTTGTGCATGAACTGATCACATACTTTATGACACCTTTCCCTCCTTACTGTTGCCATTCAGTCTTAAAGTCCGGTGCAATTCTTTGCACCCCATGAACTGCCGCATACCAGGCTTCTTTTCGTTGGATCATCATAAAGGCAAGAAAGTTCCAGAAAAACAGCTACTTCTGCTTTTTTGACTATGCCAAAGCCTTTGACTGCATGGATCACAACAAACTGTAGAAAATTCTGAAAGAGATGGGAATACCAGACCACCTGATCTGCCTCTTGAGAAATTTGTATGCAGGTCAGGAAGCAACAGTTAGAACTGGACATGGAACAACAGACTGGTTCCAAATAGGAAAAGGAGTACGTCAAGGCTGTATATTGTCACCCTGCTTATTTAACTTATATGCCGAGTACATCATGTGAAATGCCAGGCTGGATTAAGCACAAACTGGAATCAAGATTGCCAGGAGAAATATCAATAATCTCAGATATGCAGATGACACCACCCTTATGGCAGAAAGCAAAGAGGAATGTAAGAGCCTCTTGATGAAAGTGAAAGGGGAGAGTGAAAAGGCTGGCTTAAAACTCAACATTCATAAAATGAAGATCATGGTATCCAGTCCATCACTTCATGGCAAACAGATGGGGAAACAATGGAAACAGTGACAGACTTATTTTCTTGGGCTCCAAAATCACTGCAGATGGTGATTGCAGCCATGAAGTTAAAAGACGCTTGCTCCTTGGAAGAAAAGCTATGACCAGTCTAGACAGCATATTGAAAAAGAGAGCCGTTACTTTGCCAACAACCGTCCATCTAGTCAAAGCTATGGTTTTTCCAGTGGTCATGTATGGATGTGAGTTGGACTCTAAAGAAAGCTGAGTGCTGAAGAGTTGATGCTTTTGAACTGTGGTATTGGAGAAGATTCTTGAGAGTCCCTTGAACTTCAAGGAGATCGAACCAGTCAATCTTAAAGGAAATCAGTCTTTGGAAGGACTGATGCTGAAACTGTAATACTTTGGTCACCTGATGTGAGGAACTGACTCATTTGAAAAGACCCTGATGCTGGGAAAGATTGAAGGCAGGAGAAGGGGATGGCAGAGAATGAGATGGCTGGATGGCATCACCGACTCTATGGACATGAGTTTGAGTAAGCTCTAGAAGTTGGTGATGGACAGGGAAGCCTGACGTGCTGTAGCCCAAAGGGTGGCAAAGAGTTGGGCACAACTGAGCAACTGAACTGAACTGAGAGAATATGTGATAAAAATGTGATTTTTAGATTTAGCTAAGTAACTCAAAGTAATTGTGAAAGGACATTTTAAGAGATATGAGAGCATTATATGTGGGTCAGTTGCTTATTTTTTTCCCCTCTTAATCAAAATTAAAATTAATCCTTGGATTTTGTAATTTGCAGAGTCTTTGATTCTCTGAAATGCAGTATTTTTCAACCAGTAGTAAAAGAGAATGAATAAGCAAAGGACAAACCATTTACACAGGTTTATAAGATATTCTTAGTATGTCCTAAAATTGTAGCCGGCCACAGGCAAAGCTATGAGGTAAGCAAAATGTACCTTTAATTTTTGCTTGTTTGCTCTCAAAAGGAAAAGCAGGTTAATGCAATCAAAGTGTAAAGGATTTGGAGTGCAAAGACTCAGATTTTAGTTTTGCTCCAGTAATTGCTAGGTTTGTGAACTGTGTGATTCATAACTACTCTGATTTTTATCTAGGGGTAATAATATACTGGCTTTATGTTCTTCAGAAAGTGGTTATTTAAAAAACACATTATAAAACCACTCTACAATATTACTTCCTATTAACTGATATTGGTCTTTTTTTTCTGTTGTTTTACAGATAAAAAGGGAACTCTGGTATATTTGTCTAGAGGAAATAATGTGGAGGGAGATTAATATATTGTTATCTATCATTCCTAAAATTATTCGCTATGGCCGAGCAGTTATAATCTACAGACTACTTGTAGCCAAACATTTCAGTATCCAGAACTTAGAGTGTTCAAGTTTGGGCATCACACTGCCAAGGTTTTCCTTCTCCTGGCCCTGTATCCTTACTCTTTTCTTCTTGCTTTTAAGGACCATATTTTCTGTCTAAGCTCCTCCTCCTTTCCCAGTTAGTGCCCATTGCTAGGCCCCCATCACTCAACTTATTGGCTCTCTCATTAGGAAGATATGGTATGTATGCCCTGTATCTTTTATCCTCTCAAAGCCAGTCTTTCTGTGGCTTCATTCTACTATTAATAAAATAGTCAATATCATAACTAGACTTAAAATTCATCTTATTTTGATAAAATTATTTCTTTAAAATGATCTGAAGGAGTTTTTTAATAATCTTTAAGAAGCATGAATGGAAATGAGCAGATATTGCACAAAGGATAGAGACTTAAATTAACATATGGAGATCTAATATACAGCATGGTGACTTTAGCTAATGATACTATATCATATACTTAAATGTTCCAAGAGAGTACAGTTATTCCTGGGTATCTGCAGGGGATTGTTTCCAAGACCAACTTTGTATATAAAATCTGTGGATGTTCAATTCCCTTAATAAAATGATGTACCGTTTGCATATAACCTATGCACATCCTCCCATATACTTTAAATCATCACTGGGTTATTTATTTTATAATATCTTTTTTTTTTTTTTTTTAAGGAGGGGCGTTCAGGATGGGGAACACGTGTATACCTGTGGTGGATTCATTTTGATACATTATCTTTTTAATTAAACTTTTTATTTTGTACTGGAGTATAGCTAATGCACAATTTTGCGAAAGTCTCAGGTGGATAACAAAGGGACTCAGCCATAAATATACATGTATCCATTTTCCCATAAATTCCTTTTTCACCCAGGCTACCACATAACATTGACCAGAGTTTCCTGTACTATATAGCAGGTTCTTGTTGGTTATCCATTTAAAATAAAGCAATGTGTACCTGTCCATCCCAAACTCCCTAACTGTCCCTTCCCTCTGTCCTTCCCTCTTGGCAACCATACAGTGTAAATGCTTTTTTAAAAATTTTAGTGATACATAGCAAATTCAAGTTTTACCATTTGAAACTTTCTGAAATTAGATTTTTCCAAATATTTTTCATCCATGGTTGATTGATCCATGATTACTGAAGGCAAATTTTTAGATCTGAAATGTGCTGATCACAGAAAAGAAATAGTAACTATGTGATGGGATGTCAATGGTAGCTAAAACTATGGTGGTAATGATTTTGCATTTAAAGATGTAGCAAGTCAATACATTGTACACCTTAAATATACACAATATGTCAATTATATCTCCATAAAACTGAGAAAAATAAGTACTGATGATGAGACTTTAAGGAAAGAGTGTGGTGCTTTGGCCACTATTTGAGGAGTTAAATTCCTGAGGAACTATTGCTTATATTCCTCAGTCAACATGTTATAAGCATTCATTTATACCTTGAGTTAATCTTGCCTCAAGGAATTCAAATGTTTCCATTAAACATGGTCAAATTACTCAGGCTCTTTAATATGATAGCTTCCAATTTTTTTACTACAACAACAACAAAAAACAAATGCATTCGACACAGAGCACACATTTGTGTTTATTTGTATATATAAAATATGAAAAATTAAAAGATTAATAAAGCAATGCTAAATCTTACAACTCACTAAAAGATTTTGACCAACAGCTTATTTATTTTTTTGGAGGATAATTGCTTTACAGTGTTGCAGTGATCTCTGCCGTACATCAATAAAAATCAGTATATATATATATATATATATATCCCCTCCCTCATGAACCTTCCTCCCAGTCCCTACCCCCAGACCAGCAGTTTAAAAAACACTGATTTAAAAAATAAGTCCTTTTGACAAGCTTGATCACAAATACATTTGGTAGCCCATAAGTTACTTTGCTGGAGAAGGAAATGGCAACCCACTCCAGTGTTCTTGCCTGGAGAATCCCATGAATGGAGAGGCCTGGTAGGCTGCAGTCCATGGGGTCACACAGAGTTGGACACGACTGAAGTGACTTAGCAGCAGCAGCAAGTTACTTTGCTAAAAAATAAATATTCCAGAAAGCATTACAGTGCCAAGAGAAAGTATAGCAAATAATCTTAGACTGTAATTGTCTGATTTTTCCAAATCTGAATTTTCCTTTTCTATGTTATTTGTCTTTCAGGAACCAATTTTCTACACATGAGTTTGTAGCAAATGAATGAGAAAGGGAAAGTAAGGATATTTTTATTATAAAATCTAGTCCATATTTTCTTCCTGTCCTTTTTTACTATCTTTTTGTCTTATCTTGGACTTCCTTATTACTTGCTAATGCTAATGCTAAGTCACTTCAGTTGTGTCCGACTTTGTGTGACCCCATGGACGGCAGCCCACCAGGCTCCCCCGTCCCTGGGATTCTCCAGGCAAGAACACTGGAGTGGGTTGCCATTTCCTTCTCCAATGCAGGAAAGTGAAAAGTGAAAGTGAAGTCGCTCAGTCGTGTCCAACCCTCAGCGACCCCATGGACTGTAGCCCACCAGGCTCCTCCATCCATGGGATTTTCCAGGCAAGAGTACTGGAGTGGGGTGCCATTGCCCTCTCCATCCTTATCACTTAGGTTTAGTTAAAAATTATTTCTGTATCCATTTTTCTTGTTCACAAGTAAGCCAGTTGTTTGCCATTTCTTACTTTCTGTAGTGAGACAAGTTGTCATCCCAAATATAGAGCTTAAAGAATTTCCTGCTCCCAATATGATTTTTTGCTGTCAATCCCATTAAATATTTTATTGTTAGGGATAACATATTTGTTTTCCTTCAAGGAAATACTTCATCATTATCATTGCCTAAATATGTTGCCTTGTGGAGTTAATTTTACCCACATAAAATTGAAGAATAAAAATATAAAAATATATAACCTTGAAGAATTGATGCTTTTGAACTGTGGTGTTGGAGAAGATGCTTGAGAGTCCCTTGGACTGCAAGGAGATCCAACCAGTCCATTCTGAAGGAGATCAGTCCTGGGATTTCTTTGGAGCGAATGATGCTGAAGCTGAAACTCCAGTACTTTGGCCACCTCATGCGAAGAGCTAACTCATTGGAAAAGACTCTGATGCTGGGAGGGATTGGGAGCAGGAGGAGAAGGGGACGACAGAGGATGAGATGGCTGGATGGCATCACTGACTCGATGGACATGAGTCTGGGTGAACTCCAGGAGTTGGTGATGGACAGGGAGGCCTGGCGTGCTGCGATTCATGGGGTTGCAGGGAGTCGGACACGACTGAGGGACTAAACTGAACTGAACTGAAGCAATGTTATTTAGCCATTTTAAAAGTGACTTTAAAAAAAAATCACTTTAGAATAATATGCTTATGCAAATATAGACAATAGGCTATAATTATTTATTCCATTCACTGCAGAAAGATAACTTCTGGAGATTTATGATATACATGGGCTCAAGAAGATTACAATCAAGGAGGAACATTTATAAAATATAATTAAAGTGCAATGTATTCTTTGAATTAGTGGAATTTTCTAAAAGTACATTAGTAACTGAGGAAAGAGTAAATATTTTGAGAAAAGAGAAAAGGGTTCAGAAAAGGAGTTTACAAAAGATGGATTCCTAAGCTGGATCTTGAAGGACATGTAGAGGGGAAATTATTCCAAGTGAGAGAGTAATTATGAGAAACTGTCATGATATTTTTAATCTTCCTAGCCTGCCATAATTAATTGTGACAACTTTGGCAGGTATGACATTTTCTGAATTTATAAAAAGAGGTTTATTGTCATTGAAGGAGTCATTTTTTTTTCCCTTTGCTGATTTTTCAGTAGTAGGCTGACAAATGTCATTGCAGAAAATGGTCTCTGATTAAATTTTACTGATTTCTAAAGAGCAGTTTTCACTCGAGAGCTGTATATTTTTCCCTTGAGTTTTCTCAGTTAGGACATGGTCTCTATTATAAGACTAAGACCTTTTAAAATATATCTCTCATCCGTTTCCTGGCAAAGTTGCTCATTTGCCAAGTCATTCCTCCAGCCCACATAAATGAAAAATTATTTTAGGGAGTCATTTGGCAGTGCTTTTTATACAAACAGGTTAAGAAAACTACAAAGGTTTGAAAAATCTTCAAATTCTGAAATTGCAAAGCTCAAAGGCTGTATCATGTAGTGGCAGCAGAAAGAGCAGGACACGCCAGTTCTTCCTTGCTAACTTCAGCCCCTATATCTAAACCATTACCAAATTTAAAGAAGAACAAAGAGACATTTAAAATAGTATAAATTTGTGGTAGTATGGGATTTTTATTTATTTGCTTATTGTGTGTCTCCATAAGAATGAAAGCACCATAAAAGCAGAGTCCTCATCTACTGTGTATATTCCTCTATCCTCAAAACATAGAACAATGTGTAGCATATAGTAAGAAACTGACAAATATTTGGTGAGTGAATGAATAAATAGGTGAAATAATTCACTATTGAATGAAGTAAATCTTTTCCTCTAGCAATCATAGATTTTTAAAGTAGGAAGATGTTACAATGTCAGTCTCAAAAGCATGGAAGATGGGAATGAACATTTTGTGGTTGTTTAGTGTAACCAGAGAAGGCAATGGCACCCCACTCCAGTACTCTTGCCTGGAAAATCCCATGGACGGAGGAGCCTAGAGGGCTGCAGTCCATGGGATTGCTGAGGGTCGGACACGACTGAGCGACTTCACTTTCACTTTTCACTTTCATGCATTGGAGGAGGTAATGGCAACCCACTCCAGTGTTCTTGCCTGGAGAATCCCAGGGATGGGGGAGCCTGGTGGGCTGCCGTCTATGGGGTCGCACAGAGTCGGACACAACTGAAGTGACTTAGCAGCAGCAGATAGTGTAACTGAATTTCAGGTATATGATTCATCCTTTTACTATTTATTGAAAATCTATTTCTAACAGAAAAAATAATAGACATAGTCTCTCTCCTCATAGGATGTAGATTTATGTGAGGTGAGAAATGCATAAACAAGAAAGTGCCCTTGGTATTTTGTAAAATTTGCACTCACAGTATCAACAATTCACAAGTGGACTAAAAAAGTTTTTGCCAAGAGATGCATTTAAATCACCCATGCTGCAATGTAAGGATCTAGTCAGTGAGCTTAGATTACTGTTTACCATCTGCACATCCACATGGGTTGCATTGTTTCATTCTTAGATAAGCGTTTTAGGGAAAACTTTTTTGATGTTGTGGCGTTGTGAATTCAGAGCTTTTCAAAGATTTGTTTGGATTTCCAAAGATATTTCTTCTTCACTTCATCTCTTCAGTAGAATTTAGAGTCTATTATTGCATGTTAAAATAAAGAAATGTAAAAGATATCAAGATAGCAGAGAATATGCTATCACTGTGACTGATGAAGTGTGGGAGACTGAAAGGCAATGTGTCGGGAAAGATTTTATTAAGAGGGAATATGAAGTGAGTATTGAAAATTAATAGATTAAGTAGAAGTTTGTCAGGTGATTTAGGTAAGGATGACAGTACAAACAGAAGAAATAGCATGTGCAAAAGCCCAGAAGTGTAAAGATATTCCATGAATTTAGAAAGCAACAGGCATCTGGTGTTTCAAGAGCAAAAATTTATAAAGGTTTGGAAGTGTCAGATGAAATGGGGCATTGACTAAGAGCCAGGCCATTAGGGATCATGAAGTGCTTACAAAGAGATCTGGATACTATGCAGTAGGCAATAAGAATCATTGAGAGATTCTAATTGGGAAAAACCTTATTGAGGTGAATGTATTAAAATATTTTAGAAAGTACCATTTCTAGCTACATGTTGGAAGACTGACGAAGAACTAGAGACAGATAGACAAGTCAAGAGATTAGTGTGATAGTCCAAGGAGAGAATGAGATCCCCCAGCTAAGGTTGAAACAGTAGAAATGGAGATGAGAAGTTATTTAGAAAGGGAAACACGAGGTTAAATTGACAGGACACTTCCCAAGTGTTCCAATGTTCACAGTTTCTTAATATGAGTTGTTTCTATTTTATGGGTTTCATCTTTGTATTGAATTATGTTGAAATGACCTGGGCAATGGATTACACAAAAAGGTGACCTTAATGCTATGTTCAATAGATTGAAATTTTTTTCAAACCCTTCAGATATTAAGAATATCTGTGGTTTCCATCCAAGATCAGGAAATTAAGGCCATCAAACTGAGAAGCTTATGTCATCCATTGCATATTCTCACCTTGTGCTGTGCTGTGCTTAGTCACTCAGTCATGTCTGACTCTTTGCAACCCATGGACTGTAGCCTGCCATGCTCCTCTGTCCATGGGGATTCTCCAAGCAAGAATACTGGAATGGGTTGCCATGCCCTCCTCCAGGGGATCTTCCCAACACTGAGACTGAACCCATATCTCCCAGGGATTGAACCTGGGTCTCCCACATTGCGGGCAGTTTCTTTACCATCTGAGCCACCAGGAAAGACAAAGAATACTGGAGTGGGTAGCCTATCCCTCCTCCAGGGGCTTTTCCTGATCCAGGAATCAAACCAGGGTCTCTTACATTGCAGGCAGATTCTTCACCAGCTGAGCTACCAGGGAAGCTCGCCTTATTGATGTGGAAAAATGCCAGTGGCTAGATTATTTTGCTCCTGCCTGCAATGCAGGAGACCTGGGTTCTATTTCTGGGTCAGGAAGATCCCCTGGAGAAGGAAATGGCAACCCACTCCAGTATTCTTGCCTGGAGAATCCCATGGACAGAGGAGCCTGGCATGTTACAGTCTATGGGGGTAGCAAGAGTCAGACATGACTGAGCAACTAAGCACACAGATTATTTTTGCCAGACTCAGTGAGTCTGATTCAGAGGACTCTGAGCAGAGAAGCTCTCAAGATGGACTGTTCCTCTCAGGACATGTCTTGAATTTGGTCTCTCCTTGTTAGGAGAGGCCCCTGACTTTACTCACCATAACGTGCGTGTCCTTCTACCTGCTTTCATCTTTCCCCAGATCCTTAGGTTCTGCTAAGGGGCTGACTATTGTCCTAACAGGTTTGCTCTAATATTGAGATCTCTTTTTTTTCATTGTCTCAAACTTTATAACTTCTTTATGCATCTCCTAATTCCTGGTTTATTCCCTCTATTTTGCTCTCACCTACAAACTGCTGCTAAGTCACTTCAGTCGTGTCCGACTCTGTGCGACCCCATAGATGGCAGCCCACCAGGCTCCACCATCCCTGGGATTCTCCAGGCAAGAACACTGAAGTGGGTTGCCATTTCCTTCTCCAATGCATGAAAGTGAGATGTGAAAGTGAAGTCGGTCAGTCATGTCCAACTCTTAGCAACCCCATGGACTGCAGCCTACCAGGCTCCTCCATCCATGGGATATTCCAGGCAAGAGTACTGGAGTGGGGTGCCACAAACTATACTGTCTGCTTTAAAATTTCAGACACTTGACTTGTCTTCAGATCCTTTGTTTCAGTTTGATTGTGAATCTTTTAAATATTTACTTTCTTCAAATTTAGTCACCCAACTTTTTTTTCCCCATGTTATACATGCTGGTAAATCTGACACAGCCATGGTTCCTAGAGTCAATTCAAAGCTGATATCTCCCAAATCAAATTTAACTCATATTTAACTCTCCCATCCAAAATTAATGACATTCTTAGTCCCACCAAAAGAGAACTTATACTTTTTCTTTTACCCCTTATTTCAATTTATGAACACAGCACACTGATCCAGCATTTTGAGCATCCTTCCTTGTAAGTCTCTTTTTAATTTTTTCTTACATCCAGTCACCAAATCTTGTCAACTTGCCACCTACATATCTCTCTAACAAGTTCCTCCTTTCCATCAGCATTACCACACAACTTCCACTGAGAGCTTGTTTAGTATATAGTCTTTCTGGTCAGTCATAACTCTAAAGTAATCCATAATATTCTAACACAGAAATAGGGCATGCCAATGTGCCAGTGTGAGTTTTGCTTTGTTGTTGCTGTTCAGTCACTAAGTCGTGTCTGATTCTTTGCACATCCATGGACTGCAGCATGCCATTCTACTCTGTCCTTCACTATCTCCCAGAGTTTCCTCAGATTCATGTTCATTGAGTCGGTGATGCTCTCAAATCTCATCCTTTGCTGCACCCTTCTCCTTTTGCCTTCAATGCTTCCCAGCATCAGGGTCTTTTCCAGTGAGTTGGCTGTTTGAATCAGGTGGCCAATGTATCAAAACTTTAGAATTGGAGGAGTTTTTCCAATAAATAATCAGGGCTGATTTCCTTTAAGATTGACCTGTTTGATCTTCTTGTGATCAAAGAGACTCTCAAGAGTCTTCTCCAGCACTACAATTCCAAAGCATCAATTCTTCAGGGCAGAGCCTTCCTTGTAGTCCATCTGTTATATTTGTACAGGACTACAACATATTGAAAAGCAGAGACATTACTTTGCCAACAAAGGTCCGCCTAGTCAAGGCTATGGATTTTCCAGTGGTCATGTATGGGTGTGAGAGTTGGACTGTGAAGAAAGCTGAGCACCAAAGAATTCATGCTTTAGAACTGTGGTGTTGGAAAAGACTCTTGAGAGTCCCTTGGACTACAAGGAGATCCAACCAGTCCATTCTGAAGGAGATCAGCCCTGGGATTTCTTTGGAAGGAATGATGCTAAAGCTGAAACTCCAGTACTTTGGCCACCTCATGCGAAGAGTTGACTCATTGGAAAAGACTCTGATGCTGGGAGAGGTTGGGGGCAGGAGGAGAAGGGGACGACAGAGGATGAGATGGCTGGATGGCATCATTGACTCGATGGACGTGAGTCTGAGTGACCTCCGGGAGTTGGTGATGGACAGGGAGGCCTGGCGTGCTGTGATTTATGGGGATGCAAAGAGTCAGACACGATTGAGGGACTGAACTGAAATGAACAGGAGAAACCATAGCTTTGAATATATGGAACTTTCTTGGCAAAGGGAAGTCTGCTTTTAAATATGCTGACTGGGGTGGTTTGTCATAGCTTTCCTTTCAAGGAGCAAGTGTATTTTAATTTCATGGCAGCCGTCACAATCCATAGTGATTTTAGAGCCCAAGAAGAGAAAATCTGCCACTATTTTCACTTTTATCCCCTTCTATTTGCCATGAAGTGATGGGCCTGGTGCCATGATCATAGTTTCTTAAATGTTGAGCTTTTAGCCAGCTTTTTCACCTTCCTCTTTCACTCTCATCAAGAGGTTCTTTAGTTCCTCTTCACTTTCTACCACTGGAGTGGTTTTACTGCATGTCTGATATTGTTGATAATTCTCCCAGTAATCTTGATTCCAGCTTGAGCTTCATCCAGCTTGGCATTTCACACGAGGTACTCTTCATATAGACAGAGTGTCTGATGAACTGTGGATGGAGGTTCGTGACATTGTACAGGAGACAGGGAGCAAGACCTTCCCCAAGAAAAAGAAATGCAAAATAGTAAAATGGCTGTCTGAGGAGCTCTTACATATAGCTGTGAAAAGAGAAGCAAAAAGCAAAGGAGAAAAGGAAAGATATACCCATTTGAATGCAGAGTTCCAAAGAATAACAAGAAGAGATAAAAAAGCCTTCCTCAGTGATCAGTGCAAAGAAATAGAGGAAACAACAGAATGGGAAAGACTAAAGATCTCGTCAAGAAAATTAGAAATACCAAGGGAACATTTCATGCAAAGATGGACTTGATAAAGGACAGAAATGGTATGGACCTAATAGAAGCAGAAGATTTTAAGAAGAGGTGGCAAGAATACAGAGAAGAACTGTACAAAAAAAAGATCTTCACAACCCAGATAATCACAACGGTGTGATCACTGACCTAGAGCCAGACATCCTGGAATGTGAAGTCAAGCGGGCCTTAGAAAGCATCACTACAAACAAAACTAGTGGAGGTGATGGAATTCCAGTTGTGCTATTTCAAATCCTAAAAGATGATGCTGTGAAAGTGCTGCACTCAATATGCCAGCAAATGTGGAAAATTCAACAGTGGCCACAGGACTGGAAAAGGTCAGTTTTCATTCCAATCCAAAAGAAAGGCAATGCCAAAGAATGCTCAAACTACTGCACAATTGCACTCATCTCACATGCTAGTAAGGTAATGCTCAAAATTCTCCAAGCCAGGCTTCGAAAATATGTGAACCATGATGATCCAGATGTTCAAGCTGGTTTTAGGAAAGGCAGAGGAACCAGAGATCAAATTGCCAACATTATCGTAAAAGCAACAGAGTTCCAGAAAAGCATGTACTTCTGCTTTATTGACTATACCAAAGCCTTTGACTATGTGGATCACAATAAACTGTGGAAAATTCTGAAAGAGATGGGAATACCAGAACACCTGACCTGCCTCTTGAGAAATCTGTATACAGGTCAGGAAGCAACAGTTAGAACTGGACATGGAACAAAAGACTACTTCAAGATAGGAAAAGGAGTACGTCAAGGCTGTATATTGTCACCCTGCTTATTTAACTTATATGCAGAGTAGGTCATGACAAATGCTAGGCTGGATGAAGCACAAGGTAAAATCGAGATTGCTGGGAGAAATATCAATAACCGTAGATATGCAGATGACACCACCCTTATGGCAGGAAGTGAAGACTAATGAGCCTCTTGATGAAAGTGAAAGAAGAGAGTGAAGAAGTTGACTTAAAGATCAGCATTCAGAAAACAAAGATCATGGCATCTGGTCTCATCACTTCATGTCAAATAGATGGGGAAACAGTGGCACACTTTATTTTTCTGGGCTCCAAAATCACTGCAGATGGTGACTGCAGCCATGAAATTAAAAGACGCTTACTCCTTGGAAGAAAAGTTACAACCAACCTAGACAGCATTTTAAAAAGCAGAGACATTACTTTGCTAACAAAGGTCCATCTAGTCAAGGCTATGGTTTTCCCAGTGGTTATGTATGGATGTGAGAGTTGGACTATAAAGAGAGCTGAGCACCGAAGAGCTGATGCTTTTGAACTGTGGTGTTGGAGAAGACTCTTGAGAGTCCCTTGGACTGCAAGGAGATCCAACCAGTCCATCCTAAAAGAAATCAGTCCTGAATGTTCATTGGAAGGATGATGTTGAAGCTGAAAGTCCAATAATTTGGCCACCTGATGTGAAGAGCTGACTCATTTGAAAAGACCCTGATGCTGGGAAAGATTGAAGGTGAAAGGAGAAGGGGACGACAGAGGATGAGATGGTTGGATGGCATCACCAACTCAATGGACATGAGTTTGAGTAATCTCCGGGAGTTGGTGATGGACAGGGAGGCCTGATGTGCTGCAGTCCATGGAGTTGCAAAGAGTTGGACACAACTGAGCAGCTGTACTGAACTGAACTGACTTTGCAGATATGTTAAATAAGCAGAGTGACAATATATAGCCTTGATGTACTGTTTTTCCAAGTCAGAACCAATCTGTTGTTCCATGTCAGGTTCTAATGATTGCTTCTTGACTTGAATACAGGTTTCTCAGGAGACAGATAAGGCGTTCTGGTATTCCTATCTCTTTAAGAATTTTCTATAGGTTATTGTGATCTACACAGTCAAAGGCTTTAGTGTAGTCAACATAGTAGAAGTTTTTCTATTTTCCCTTGCTTTTCCCATGATCAAACAAATGTTGGCAATTTGATTTCTGATTCCACTGTCTTTTCTAAATCCAAACTATACATCTGGATGTTCTCAGTTCACATATTGCTGAAGCTTAGCTTGAAGGATTTTGAGCATAACCTTGCTAACACATGAAGTGAGCACAATTGGATAGAAGCATGAACATTCTTTGGCATTGTCCTCCTTTCAGATTAGAATGAAAACTGAACTTTTCTAGTCCTGTGGCCACTGCTGAGTTTTCCAAATTTGCTGACTTATTGAGTTCATCACTTTAACAGCATCATCTTTTAGGATCTTAAATATCTCAGCTGGAATTCCATCTCCTCTGCTAGCTTTGCTCATAGTATCACTTCCTAAGGCCCGGTTGACTTCACGCTCCAGATGTCTGGTGAACGACACACAATCGTGGTTATCTGGGTCATTAAAAAATTTTTGTACATTTCTTTTGTATATCCTTGCCACCTGTTCTTAATCTCTTCTGCTTCTCTTAAGTCCTTGCTGTTTCTGTCCTTTATCATGCAGACCCTTGTATGAAATATATTCAGTTTGCTTGAAGAGATCTCTAGTCCTTCCCACTTATTGTTTTCCTCTATTGGACACTGTTCACTTAAGAAGGCCTTATGGCACCCCACTCCAGTACTCTTGCCTGGAAAATCCCATAGATGGAGGAGCCTGGTAGGCTGCAATCCATGGGGTCGTGAAGAGTCAGACATGACTGAGCGACTTCACTTTCACTTTTCACTTTCATACATTGGAGAAGGAAATGACAACCCACTCCAGTGTTCTTGCCTGGAGAATCCTAGGGATGGGGGAGCCTGGTGGGCTACCATCTCTGGAGTCGCACAGAGTTGGGCACGACTGAAGCGACTTAGCAGCAGCAGCAGTATGTCTCCTTGCTATTTTCTGGAACTCTGCATTCAACTGGGTATATCTTGCCCTTTCTCCTTTGCTTTTTGCTTCTCTTCATTTCACAGCTCTTTGTAAAGCCTCCTCAGACAACCACTTTGCTTTCTTGCATTTCTTTTTCTTTTGTATGGTTTTGGTCACCACCTCCTGGACAATGTTATGAACCTCCATTCATAGTTCTTAAGGCACTCTGTCTACCAGATCTAGTCCCTTGAATCTATTCATCACCTCCATAAGGGATCTGATTTAGGTCATACCTGAAAGGCCTAGTGGTTTCCCTGCTTTTCCAATTTAAGGCTTGTTTTGAAATAAGGTGCTCATGATCTGAGCCAAAATCAGATCCAGGTCATGTTTTTCCTGACTATATTTAACTTCTCTAACTTCAGCTGTGAGGTATATAATCAATCTATATGGTTTTGGTATTGACCATCTGGTCATGTCCATGTGTAGAGTTATCTCTTGTATTGTTGGAAGAAGGTGTTTGCTATGATCAGTGTGTTCTCTTGACAAAGCTCTGTTAACCTTTGCCCTGCTTCATTTTATACTTCAAGGCCAAATTTGCCTGTTATTGTGTCTATCTCTTGATTTCCAACTGCTGCATCCAGTCCCCTATGATGAAGAGGACATCTTTTTCTTCCTGTTCATTTTAGAAAGTCTTATAGGTCTTCATAAATTAGTCAACTTCAGCTTCTCAGAATTAGTGGTAGGGGCAGAAATTGGATTTCTGTGATGCTGAATAGTTGCCTTAGAAATAAATCAAGATCATTCTGTTGTTTTTGAGATTACACTGAAGTACTGCTTTTCAAATTCCTTATGATTATACAGAGGAAGTGACAAATAGATTAAAGGGATTAGAGCTAATAGAGTGCCTGAAGAACTGTGGATGTAGGTTCATAACATTGTACAGGAGGTGATGACCAAAACCATCCCCAAGAAAAAGAAATGCTACAAGACAAAATGGTTGTCTGAGGCGGCCTTAGAAATAGCTGAGAAAACAAGCAAAAGTCAAAGCAGAAAAGGAAGGATGCACCCATCTGAATGCAGAGTTCCAAAGAATAGCAAGGAGAGATAAGAAAGCCTTCTTAAGTGAACAGTGCAAAGAAATAGAGGAAAACAATAGAATGGGAAAGACCAGAGATCACTTCCAGAAAATTAGAGATACCAAGGAAACATTTCATGCAAAGATGAGCACAATAAAGGACAGAAATGGTATGGACCTAAAGTAGCAGAAGAGATTAAGAGGTGGCAAGAATATAGGGAAGAATTATACAAAGAGGGTCTTCTTGACCAGGTAACCACAATGGTGTGATCACTCACCTAGAGCCAGACATCCTGAAGTGTGAAGTCAAGTGGACCTTAGGAAGCAGGACTACGAACAAAGCTAGTGGAGGTGATGTAATTCCAGCTGAACTATTTAAGATCTTAAAAGATAATGCTGTGAAAGTGCTGCACTCAGTATGCTTGCAAACTTGGAAAACTTAGCAGTGGCCACAGGACTGGAAAATGTCAGTTTTCATTCCAATCCCAAATAAGGGCAATGCCAAAGAATGTTCAAACTACTGCACAATTGTGCTTATCTCACAGACTAGCAAAGTAATGCTCAAAATCTCTCAAGCTAGGCTTCAATAGTACATAAACCAAGAACTTCCAGATGTTCAAGCTGAATTTAGGGAAAGCAGAGGATCCAGAGATCCAATCGCCAGCATCTGTTGGATATAGAAAAAGCAAGGGAATTCCAACTGGGACAGACTTTATTTTCTTTGGCTCAAGAATCACTGTGGATAGTGACTGTGCTCAGTCACTTCACTGGTGTCCGACTCTTTGTGACCCTATGGACCGTACCCTGCCAGGCTCCTCTGTCCATGAGGTTCTTCAAGCAAGAATACTGGAATGGATTGCTGGCCCTTCCCCAGAGGATCTTCCTAACTCAGGGGTTGAACCCATGTATCCTGTGGCTCCTGCATTGCAGGTGGATTCTTTACCCACTGAGCCACCTGGTAAGCAGGATGATGACTGCAGCCATGACATTAAATGTCTCTTGCTCCTTGGAAGAAATGCTATGACAAACCTAGAAAGCATATTAAAAAACAAAGACATCACTTTGCCAACAAAGGTCTGTATAGTCGAAACTATGCTTTTCCCAGTTGCCATGTATGAACGTGACAGTTAGACCATAATGAAGGTTGAGGTTCACAAAAACCACTAGGTCTGACACGACTGAGCGACTTTACTTTCACTTTTCACTTTCATGCATTGGAGAAGGAAATGGCAACCCACTCCAGTGTTCTTGCCTGGAGAATCCCAGGGATGGGGGATCCTGGTGGGCTGCTGTCTATGGGATTGCACAGAGTCGGACACGACTGAAGCGACTTAGCAGCAGCACCACCACCACCATCTGGGAAGCCCTAGAAGGAAGCTACCTCAATATCATAAGGGCTTCCCAGGTGGTGCTAGTGGTAAAGAACCTGCCTGCCAATGCAGGAGACATAAGAGACACAGGTTTGATCCCTGGGTCAGGAAGATCCTCTGGGGGAGGGTATGGCAACCCACTCCAGTATTCCTGCCTGGAGAATCCCAAGGACAGAGGATCCTGGCAGGCTACAGTCCATAGGGTCACACAGAGTTGGACACAACTGAAGCGACTTAGCACATATGCACAACACCACCTGGGAAGCCTTAGAGGAACATACCTCAATATAATAAAAAGCCTTACATGAAAAATCCATAACTAAGCTTTTGATCAATGATGAAAAGCTGAGAGCATTTCTTCTATGTTCAGGACCAAGAGAAAGATGTTCACTCTCATCCCTTTTCCTCAACATAGTTTTGAAAGTCCTAACCACACTACTCAGAGAAGAAAAAGAAATAAAAGGAATTCAAGTTAGGGAGAAAGAAAACTGTCACTGTTTGCAGATGACATAGTATACATAGGAAATCCTAAAGGGAAGTCGCTCAGTCGTGTCCGACTCTTAGCAATCCCATGGACTGCAGCCCACCAGGCTCCTCCGTCCACAGGATTTTCTAGGCAAGAGTACTAGAGTGGGGTGCCATTGCTTTCTCCAGGAAATGTGTTAGAACTGGAGAATTCAGGTGCATATCCAAGTAAAGAACATGGAGCAGAAGAAATGGCAAGTGTGGAAAAGCAAGGGTTCTTAGCTTTAGAGAAGAATTATTTCACTTATGAAAGATGTCATCCTGAGACCACCCTTGGATTGGATTAGTGGATTAAGTCGCTTCAGTCATGTCCAACTCTGTGCGACCCCATAGACAGCAGCCCACCAGGCTCCCCCATCCCTGGGATTCTCCAGGCAAGAACACTGGAGTGGGTTGGCATCTCCTTCTCCAATGCATGAAAGTGAAGAGTGAAAGTGAAGTCGCTCAGTCGTGTCCAACTCTTAGCAACCCCGTGGACTGCAGCCTACCAGGCTCCTCCTTCCATGGGATCTTCCAGGCAAGAGTACTGGAGTGGGTCACCATTGCCTTCTCCAAGGAAATCCTAAACATGCTGTCAAAACTATTAGAGTTCATCAATGAATTTTGTAATGTCATAGGATAAAAAATATCTAGAAATCTGTTGCATTTTTCTACACTAACAACAAAAAATTATAAAGAGAAATTAATAAAACAATCTCATTTACCATCTCATCAAAAAGAATAAAACTCCTAGGAAAAAACCTAAGGGGGCAAAAGACCTGTACCCTAAAAACTGTAAGATGCTGACACAAACACATGGAAAAATATATACTGTGTTCTTAGATTGGTAGAATCAGTATTGTCACAATGACCATGCTACACAAGGAAATACACAAGATTCTATGCAAGTCCTATCAAATTACCAATGACATTTTTTCACAAAACTAGAACCAAGAAAAATTTTTTTAATTTGCATGGAAACACAGAAATTCCTGAATAGCCAAAGCAATCTTGAGAAAGTATAGCAGAACAGGAGAAATCAGGCTCCTTGACTACAGACTATACTATAAAGCTACAATAATCAAGGAAGTACAGTACTAGCACAAAAACAGAAATACTGATCAATGGATGAGGATAGAAAGCCCAGAGATAAACCCACACACTTATGAAAAAGGAAGCAAGAATATACAGTGGAGAAAACACAATGTCTTCAATAAATGGTGCTGGGACAAATGGACAGCTAAACATAAAAGTATAAAATCAGAACATTCACTAACACCGTACAGAAAAAATAAGCTCAAAATACGTGATTAAATGTAAGATCAGATCCTATCAAACTCCTAGTGGAAAATGTGACATAATTTGACATAAATCACAACAATATCATTTTGGATCCATTTTCTAGAGTAATGGAAAGAAAAATAAATGAAAGGGGCTTTTGCCTCATTGAAAAGCTTTTGCACACAAAGGAAATTGTAATCAAAATGCAAATAGAGTTTATAGAATGGGAGAAAACATTTGCAGGTGATGCAACCAATAAGGGATTAGTCCCCAAAACATGCAAAAATCTCATACATCTCAATATAAAAAAAGGCAACCCAGTTGAACAAAGAGCAGAAAATATATTTGATTTTTTTTAACAGGAAGAATTGAGAAGCAGAGGGAAGAATTTATACATAGTCATGGACCAGAAATGATGGCTATGCTATGAAGAAAATGGAAATTTAAAAAAATCAAAAATATTTCCATTAAGAAAATGGAAATTATCCCCAGAGAAATGGTAGAAGGCAGTCTAAGCAGATAAGCAACAACAATAAAAGCCCAGGGAAGCAAAGTAGCTTGATATGTTTAGGAATCTGCAAGTGACTTGGTACCATAGTAAAATATATCAAAATGACTATGTATCTTGTAAAGTCATATGTTATTAAACACAAAGTAATAATCAGAAATTCATCTTTCATTAAAGAGGTTTGTTTGCTTAAACTAAAGATTTCTTTTCTGAATTTCATGTGTCAGAGGGAATGTAGTCAAAACAAATAGTACACACTTGGCTATTCTAGTTCATGTGTGAAGAGATTCCTTAAAATTGACCTTGTGTGCACAGGCAACATTTACAGAATTAGTCTTTGATGATTACTTTGTGTAGGTTCTTCATTTACCAAGTTCACTTTTTGAAGGGGAAATTTTTCTAATTTCTTTTGTTTCCTTGGATGAGATCAATGGTATACTAATTACAAATAAATACTACATTCATTTACATTCATACATTCATTTCAGAACTGTTTTCTCAAAGTTCAGGTTAAAAGTAGAGTTGATTCAAGTGACTTAGTCTATTCCATGGATTCATTGATTAGTGAGAATCTATTGCTTTTTTATTTTGTACTAAAATATACCATCAAAACAAAAAGTGGACAGCTAGACTAAAGCAGCACTAAAAAAAAGTCTCGAGTCTTGAGTGATTTTAGCATCAGTTGCTAAGCTTTTTATTTTCTTCTTGTAGCATTAAAGATGATATGAAATGGTATAGATGGGACTGGGTTTCTACTCATCCAAAAACAGATGTGCTGAAATTTCAAGGAGTTTTCACAATTCTATCACATTTTCTAATATTTTAGTTAAACATATCATTTTTTAAATGTCTTTAAGAGGTATCTAGGAATACTGTGTTTTCTGGGAACAGGGTGGAATACTGTGTTTCATTTCCCAAATTGAAAAACAGTATATATCTGTGTATACATTGTGGAGGAATTTACACAGTGTTGGCTAAAACTATTTGCTAGGAAAGAGTAGAGCTATGTAAACTACTTCACTCCTTCAGTTGTGATAGTTTGTAAAAATATCTGTGAAACTTACAAAAATATTTCTATGCTTGTGGTTCTCAACTTTGGATGCACATTAGAAACCCTGCTGCTGCTGCTGCTGCTAAGTCACTTCAGTTGTGTCCTACTCTGTGCAACCCCACAGACAGCAGGCCACCAGGCTCCCCCATCCCTGGGATTCTCCAGGCAAGAACACTGGAGTGGGTTGCCATTTCCTTCTCCAATGCATGAAAGTGAGAAGTGAAAGTGAAGTCGCTCAGTCCTGTCCAACTCTTAGCGACCCCATGGACTGCAGCGTCCGTCCATGGGATTTTCCAGGCAAGATTACTGGAGTGGGGTGCCATTGCCTTGAGGGTTAAAAATACAAATGTCCAAGACTTATTCCAGACTTGTTAAATCAAAATCTCTTGAAGGGAGAGCGAAAAAGCAATTTTATAGTTCTCCAGTTCATTAAAATATGTAGCTAAGAGTTCTACATTGTAACTCAAAAGTAATGTGTCTATGTTATTGTCTTATAATATCAGCCAAAAAAAGGTATGACTTACAAAAGATGATAACAATTTTTCATGTTTAATAATCAAACTCAATTTTTAAAATCTTTTTTTAAACTTCTATCAAATGCATTGCTTTCTGTCTGAGATACAGAACTTTTGAGACCTCAAATGAACTAAATTTTCCTTGAAGAAATTCAGTTATCAACAGTAAGCATGGACATCGTTATAATATATGCCACTTTCTCATACAGGTATAGTATTTTTATTAAGTAGTATCTAAGTGTAAAATCATACATTTGAAGGTTCTATTTTTAATTTTTATAAAATTGTAAAATAGAAACTTTAATATCTGAAATTTTGAATATTTGTTGAACACATATACCTTTTTTCTTAAGGAATAAGATTTTCATCTTATCTTTTTAAGATTTCAAATTCTTTGAAGGGTGAGAATAGTCTTTTTATCATTCACAGTGCGTAGCAAGTGTCTGAGATTGTGTTGTCCTGTAATAATCTTGGGAAGAGAGATGGGGATTTGAAAGGGAAGGGAGCAAAGGAAAAGTGTGGGTGAAAGGCGAACAAGGCCCCACATTTTATAGTTCACATTTCCTTCATGGGATGACAAAGCAAAGATTATTTTATGTTCTTTAAATTTGTGTACCTCTCAGATTACTATTCGGAGAAGGCAATGGCAACCCACTCTGGTACTCGTGCCTGGAAAATCCCATGGATGGAGGAGCCTGGTAGGCTGCAGTCCATGGGTTGCTTAAGAGTCGAACAAGACTGAGCGACTTCACTTTCACTTTTCACTTTCACACATTGGAGAAGGAAATGGCAACCCACTCCAGTGTTCTTGCCTGGAGAATCCCAGGAATGGGGGATCTTGATGGGCTGCCGTCTATGAGGTCGCACAGAGTCGGACACGACTGAAGCGACTTAGCAGCAGCAGCAGGTTACTATTAAAAAAGACTCAAATTTGGGGTAATTTTTTTTTTAGGAAAGTTATTCTGTTGGTTGAATTTAGTCCTTGATCTTGAGAATAAAATTCAAATAAATGAATGAATACATATATACATACATAATGTGTATGTTTGATAGTTTAGATGGATTAGCTCATAATTAATAAATGCACACTTCATAATAATGGAATTCTTTCTAAATCCCTTTATTCATTTCAAAGGATTATATTTCTACATACTTGAGCTTTTTAAATCATTTTTCTGAATCCACAATATTGTACAATTTCTTTTGTACTGGAAATTTGTTCCAGATTGCCTGTTACTAAGGTCTGCATTTTGACAGAAAAGAATTTCTGTCAATTAAAAGAGAAAATTAGGAAGTCAGTGGCAATATTTTCTAGTAGTAGTTTCAAAATAGAAACTTCTAAGAGCTTTGAAGTTTTATCAGTTAACAGACTATGTTAAAAATTAACAAAGGGATGCCTTTGTGATATTGCTGCTGCTGCTGCTGCTAAGTCGCTTCAGTCGTGTCCGACTCTGTGCGACCCCATAGACGGAAGCTCACCAGGCTCCCCCGTCCCTGGGATTCTCCAGGCAAGAACACTGGAGTGGGGTGCCATTTCCTTCTCCAATGCATGAAAGTGAAAAGTGAAAGTGAAGTCGCTTAGTCGTGTCTGACTCTCAGCGACCCCATGGACTGGAGCCTACCAGGATCCTCCGTCCATGGGATTTTCCAGGCAAAAGTACTGGGGTGGGGTGCCATTGCCTTCCCCGTAATAGACTAAAATATCATAGAATATATTGATTAATATTTTGGATAAATTAGTAGAATAAACATTTCCTTGGCATCACTGGTAATAGATAACCAAAGACTGATTGTCAGAAAAGGGTTTTTAATTCCTTTCTACATATCAGAATAAAAGTCAAATGCTGATAGAAAATAGTGTCAGTGACTTTCCTAAATTTCTTTAATATATTTATCATGTTTTAATTTTGCTTGTAGTCTTTATTATAAAAAAGCATTTCCATATGTGTTTAAATTATGACACTATGCTGTTAAATGATCTATCAATGGTTGATATTTCTAGCACAAAATAGTATGTTCTGTGAGATGATATGCTGCTGCTGCTGCTAAGTCATTTCAGTCGTGTCCGACTCTGTGCAACCCCATAAAAGGCAGCCCACCAGGCTCCTCCATCCCTGGGATTCTCCAAGCAAGAACACTGGAGTGGGTCACCATTTCCTTCTCCAATGTGTGAAAGTGAAAAGTGAAAGTGAAGTCGCTCAGTCATGTCCAACTCTTAGCGACCCCATGGACTGCAGCCCACCAGGCTCCTCCGTCCATGGAATTTTCCAGGCAAGAGTACTGGAGTGGGGTGCCATTGCCTTCTCCGAATGATATGCTAGTAATTTCTAAATACTTGCATAATTAAGTATCTCAATTAGTTTGTCAATTTCATACTTTGAAAAACATTTCCTTATACACGAAGTAAATTTCAGATTTAGCTTATCAGTTCAGTTCAGTTCAGTCACTCAGTCGTGTCCAACTCTTTGTGACTCCATGAATCGCAGCACGCCAGGCCTCCCTGTCCATCATCAGCTCCCGGAGTTCACTCAGACTCACGTCCATCGAGTCAGTGATGCCATCCAGCCATCTCATCCTCTGTCGTCTCCTTCTCCTCCTGCCCCCAATCCCTCCCAGCATCAGAGTCTTTTCCAATGAGTCAACTCTTCGCATGAGGTGGCCAAAGTCCTGGAGTTTCAGCTTCAGCATCATTCCTTCCAAAGAAATCCCAGGGCTGATCTCCTTCAGAATGGACTGGTTGGATCTCCTTGCAGTTCAAAGGACTGTCAAGAGCCTTCTCCAACACCACAGTTCAAAAGCATCAATTCTTTAGCACTCACTTTTCTTCACAGTCCAACTCTCACATCCATACAGGCCTTAATAAAAATACTCTTAAAAGTTGGGGCAAATAAATCTTTTATCAGGTATCACACGTACTTAAATAACCACTTATGCATATTTAATGTCTTGTAAGAAGGCAGTAGTGAAGTTGAACCGTATTGCTATATCCCCCGGCAGTCTCTAATATTGTTTTTGGTCCCATCCACCATAAAATCTAGGCATGCTCTCCTAACAATCTTTCATAGGGTAATATCCTCCCTATTGAAAATATAGAAATTGTATGTTGCCATACCAGTGATAAGAATCACTTTTTGGTCAAATACTTCCTATAAAGTGAAATTTATCTATGATTGGCACCTCTATAATAATCAAAATGAACCCAGTAAGACATTTTGCCGTAAGTGCTATTTGTTGATACCACTAGACTGGAGACTGAGGCCACTGACAAAAGAAAAAAATGTCACAAGAGAATATTTCCCCATTTTCTTGCACATCAGAGAAACAAGAGGAAATTGTAAAATCTACATAGATTATGTGAGTTGATAGCATTGTTCCTAAGAATTCTGAGCTTTTGAAATTAGAACTTAAAACATTAATTGATTGTTTCTTGTCAGAAATATACTGTTATGACTAACAGAATAAGATAAAACTATGTAAAAGGAAGTTTTATTAATCTGATTTTATGGGTAAAAGGACAATTTTATGATAAAACTTTATAATAAATAAATGTTAACCAATTCTGGTATAAGGATGAAGTACTTGTTTTCCTCAATCTTACCTAAGAATATGAATAATCATTTTAATCTCCTTACTATTGTAACAATTAAAAACTTTTTCAATAGCTTGAAATCTTCTTTCCCAGTTTATTTATATATAATTGACATACAGCACTGATAAGTTTAAAGGACACAGCATAAGTCAAATCATTATGCTGTAATGATTTAGTGAACATGTAAGTTTAGTGAATATCTCATATATATATATATAAATTTTTAAAACAAAAAAATCCTTGTGATGGGAACACTTAGAATTTAGTCTCTTAACAACTTTTGTAACATAGAGCAACAGTACCAATATTGATCATATTCGATCATGCTATACATTACGCCTACACCTCTAGTACTTATTTGTCTTACAACTAGAAGTTTGTACTTTTTGGTTCTGTTCATCCAGTTCTCACTACTCCAGTTCCTACCACTGGAAACCACAAAAAAAGATCTGCTTCTGAGGTGTTTTTTGTTTTTTTTTTAAACTATAATTGACCTTCAACAGTATGCACATTCCTGTCACATAACACAGTAATTTTGGCTGTTCAGAACCTTTGGTGTTTGCACAAATGCAATTGGTGTTTTGATAAGACTTGCATTGATCTGTATTATCCAATTGCCTTGGGTAATATGATCATTTTGACAATATTCAGTCCTCCAATCTGTGAATATGGTATATCTTTCCATCTGTTTGTGTCTTCCTCAGTTTCTTTCAGCAGTGTCTCATAGTTTCTGAGTACTTGGTTAGGTTTGTTCCTAGGTATTTTATTCATGACAGGGAAGCCTGGCATGCTGCAGTCCATGGGGTTGCAAAGAGTTGGACAGAACTGAGCGATTGAACTAAATTGAACTGATTGCAATTATATATAGGATTGTTTTCTTAATTTAACTGATATGTGATTTAGAACATAGAAATGCAACAGATTTTCATTAATTTTATCTTCTGTTACTTTTCTGAATTCATTGATGAGTGCTATATAGGTTTTGGTGGCATCTTTAGAATTTTCTATGTAGAATATCATATCATCTGCAAACCATAATAGTTTCACATCTTCCTTTCCAATTTGAAATCCTTTTATTTCTTTATCTTATTGATTGCTATGGCTAGAACCTCTAATAGTATGTTGAATAAAAGTGGCAAGAATAGGCATCCTTGTCTTATTTCTAATCTTAGGGCAATACTTTCATCTTTTCACTGTTGAGTATGATGTTTGTCATGTGTGTGTGCTCAGTTGGTTCAGTAGTGTCTGACTCTTTGCGACCCTGTGAATTGTAGCCTGCCAGGCTCTGTCCATGAGGTTCTCCAGGCAAAAAATACTGGAGTGAATTGTCATACCCTCCTCCAGGCGATCTTCCCTACCCAGGGGTCAAATCTGCGTCTCTTACATCTCCTGCATTGGCAGGCGGATTCTTTACCACTAGTACCACCTGGGAAGCCCATGGGTTTGTCATATATGATCTTTATTATGTTGAGGTATGGTCCTTCAATAACCACTCTGCTGAAAATTTTTATCATCATAAATGAATGTTGAATTATGTCAAAAAATTTTTCTGCAGCTACTGAGATGATTATATGATTTTATTCTTTAATTTTTTAATAGGGTATATCATATTGATTGATTTGCAGATACTGAGCCATCCATTCATCCCTGGGATAAATCCCACTTGATTTTGGCGTGTCATCTTCTTGAATTCTGTATGCTAACATTTTGTTGATTTTTTTTTTAATTTTTGGATCTATGATCATCAATGATATTGGTCAGTAATTACTTTTTTTATAAGGTAGATTGCTTATCTAGCTTCTCTTAGTTCTGGGACTTTATCTTGTGCCTCTGTTTGGATCATAATCCTCTGCTGTCTCATTTTGCCTAATTTGTTGTTTTGATTTCTATGTGTTAATATTGAGTAGGTTGATAACATTTTCCCACCTTGGGGAAATGGCCTTGGTAGGATTCTTAGCAGTGCACTCCCACTCTGGTCACCAGATCTCTATGCTCTAGGGGTGCCTCCTTTGTGGGCTGTGTAAATTCTTTTCTTGTGACTGGCTGACTACTGTATGTGCGTGATTGGCCTTGTTCTGGTCAGTTGCTGGGCTCTGCTTTTGCAGTGGCTACCAGCCCATGGCAGGCAGGGTAATGTCACAAAGTGGCTAGTGACAGGGTCCTGGGGGCCTCAGGGTTAGTTCTGGCCCACTGGAGGGTGGAGCTTGGTTCCCGGATTGGTGGTTATGGAGTTGGAAGATCCAGATCTCATGTCAGCCTGGTGTTGGGCAGGGCCAATTCCTCACACAGCTGGCTGCAGCACAGGTATCCCAAACCTGGTGTAAGTCTGCTAATGGGTAGGACTGGATCCTAGGGATTGTGGGGCCCAAGGTTATCCCAGAGCTGGTTTTCTCCTGCTGGTGGATGAGACTGAGGCCCAAGGGGTCCTTGAGCTGATTCAGCCTGCTAGTGGATCGGCTAGGTCCTGACACAGCAAGTTGTGGGATTGTGATAGTCCTGATGCTGAGGTCTGTCCACTGGTGGGCAGAGGTATGGCTTGGTCCCAGGAGAATTTTGAGGCTGGTGTTAGCCTACCAGTGGGAAGAGCTTGGTCTAAGAGTCTCTAGCTGCAGGGTCCTGGTGGTCTTGAAATAGTTGTCTGCCAGCTGGTGGCAGGACTGGGTCCCACAGTGGCTGGGGGTTCAGGGGGTCTTAAGACAGTGCCCTGTTGGTGGGAGGGCCTCTGTCCCTGGCCAGCTAGCTGCTTATCTGGTGGTATCCTAGTCTTAGTGCAGACATGCTAGTGGGCAGAGCTGGGTCCTAATGCTAAGAAGCTAGAGGGAGGGTCTCAAAATTGTGCTTGCCAGCACCATCATTTTTCTCATATAAAGAATCCCCCCAAACTGCTGCCACATTGTTTGTTTATGTCCCTAAGGTGAGACCCAGTTGCCTCGTGCCTCTCTCCATAATCAGTAGGTAGATCTGAACCAGGCTTTTTTCAAATTACTGATCCTGTTCTGGGTCCCAGAGTGTGTGATATTTTGTGTGTGCCCTTTAAGAGTAGCATTTACATTTTCCATAGCCCTCTGGCTTTTGTAAAAGTAAGCCCTTTCAACCTTTGAAGCTATATATTCTGGTGGCTTGTCATCCTGGTGTAAGTCTGGGGGGACTGGGGAGCCTGGAGTAAGGCTCACACCTCTCACTCTTTGGGGAGAACCTCTGCCATGTAACAACCCTCTCATTTGTGGGTTGCCCACTTGGGGTATTGATCTTGACTATTCTGTGTGTCTGATCTTCCTACCTGTCTTGTTGTGGTTCCCTCTTGATATTTTAGTTGTACACAATCTTTTCCATTAATAGTCTTTCTTATCATGGATAAGTTGCTCTGTAATTTTGGTGTGCCCATGAGAGTGTGACCTCAGAGTCTTCCTACTCCATCATCTTGGCCACTTTTAAAAGCTAAAAATCTTAATCACATGAATCTAAGGATCATACTTAAATGCATACATCAGTAAACAGTTAACTGGCAATTTTCTGCTAGAAATTTTCCTTCTTTTTCTACTGCGTATTTACTATTTTGATTTGAGTATTTCGTCTTGCTCAAGCAGGACTATTTCAGGGGCATAATGTTAATCATAATTTTAGTTTCATTTAGACATTCCAGAATTAGTAAATCTATTTGTTGTTGTTGTTGTTGTTGTTGTTCAGTCGCTCAGTCATGTCCAACTCTTTGTGACCCCATGAACTGCAGCACTCCAGGCTTCCCTGTCCTTCACGTCTCCCAGAGTTGACCCAAACTCCTGTCCATTGATTCTGTGGTGCCATCAACCATGTCGCCCTCTCCTCCACCTGCCTTCAATCTTTCCCAGCATTGATAGCTGATGGTGAATGGTGCGGGTATTCATGGTCTCCAAAGGAGAGGGATTCACTGAGATGCCTTCTCAGTCACTCAGAGCTTTGTGTAACAGTTTCATTAAGGAGAAAAAGGATAGAGAAATCTTCCAGTAAAAGGCACTGGACCCACCTCACTAGTTTAAGCAGGGCATTATATAATTTTCAACTGGCTGCTGAGAATAGATACAAAGAAAGTCTCAAAGTCATAAAAGTTCCACCAGACCCTTTCCCAAGGCATACATCCTTAGACAACTTTAGTACAAGATCAGCTAGAAAGCTTGAGTTCTGGATAACTGTGTTTCTGGGTGAGATATATTGTTGCTGAGAAACAGGTTTCCAGGCAAGATTTGTTACCATTATAATCATTAACACAGAGATTAAGAAAAGCATAATAGGGGGTAAGAAAAGCATTTTCCATGAATAACGTATGATTGTGTATTCCGGAGAAGGCAATGGCACCCCACTCCAGTACTCTTGCCTGGAAAATCCCATGGGCAGAGGAGCCTGGTAAGCTGCAGTCCATGGGGTAGCTAAGAGTCGGACACGACTGAGCGACTTCACTTTCCCTTTTCACTTTCATGCATTGAAGAGGGAAATGGCAACCCACTCCAGTGTTCTTGCCTGGAGAATCCCAGGGACAGGGGAGCCTAGTAGGCTGCCGTCTATGGGGTCGCACAGAGTCAGACACAACTGAGGTGATGCAGCAGCTGCTGTGTATTCATTAGCCCCAGATCTAAAAAAAAAAAGCCAGTTCTCTCAGACAAGATACATTGTTGCACAGGCTTAAGGAAAACATAAGGGAGAATCTTCACCTCCTCTTTAAAGGACCCTGGACTGCCTGTCAACCTGCCTAAGTTAGCTCTCTCAGCACCTGGGTCTTTTCCAATGAGTTGGCTCTTCACATCAGGTGGCCAAAGTATTGGAGCTTCAGCTTCAGCATTGATTCTTCCAGTGAATATTCAGGTTTGATTGGTTTGATCTCTTTGCTGCCCAGGGGACTCTCAAGAGTCTTCTCCACTGCTGTCTATTTACTAAATTATAAATAAGCATGTGACTTCATCCTTCACACCTTAAGCATTGCAATGGCTACTACCAAGTGTGGAAAGGGAAATTTTTTTTTTCAGTGCCTACTGTTGTCTTATAGTTTACCTCATTTGATTTTACCAGCAGCCCCTCTGAAAAGGTACTATGATTATTATTTTACACATAACTTTTGATAGGCTAGTTAACTTGACTAAAACCACATAGCTAGTGAACAGAAAGACTTGAGTCCTTGTTTTGCAAATGACAGAATAAAAAAGATGACAAAATTAAGGAATGCATTGACTCATAACTGAAAAGCTAAGAGGTAGGACTAACTTCACCTGAGGCTAGAGACAACTAAAAATATGATGTTACTATGACTTTGATTTCTCTTTTGTTCCCTCTGATTTGCCTACTCAATGTTAGCTTCCTCCTCAGGTTCCATAAGGTGGCCCCCTGAAGCTCCAAGTCTCAATATCATAGTTCCAAAATGGAGCACTGTGCTCTGTTCAAAATGTGTAACACACCGTCTTGGGGGAAAGAGATCTCTTGTTGTAGCTCTCACATAATTTCTGAGATTCTCTCTCCCATGAGCTTAAATTTGTTCATGCTTCTTCACACTAAATCTTTCTGGCTGGCCTACTCACCACATCCTCAAATTGCTTAGTATATCCAATGTCTCTGTGTTTTTACTCATGTTAATGACCTCACTTAAAATGCCATTTAAAATTTTTAAATTAATTACTAACACTGGAGTACTGACACACACCAATCAGGGCCTACTCCTGGACCTAGAGTAGGAGAAAGAAAATGGCCTAAAGAAAATCATAGTGCTATTGGCTTGAGAATGCTTCCCACTATTAAGTAGATAATGGAACTGGGAATGCTTATAAAGTCTATACCTTTTAGGTTATTCAACAAAACTGCTGCTGCTGCTGCTGCTAAGTCGCTTTAGTCGTGTCCGACTCTGTGCGACCCCATGGACGGCAGCCCAGCAGGCTCCCCCATCCCTGGGATTCTCCAGGCAAGAACACTGGAGTGGGTTGCCAGTTCCTTCTCCATTGCATGAAAGTGAAAAGTGAAAGTCAGGTCACTTAGACGTGTCCGACTCTTCGCCACCCCATGGACCACAGCCTACCAGGCTCCTCCGTCCATGGGATTTTCCAGGCAAGAGTACTGGAGTGGGGTGCCATTCAACAAAACTACCCAAACATAATTTCTGCTTTCGATCTACAGCTAGCATTTAATGGATAAAGGCCAGGAACTCTTAGCATCCTATAATGTACAATACAACTTCTCCCTGAAAGGAATTATCTGACCCAAAATGTCAATGGAACTAAGACTGAAAAATCTTATTCTGTATGATCTGCCAGGCATACTCCCTCAGCTTTATTGCCTGTCTCTCTCTCTTACTTTTTCTTTAAGCAAGAACCACATTGAATTGCCTTCCTTCAGTGCTGAAATGTACCAAATCTCTTTAGGTTTTAGGATATTTGCATGTTATTTTCATTCTACCTCCCACTCCTCTAACCACAACTGTGCCACCCCCTCTCCACCTAACCAAAATCATTCCTTCTTCAGCACTAAACTCAAAGATTATTTAAGGACGATTTCGTGTCCCTCACTTGGTCAACCCTAATCCTCTACTGCCTACACATTGCCTTCTTTTTTCAAAACTTTTTTTAAGTGATTTTTAAAAACACTTCAATTGTTTAGCATTTACTATAGCTACTCTTTTACTTAAGATGAAAACTACCAGAAGAAAGGGTACATACATTTTTGGTTCTTCTTTATACTCTGGTGCCAAGTGCTAAGTCGCTTCAGTCGTGTCCGACTCTGTGCAACCCATAGACGGCAGCCCACCAGGCTCCCCCGTCCCTGGGATTCTCCAGGCAAGAACACTGGAGCAGGTTGCCATTTCCTTCTCCAATGCATGAAAGTGAAAAGTGAAAGTCAAGTCGCTCAGTCGTGTCCGACTCTTTGAGACCCCATGGACTGCAGCCTACCAGGCTCCTCCATCTATGGGATTTTCCAGGCAAGAGTACTGGAGTGGGATGCCATGGCCTTCTCCATATTTATACTCTGAGTATCTAGTAAAGCATCTGGATGGCATTTCAGGTGAGGCTATTAACATGAGTAAAAAACTCAGAGGCATGGGTATACTAGGCATTTGGGGGATATGGTGAGTAGACCAGTTAGAAAGATTTAGTGTGGAGAAGCCAGGTGGCACTAGTGGTAAAGAACGTGAACGAACGTGAACGTGAAGTCACTCAGTCGTGTCCGACTCTTTGCGACCCCATGGACTGTAGCCTACCAGGCTCCTCTATCCATGGGATTTTCCAGGCAATAGTACTGGAGTGGATTGCCATTTCCTTCTCCAAGGAATCTTCCCAACCCAGGGATCGAACCCGGGTCTCCTGCATTGTAGACAGACGCTTTCCCGTCTGAGCCACCAGGGAAGTCAAAACCCATTTGCAAATGCGGGAGACATAAGAGATGCAGGTTTGATCCTTGGGTCAGAAAGATCCCCTGGAGAAGGGCATGGCAACCCACTCCAGTATTCTTGCCTGGAGAATTCCTATGGATAGAGAAACCTGGCAGGATACAGTCCATAGGGTTGCAAAGAGTCAGACATGACTGAAGTGACTGAGCACACACAGGCACGAACAAGGATGGAAGAGGAGTGGAAATCTGATTCTGGATTTAATGAATGTATAACTTTTTTTTTTTTTTTTTGAGTTTCGATTGTAAGGCGCTAGTCCTTCTGTGTATGTAAAGTAAGCAAACCAGTTTAAATCTTTTTTTTTTTTCTTTTTTTTTTACTGTCTTCTTTGATCTTATAGGCTTTGTAAAAACAGCCCAAGAATATATATATATATATATATTTTAGTGTGGGTGTTTTTTATAGTGCACTAAACCCAGAGTCAACTAACCTATGGTCCATAGCTAGCTCTAACACTAATTTGTTCTTTTCATTGTGCTTCTTTTGACTTTAGTTTATTTATAAACTGAGGGAGCTAGACTATTGGATCTGTGCTGCCCTCCCAATCTAAACATTCCTACTTAACTAAATCAGAACAGTTTTGACTAGCTGAGGTTGAACTATGTAAGTCTTCTCTTTTAAGAGTTTTCAAAGAAATATTATCTTAAAATGCAGTTGTTTATGTTCCTTGGCAAATAATCAGTAGACTATAATGAAAATAACTGGACCTTTTGATTATTGGGAATTTTGATATACCCCTAAGTTTTGCATTATTTCATATACTTCATATAAGTATGGAAGATTGAGTAATAGATATCCTAACTTCAAGATAGATCTTAAAGTTATTGTGTTTTTCAATAAATCTCTAGGACAAGCACAATTTTTTTCATAAACTCTCTAAAAAGTGAAGTCTAGTGTTATTAACCAAAGAACTGATCTTATTAAAGCATGTATTGTATATCTGTTTAATGCAGGGTTTCTCAGTCTCAGCACTATTGCTATTTTGAGCTGGAAAATTCTTTCACATGAGGAAGGTATCCTGGGAATCTCTGTGAATGTGAACGTCACTCAGTCATGTCCTGCTCTTTGTGACCCCATGGACTATAGAGTCCATGGAATTTTCCAAGCCCTAATACTAGAGTGGGTAGCCTTTCCCTTCTCCAGGGGATCTTCCCAACCCAGGGATCGAACCCAGGTCTCCTACACTGCAGGCGGATTCTTTACCAGCTGAGCCACAAGGGAAACCCTAGCTCTACTGAAAAGACGCCAGTAGTAGTTCTCCATACCAGTTGTGAAAAAAAAAACCTCTCCAGACATTGTCAAATGTCTACTGAGGGGCACAGATGGCCCCAGTTGACAACTACTGGTTTAGTGCAAAGAAATCCTCTTTAACTAGGGTATACTGACTAGATGGATGCAAATATTACTGATGGTTAACCAATTGAAGTTTAACCTTGCCAAAATGAATCTAAATCCCTCACTGCCAGTTAAAAGTAGCTCTCTTCTTTGCCTACCTGCTACCTGCTTTTGGCAGATTCTGAATGTGGCAATCAGTGATTTCTTTATAATGTAACAATTACTAGGAAATCTCAAAAAGTTGTTTAAAAAAGTAAAAATAAAATAATGAATAGAGTCTTATGATTAAGCTTGTAAGTTCTTAACGGTATCTCCTTACCTCCAAGAGCAAATAATTTTCTGAGTCCTGTTCCATTGTAAATAGTGATAGAAATAGTGAATCTGAGCAATTTTTGTGTTTGTTGATATTCTTGTGCATATTTTGTAGTAGTCTTCTAAGAGATAAGGGTTTTTCAAAATGACCATTTCTCCATCAACCTTTCTCAAGAATACTGGAGTTTTTGTCTTCAGTATTTTTTTTGTTATAATAATTATCATTATGATAATTTGGTTTTAAAACAACAAACAGCTTCAGGTCTTTTGAAATGAGGCAGAGGTGGAACCATATAACCCTTCAATATAGTTTGTGTGAGGTATAGAGTCTTCTTCTGAGACTAAAAACACAGAATATAGAGGCTGTACAATGTGTCTATTTGATAATTTCTGCTGTCTTTCCACTTAAAAAGATCACAGGTCCAACCTGACATCTTTATTTGTCAACCTTTAATTATCAATACCTTGACAATATTTAAGGTCTGGATGTTTTTACGCAGTCCTAAAATTAATTTAATATAATAAACCCTCTGAAAGCAAATAGAAGCCCAAAGATATATAATAATATTTTGTCAAAATGCTTTGCTAATATTAGAAAACAGTGCTTTATGCTTGTTTATAAGAAATACTACCATTCATTATATAACTGAGCAGGACCCTACGGGGCTTTCCTGGGACAAGCCTTCCCACATGTCCTCTCTGAGGTACTAGATAATAATAATGTTTGATGTGCATTTTCTGAGTTTTACAATTATGAACCCCTGCCCCTCACCAAATGGAAGCTGTTAACTACTTCATAATCATGAACACATAGCCCTGTGCCTCCTGCTGCTGCTACTGCTGCTGCTAAGTCGCTTCAGTCGTTTCCGACTCTGTGCGATCCCATAGACGGCTGTCCCTGGGATTCTCCAGGCAAGAATACTGGAGTGGGTTGCCATTTCCTTCTCCAATGCATGAAAGTGAAAAGTGAAAGTGAAGTCGCTCAGTCGTGTCCGACTCTTAGCGACCCCATAGACTGCAGCCTACCAGGCTCCTCCGTCCATGGGATTTTCCAGGCAAGAGTACTGGGGTGGGGTGCCATTGCCTTCCCCCTAGTGCCTGATAATGTTAACTGTCGTGACACCACCCTGTTACCTCACCATCAGCCAATCAGAGAACTCTGCATGAACTGATCAGATACACATACCTGGCAACCCCCTTCTTCACCTGACTTTTAAAAATGCTTTGCTGAAACACTTTGTGGACCTTGAAATTTTTTTGAAGCATGAGTTACCTGTTTCCTTGCATCACTCAGCAACAAAACTTTCTCTGCTCCAAACCCCAGCATTTTTGTTTGTTTAGCCTCACTTTGTGTCAAGCATAAGAGCTTATGCTAGCAACTGCCTTTTTAAACTTTTAAATCCAAATAGACAATCTCTCATCAGAAACAGGCCTAATTTTTTAAGGTAACTTGCATTCCTAAAATAGTATATGTCTCATCTCTGCTTCCACCAAATGTGGAAACACAGGGGCTGCATTTATACTCCCACCATCAACAATTAAAAATATGGACAAAATGTACAAAAGAACAGTTTCATGAGGTTGGACATTAGGCAGTGGAAGGCAGTGATGCCTGAGAGTCAAGAGAACAAGAGGAAACATATGATTTCCCTGGCATATTTTGGGGGGATATGTTCAAGTTGTTCAGGGAAAGACAAATCAGGAGGAACTCAACAAACTCAAGTTGAAGAGTTGAAGCTGAGAGTCTTTGAAGACCAAGAAAGCTAGAATTCATGGACAGAGTACCGCTAAGAGAGTTGCACAGAGACTACCAGAGATCTTCCAATGGGCCTCCTATATGTTCCTTAAATTACCGATAATTGTTTGTATGTGACAAAACTACCTTAGCCCAGTGGGGAAAAAATACCTGAAAAGATTAAGAAAAACATTCCCAGAATTCACACAGGACTTGGAAAAAATGTCTAATCCCACCAGGAAGACTGAAAAGCCTCATAAATCATACGCATTTGGTATAATACTCAGAAGGTTCTTCCCTCAGTAGTGGGAAATAATTAGTTCCACCATGAAACACAGCTCATGGCTTGCCTAACAAATTTTGAAAAGCAAGACTTGGAAGAAAAAAGAAAAACTGTTTCCAAGTACCTTGACCCCATCCGAGGACAAAGCCCAAGAATATATATAAGAATATAAAAATAACCAGCATTCAACAAAGTCAATTCATGATATCTAACCAAAAATTACTAGGCAGAAAAGCTGAAAAATATAACCCATAATAATAAGAAAAATTGGTCAATCAAAATTGACACAGAACTGGAGCCTATGGTAGAATTAGTAGGCAAAAGTATTAAAACAGTTATTTTACTAGTATTCTGTATCTTCAAAAATTAATTTGATACCTGAAAGATTTTTTTAATGTTCAAATTGAATGTTGAGAAATGAAAATCACAATATCTAAAAAGAAAAATGCACTGGATGTGATTACCAGAAGATAAGGTTTTACAAAGAGAAGATTAGTAAATTTAGAAATAGAAATCTAAAATAGAGAAGAAAATATTTTAAATGAGCAGATAAAAAGAAATATAAACATTTAATTTACAATTGTGTTTAATACTATGAAGGAAAAAGGAAGGTTTTATGTGAGAATAACTGAAGGGAGAACATTTAGAGTATATTAGGTACAAATAAACCTAATTTAACATAAAACACAACTGGATTCATGTAGAAAATTAAATGTAGTGTTTTTTCTTATAATAAACTATTCATTCATTTTTTTCCCACAATATCTGTGTTCACTGATAGTATAATAGTCCAGATATGGCTGATAAAAATGACTAAGACCCCCAGTTCCTGTCTTTGAGAATCTAGGGGTCTAATAGCTCAGCAGTACCTAGACAGTGTATTAAAAAAGCAGAGACACCACTTTGCCGACAAAGGTCTGCATAGTCAAAGCTATGGCTTTTCCAGTAGTCATATATGGATGTGAGAGTTGGACCATAAAGAAGGCTGAGCACCAAAGAATTGATGCTTTCAAGTTGCAGTGCTTGTGAGCACTCTTGAGAGTCCCTTGGACAGGAAGATCAAACGAGTCAATCCCAAAAGAAATCAACCCTTTCAGATTCATTGGAAGGACTGATGCTGAAGCTGAAGTTCCAATACTTTGGTCACCTGATGCAAAGGGCCAACTCACTGGAAAAAACCCTGATTCTGGGAAAGATTGAGGGGAAGGAGCAGGTGAGTTGGTTGGATGGCACCACTGACTCAATGGACATGCGTTTGACCAAACTCTGGGAGATGTTGAAGGGCAGGGAAGACTGGCGTGCTGCAGTCCATGGGGTCGCAAAGAGTTGGACATGACTTAGCAACTGAACAACAGTAACAACCTCTCATTAAAATAATTGCATACCAAATGAAAACATAAACATATCCTTTTTCTTTTTCCTTTTCTTTTTTAGATGAGGATAGGCATTCACTCAGGCTCTGTGCTGGCTGGAGTTGTTGGGGTAAGAATGCCACGATATTGCCTGTTTGGAAATAATGTCACTCTGGCAAGCAAATTCGAATCAGGAAGTCACCCTCGACGCATCAATGTCAGCCCAACCACTTACCAGTAAGTGTTCTTTGCCATTGCCTAATGCTAATAGCCCGTCACTTGTGACACTCTATTTTTTTCTTGATCCTGTTATTCTCTAAGATAATAATGAGTAGATCCTTCTAGTCTGAAAGATAGCAATTATGACACAAAATTTAAATTGTACCCTACGAAAGGACACAGAAAACTTGACTTGATTGAGAGGTAAATCAGGCTTGTCATTTCCCACAGTCTCTGTCCTTATGTATTCCTGTTTAAAATACAGGAGAGAAAATATTAAGAGTCTGCATCACACTGGAAATTCTAATACTTTCAAAATGTTTCTCAATGTTTATAAAAGTCATTTGACTTTGGATAGAAAAGATATTTGTCTCTTTATATTTTTCTGAATAATGAATATAAATAGGGACTCTAAATATATACTGGGTACAGAGTAAAACTTCAAACTTTATCTATCTTAAAGATCATATCTGACAACTCTACACATTTTGACAGCTGAAATCAACTTTATTTTGTGCCTGGTAGATGTCATCTCACCCACTAGGTATTAAGCTCCATATGGGCAGAGACCAAGTCTGTTCACCACTGTATCTCCAAAACTTAGAAAAAATGTTTAGCACATAATAAGCCCTCTATAAATATTTCTCAAATTAGTGAACAAAACCATTGGTAAGATAAATATCTCTATACTAAGAAAGCAGTATGAATATCTCCTGATTGGTTTTGGCTAAATGTTCAGTAATGTGTGTGTGTCTGAGTGTTTAAGTCACTCAGTCGTGTCCGACTCTTTGTGACCTCATGGACTATACAGTGCATGGTGCATGGAATTCTCCAGGCCAGAATACTGGAGTGGGTAACCTTTCCCTTCTCCAGGGGATCTTCCCAACCCAGGGATTGAACCCAGGTCTGCCACATTGTGGGCGGTTTCTATACTAGCTGAGCTACAAGGGAGGACCAATGTTAAGTAAGCTTTGGTATAAAAACTATTTTACTAGTTCCATGATTTAAATGACTCAGATATCACGTTCTTAAAACTGTAAAGTAGAAAGAGTGCCATTGATATTTTTTATTAACATGGCTACCACGTTTACTCAGGCTAACAAAAACAGCAAAAATCCCAGGAGCAGAAAGCTTAAATATATACATAATAAATGTTGGTTTATAATAAGAAACAAAATGGTGGTATTTTGAAGCTTTTGCTACCACATCTATATAAAAGGAAATTAAGTTTTCTTTAGATGAGAGATAAATATTTCCTGATTCCTAAGGAGCACATGAGAAAGGGAAGAAATTACAAATATAAAAGCAAGAAAATGTTTCCTAAGAACTACATGTCATTTTAGGGTATTTATATAAGGGTATTGCCTCTTTACAATTTCTCCCAATTTTTCTGACACATTTATATTCTGGATAATGAATATAAATAAGGACTCTAAATATATACTGGGTACAGAGTAAAACTTCAAACTTTATCTATCTTAAAGGTCATATCTGACATCTCTACACATTTTGACATAATATAGATGATGTCACAAAGATTTCCATATTAAACCTCTTCAAAAGCTTCAGCACTGATCTGAAGCTTCTCTAGATCTGTGTACTTTGGGCTCTAGACCACAGGGTAAGGAAAATTCCTGAAGATCAACCCCCAAACATATATCCTTTTACCATGGTTATGATTTTTCCCATCATGGAGCTAATATTTATGTTTCCTGTTTGTATAAGTCAGTGTAAATTTACAGAAACTCCATTATTTAAAAACTAATGTGTAAAGCATTGATCAACCATGCAAGGAGCTCATACCCTAAGCTTAACTGTCATTGTTCTAGCTGGCTTTATTTACATGTAACCAATAAAGGAAACCCCACAAGTCACACACAGTCTAAGCATTTTGGTGCTGTCTTTAAATTTTCATAATCTTTATCACACTGATGGAAGTTTGTAATGATACTTGGTGATCTATAATGTCTAAAAAATTGAATCATTTCAAATATAGTAAGCATTGAAATCTTTCATTCTATTATGATCTTCCCCACTTCCAACAACTTCCCCCTGATAAAAACATAAATGGGGCATAGATCAATACATTGAGCTGCCATCTGTGTAGACTGTAAAAGATACTGTCTCCTACTGGTCCCAAATCTTGTAATTTCTACTAATACTTTATTTAATATTCCAAGCACTATGATAGGCACTAATGTTACAACAATAAACAGCATAAATATGATCTCCATCTTCATGGAGGAGATCACAAATCAAAAGGTAAGATGTATGAAAGTAAACACTTTTATAGACTAGTACTGAGGTCAAGAAACCCTGAACACAGTATTAGAATAAAAGGAGGAGTAAACTAAAATAAGGATGAAGAAAGAGATAGACTGAAATCAGACCAACTGAAGCTATAATACCTGTTAAGAAGTTTCAACTTAACCCTAAGAGCAAAGAAAGACATTGAAGAGTTATAAGCATAGGTGTGACTTGGCCAGATGTATACAACAGACTTTTGGACTCTGGGAACAGGAGAGGGTGGGATGATTTGGGACAATAGCATTGAAATATGTATAATATCATATCTGAAACAAGTCACCAGTCCAGGTACGATGCCTGATAACGGATGCCTGGGGCTGGTGCACTGGGACGACCCAGAGGGATGGTATGGGGAGGGAGGAGGGTTCAGGATGGGAAACACATGTATACTTGTGGCGGATCCATCTTGATGTATGGCAAAAGCAACACAATATTGTAAAGTTAAGCAAAATAAAATTTAATTTAAAAAAAAAAAAAAAGATTTCCAAGGTTGTAAAAAAAGAGAATAGATTAGGAAGGGCACCAATCCAGTGATTGAAAGGAAGTAGTCATTCCCATTTCCTTGATGGAAATGTAGCTAATTACTGAGATCCTAGAATCCAAACTATTTGATGTTTCAACTTGTCTTCCCATGTTTTAGAAGAGCAGTTGGACAAGTGACTATTAACATCCATTTTTATCTGCATGCTGCGTGCTAAGTCGCTTCAGTCGTGTCTGACTCTTTGCAACCCTATGGACTGTAACCTGCCAGGCTTCTCTGTCCATGGGATTCTCCAGGCAAAAGACTGGTGTGGGTTGTCATGCCCTTCTCCAGGGGATCTTCCCCACCCAGGGATCAAACCCATGTCTTTTATGTCTCCTTCATTGGAAGATGGGTTCTTTACCACTAGGGCCACCTGAGAAGCCCATTTTCATCTGAAAGCGAAAGTCACTCAGGCATGTCCAACTCTTTGTGACCCCATGGACTATACAGTCCATGGAATTCTCCAGGCCAGAATACTGGAGTGGGTAGACTTTCCCTTCTCAGGGGATCTTCCCAACCCAAGGATTGAACCCGGGTCTCCCACATTGCAGGCGGATTCTTTACCAGCTGAGCCTCAAGGGAAGCCCAAGAATGCTGGAGTGGGTAGCCTATCCCTTCAGCGGATCTTCCCAACCTAGGAATCCAGCAGGGTCTCCTGCATTGCAGGCAGATTCTTTACTAACTGAACTATCAGGGAAGCCATTTTTTCCCCCTTGGAAACCATCAAAAACAATTTACTTTGGTTCTTGATAAGTTTCTAGAACACTAAATATAGGTATATGATCTCAGTTGACTGGGTTTTCAGAGTATGGATGTATTTGTGACTAATACAGAAAGCACACTTGCGCTTTCTGTTGGTTTTATACATACCAATTACACTTCAGCTATGTACAATTGTTCTATTTCACACAGTATAGGTGACTTATGAACCCACAGGTATAGAGTATACTTCGCTTTCCATTTTACTCACAGTGAAATGCCTGATGGACTTCTCAGGGACATTCCCTATGAGGAAATATAAACATAAAACTGAAGTTAAAGCAAATAGGAATTTGTGAAATAAAACTGTGAACCTGATGTTCAAGCTGGTTTTAGAAAAGACAGAGGAACCAGAGATCAAATTGCCAACATCTGCTGGATCATGGAAAAAGCAAGAGAGTTCCAGAAAAACATCTATTTCTGCTTTATTGACTATGCCAAAGCCTTTGACTGTGTAGATCACAGTAAACTGGAAAATTCTGAAAGAGATGGGACTACGAGACCACCTGATCTGCCTCTTGAGAAATTTGTATGCAGGTCAGGAAGCAACAGTTAGAACTGGACATGGAACAACAGACTGGTTCCAAATAGGAAAAAGAGTACATCAAGGCTGTATATTGTCACCCTGTTTATTTAACTTATATGCAGAGTACATCATGAGAAACGCTGGACTGGAAGAAACACAAGCTGGAATCAAGATTGCTGGGAGAAGTATCAATAACCTCAGATATGCAGATGACACTACCCTTATGGCAGAAAGTGAAGAGGAACTAAAAAGCCTCTTGATGAAAGTGAAAGTGGAGAGTGAAAATGTTGGCTTAAAGCTCAACATTCAGAAAACATTCCCATCACTACATGGGAAATAGATGGGGAAACAGTGGAAACAGTATCAGACTTTATTTTTCTGGGCTCCAAAATCACTGCAGATGGTGACTGCAGCCATGAAATTAAAAGATGCTTACTCCTTGGAAGGAAAGTTATGACCAACCTAGAAAGCATATTCAAAAACAGAGACATTACTTTGCCAACAAAGGTTCGCCCAGTCAAGGCTATGGTCTTTCCTGTGGTCATGTATGGATGTGAGAGCTGGACTGTGAAGAAGGCTGAGCGCTGAAGAATCGATGCTTTTGAACTGTGGTGTTGGAGAAGACTCTTGAGAGTCCCTTGGACTGCAAGGAGATGCAACCAGTCCATTCTGAAGGAGATCAGCCCTGGGATTTCTTTGGAAGGAATGATGCTAAAGCTGAAACTCCAGTATTTTGGCCACCTCATGCAAAGAGTTGACTCATTGGAGAAGACTCTGATGCTGGAAGGGATTGGGGGTAGTAGGAGAAGGGGACAACAGAGGATGAGATGGCTGGATGGCATCACTGACTCGATGAATGTGAGTCTGAGTGACCTCCGAGAGTTGGTGATGGGCAGGGAGGCCTGGCGTGCTACGATTCATGGGGTGGCAAAGATCGGACACGACTGAGCGACTGATCTGATCTGATCTGATTAAGCTCCTAAGAGCTGGAAATTTCCAATTGCACTTCCTGAATTAAATGCTGTAAAGGGTCCAATATTGGCTGGTTATTTTGAAATTTTCAGACAAGTTTTTTAAAAAAAATTTTTAACATTTTAATTTTGTTGGAGTGTACTTGGTTTACAATGTTGTGCTAGTTTCAGATGTACAGCAAAGTGACTCAGCTATATGTATAAATATATTCATTCTTTTTTTGATTCTTTCTCATATAGGTTATCACAGAATATTTGATAGTTTCCTGTGTCTTGTTGGTTATGAGTTTCCTATGTCTTGTTGGTTATCTATCTTATATATAGTAGAATGTATGTGTTCATCCCAAGTTCCTGATTTGTTCCCCAGGCCCCACGTTTCCGTTTGATAACTGTAAGTTTGTTTTCAATATCTTTAAGCCTGCTTTGTTTTGTAAATAAGTTTATTTGTATCTTTTTAAAAACTAGATTCCATATGTAAGTATACCTTATGTACCATCTCTTTATTCATTCCTCTGTTGATGAACATTTAGCTTGCTTCAATGACATGGCTGTTTGTAAATATTGCTGCAGTGAACATTGGAGTACATGTATGCTTTTGGATTATGGTTTTCTATGGATATTTGTCCAAGAGTGGGATTGATAGGTCATATGGTAGTTCTATTTTTAGCTTTTTAAGGATCCTCCATACTGTTCTCCATAGTAGTTGTACCAATTTACAATCTCACCAACAGTATAGGAGGGTTCCCTTTTCTCCATACCCTCTCCAGCATTATTTGTAGATTTTTTTGACAAGTTCTTTTAATTGGAGTATATTTGCTTTACAATACTGTGTCCCTCCCCCAACCCACCCATCTAGGTCATCACAGAGCACCAAGCTAAGCACTTTGTGCTACAGAGCAGGTTCCTGTTAGCTCTCTATTTTACACATGGTAAACTATATGTATCTCTTTTAATCTCCCAGTTGATCTCACCATCACCTTCTCCACCTATATCCACATGTCTGTTTTCTACACCTGCCCCTCTATTCCTGCCCTGCAAATAGGTTCGTCTATACTAGTTTTCTAGATTCCAAGTATATGCCTTAATGTATGATATTTTTTCTCTCTCTTTGCCTTGTTTCTTCTATATGACAGTCTCTAGGTATATCCACATCTCTGAAAATGGCACTATTTTGCTCCTTTAAATGGCTGAATAATATTCCATTGTATATGTGTAACGAATCTTCTTCATCCAATCTTCTGTTGATGGCCATTTAGGCTGCCACCATGTCCCGCCTATTATAAACAGTGCTGCAATGAACATTGTTATACACGTGTCTTTTGGCATTGTGGTTTTCTCAGGATATATGCCCAAGAATTGGATTTCTGGGTCATATAGGAGTTTTATTTTTAGTTTCCTGAGGAACTTCCATCTGTTCTCTGTAGTGGGTTTATTAGTTTACATTTCCACTAAGGATGCAAGAGGATTCCCTTTTTTTCCACACCTTCTCCAATATTTATTGTTTGTAGGGGTTTTTTTCTGTTTGTTTGTTTTTTTTTTTAACTAAGAGATTCCCTTCCAGAAAATCTTTTTCAAAAAATAATTTAATTTATTTTTGGCTGTGCTAGGCCTTAGTTGCTGTGCATGGGCTTTCTCTAGTTGCAGCATATGGGCTTCTTGCTGAGGTGGCTTCGCTTGCTGTGGAGCACAGGCTCTAGGGTGCACGGGCCTCAGAAGTTGTGACACGTGGGCTTAGTAGTTGTGGCTCCTGAGCTCTAGGTCACAGACGCAGTAGTGTGGTCCATGGGCTGGGCTGCATGTGGGATCTGCCCAGATCAGGGATCAAACCATGTCTCCTGCATTGGCAGGCGAATTCTTTACCACTGAACCCCCAGGGAAGCACTACTGTTTGTAGATTTTGGGTGATGACCATTATAAATGCTGTGAGATGATACTTCCTTAGTTTTGATTTGCATTTCTCTAATAATTAGTGATATCAAATATCTTTTCACATGTTTCTGACAATCTGTATGTCATCTTTGTAAAATGTCTACTTATGTCTTCTGCCCATTTTTTTTAATTGGTTTTTTTGTTGTTTTGGTATTGAGCTGCATGAGCTGTTTGTATATTTTGGAGATTAATCCTTTGTCAGTTATTTTGTTTGCAAAATAACTAAAGTCTGTCTTTTTATCTTATTTATGGTTTCCTTCGCTGTGTAGAAGCTTTTAAGTTTAATTAGGTCCAATTTATTTTCACTTTTTTTTTTTCATTACTCTAAGAGGGGGCAGGAGAAGGGGACAACAGAGGATGAGAGGGCTGGATGGCATCACTGACTCGATGGACATGAGTCTGAGTGAACTCTGGGAGTTGGTGATGGACAGGGAGGCCTGGCGTGCTACAATTCATGGGGTCGCAAAGAGTCGGACACGACTGAGTGAATGAACTGAACTGAACTGAAGAGGTGGTCAAAAAGATCTTGCTGTGATTTATGTCAAAAGTGTTTTTCCTTTCTTTACCTCTAGAGTTTGCTAGTGTCCAGTCTTACATTTAGGTCTTTGATTTATTTTGAGTTTATTTTGGGGTATGATGTTAAGGAGTGTTCCAATTTCATTCTTACCTGTTCAGTTTTCTCAGCACTACTTATTGAAAGGACTGTCTTTTCTCCATTCTATAGTCTTGCCTCCTTTGTCATACATTAAGTGAGCACAGGTATGTGGTTTTATCTCTGAGTTTTCCATCCTGTACCATTGATCTCTATTTCTGTTTTTGTGACAGTACTGTACAATCTTGATTGTAGCAATCAAGTTTGTAACTTTGTAGTATAGTCTGAAGTCATGGAGCCTGATTCCTCCAGCTCCATTTTCTTTCTCAAGATTTCTTTAGCTATTTGGGGGTCTCATGTTTCCATTCAAATTGTGAAATTTTTTGTTCTAATTCTGTGAAAAAATGCCATTGGTAGTTTGATAGAGATGGCACTAAAATCTGTATATTGCTTTGGGTAGTAATAGTCCTTTTTATAATTTCAATCCAAGAGCATAGTATATCTCTTCATCTCTTTGTGCTGTCTTTGGTTTCTTTCATCAGTGTTTTATAGTTTTCTCAGTAAAGGTCTCATAGGTTTATTCCTCAGTATTTTATTATTTTTGATGCAATAGTAAATAAGATTGTTTCCTTAATTTCCTTTTCTAATCTTTTGTTGTTAATTTATAGCAATGCAAGAGATTTCTGTGCATTAATATTGTATCCTAAAACTTTGTCCAATTCACCAATTAGCTTTAGTAGTTTTCTGGTGGCATCTTCAGGATATTCTATGTATAGTTTCACGTCATCTACAAACAATGCCAGTTTTATTTCTTTTCCAATTTGTATTATTTTTATTTCTTTTTTTCTCCTCTGGTTTCTGTGGCTAGGACTTCCAAAATTATGTCGAACAAGAGTGGCAAGAGTGAACATCTTTCTCTTGTTCCTGATCTTAGAGGAAATGTTTTCAGTTGTTCAGCATTGAGAATGATATTTGCTGTGGTTTGTCATATATGGCCTTTATTATGTTGAAGTAGGTTCCTTCTATTCCTGATTTCTGGGGAGTTTTTATCATAAATGTGTGTTGAATTTTATCTAAAACTTTTTCTGCATCTATTGAGATGATCATATTGTTATATTCTTTAATTTATTAATATGGTGTATCACATTGATTGATTTTCATATGTTAAAGAATCCTTGAATCACTGGATAAATCCCATTTGGTTATGGTATATGATCCTTTTAATGTGTTGTTGGATTCTATTTCCTAGGATTTTGTTAAGGATTTTTGTATTTATGTTCATCAGTGTTATTGATCTGTAGTTTTCTCTTTTTTATTATATCTTTGTCTGATTTTCCTATCAGGATGATCATTGCCTCATAGAATGAGTTTGGGAGTGACCCTCCCTCTGCAATTTTTTAGATGAGTTTGAGGACAGGTGATAACTCTTCTCTAAATACTTGATAGATTTTGCCTGTGAAGCCATCTGGTCTCAGACTTTAGTTTGTTGGAAGACTTAGAGTTTCAATCTCATTACTTGTAATTGGCCTATTTGTATTTTCTGTTTCTTCCTGGTTCAGTCTTAGAAGTTTGTACCTTTCTAAGAATGTGTCCATTTCTTCAGGTTTGTCCATTTTATTGGCTTGTATTAGCCTCTTATGATCCTAGATATTTCTGTGGTGTCGGTTGTAACTTCTTGTTCATTTCTGATTTTACTGACTTGAGTCTTTTCTCTATCTTTCTTGATGATCTGTCCACTCCTGCTGCTGCTGCTAAGTCGCTTCGGTTGTGTCCAACTCTGTGCGATCCCATAGATGGCAGCCCACCAGGCTTCCCTGTCCCTGGGATTCTCCAAGCAAGAACACTGGAGTGGGTTGCCATTTCCTTCTCCAGTGCATGAAAGTGAAAAGTGAAAGTGAAGTCACTCAGTCGTGTCCGACTCTAGCGACCACATGGACTGCAGCCTACCAGGCTCCTCTGTCTATGAGATTTTCCAGGCAAAAGTACTGGAGTGGGGTGCCATTGCCTTCTCCGTAGATGATCTGTCTACTGTTTGTCAATTTTCTTTATTTTCTTGAAAACCAACTTTTAGATATATTTAGTTTATTATTTTAGGTCTTATTATCCTTTTATTCATTTCTATTTCATTTATTTCTACTCTGATCTTTATGACTTATTTCTTTCTGCTAACTTTGAGTTTTGTTTTTTGTTTTTTTTTGCTTTTATTATTATTGTTGATGTTGTTTTTGTTCTTTTTTACTCTAGTTGCTTTAGGTGTAAAGTTGATTGTTTTTTTGTTTTTGTTCTTTTTTACTCTAGTTGCTTTAGGTGTAATTTGATTTTTTTTTTTTTTTTGAGGTAGGATTGAATTGCTATCAATTTTCCTTTTGCTGTATCTCATAAGTTTGGGGTCATCATGTTTTACTTGTCACTGTATTCTATTTTTTAAATTTTCCCTTTGAAATCTTTGGTGAATTTTTGGTTACTTAGTAGCATACTTTTTAGCCTCCATGTATTTCTAGTTTTTAATAGTTCTGTTTCTTGTAATTGATTTCTAATCTCATGGTATTGTGGTCAGAAACAATATTTGATATGATTACAGTTTTCTTAAACTTACCAACACTTGATTTTTGACTGAAATGTGATATATCCTGGAGGATCCTCTTGCACACTTGAGAAGAATGTATTCTGCCGCTTTTGGGTGGACTGCCCTGTAAACATCCATTAAGTTTATCTGGTCTATTGTGTTATTTAAGGCTTGTGTTTCCTTATTTATTTTCCGTCTGAATGAGCTGTCCATTGGTATAAGTAGGATATGAAGTCCTCCACTATTATTGTGTTACTGTTGATTTCCCCTTTTATGGCTGTTAGTGTTTTCCTTATGTATTGATATATTCCTATGTTGTGTGCATAAATATTTGTAATTGTTGTATCTTCTTCCTTGACTCTTGTAACAGCATTTTTTTCATAATCTATTTTGTCTGATATGAGTATTGATATTCCAGCTTTCTTTTGATTTCCACTTGACTGGAATACCTTTTTCCATCTCTTCCCTAGATCTGAACTGGGTCTCATGTAGACAACATATATACTGGTCTCATTTTTATGTCCATTTGGCCAGTGTGTCTTTCATTTAGAGTGTTTAAACCATTTACATTCAAGCTAATTATCCATATGTATGTTTTTATTAACATTTTCTTACTTGTTTTGGATTTGTTTTGAAGAGTCTTGTGTTTCCCACCTAGAGAAGTTCCTTTAGCATTTGTTGTAAAGCGGGTTTGACGATGCTGAATTCTTTTAGATTTTGCTTGCCTATGAAACTTTTGATTTCTCCATCGAATCTGAATGAGATCCTAGATGGATGGAGTAATCTTGATTGTAGATTTTTCTTTTTCACCACTTTAAATATATCATACCACTTCCTTCTGACCTGCAGAGTTGCTGTGGAGAAATTGCTAACCTTTTGGGGATTCATTTTTATGTTATTTGTTGCTTTTCCCTTGATGTTTTTAGTATTTTTTTTTCTTTGAGCTTAATTTTTTATCAATTTGATTAATCTGTTTCTTTGGTTGTTTCTCCTTGGGTTCTGTATGGAACTCTGCATTTCCTGGACTTGAGTGAGTGTTTTACTTTCCCATCTTAGAGAAGCTTTCATCTATAATCTCTTCAAATAAAATATTTGAATTCAAAAATATTTGAATTCTGTAATTCAAACACTGATGCATTTTGTGTTGTCCCAGTGGTCTCTGAGACTGTCCTCATTTCTTATCATTCTTTTATCTGCTTAACTGCTCTGTGGCAATTATTTCTGCCAGGTTATTTTCCAGCTCACTTATTTGTTCTTCTGCTTCAGTTATTCTGTTATTGATTCCTTCTAGTGTATTTTTCATTTCAGTTACTGTGTTGTTATTTACTATTTGTTCTTTACTTCTTCTAGGTTCTTATTAAATACTTCTTATATTTTCTCAGCCTATACCTCCATTCTATTTCCAAGATTTAGGATCATCTTTACTATCATTACTCTGATTTTTTTTTTCAGGCAGATTGCCTATTTCCTCTTCATTTATTTGGTCTTGTAAGTTTTTACCTTCTCCTTTGTACCATCAGATCAGATCAGTCGCTCAGTCGTGTCCAACTCTGCAACCCCATGAATCACAGCATGCCAGGTCTCCCTGTCCATCACCAACTCCCGGAGCTCACTGAGACTCACATCCATCGAGTCAGTGATGCCATCCAGCCATCTCATCCTTTGTTGTCCCCTTCTCCTCCTGCCCCCCATCCCTCCCAGCATCAGAGTTTTCTCCAATGAGTCAACTCTTTGCATGAGGTGGCCAGAGTACTGGAGTTTCAGCTTTAGCATCATTCCTTCCAAAGAAATCCCAGGGCTGATCTCCTTCAGAATGGACTGGTTGCATCTCCTTGCAGTCCAAGGGACTCTCAAGAGTCTTCTCCAACACCACAGTTCAAAAGCATCGATTCTTCAGCGCTCAGCCTTCTTCACAGTCCAGCTCTCACATCCATACATGACCACAGGAAAGACCATAGCCTTGACTAGAGGAACCTTTGTTGGCAAAGTAATTGTTTCTGCTTTTGAATATGCTTTCTAGGTTGGTCATAACTTTCCTTCCAAGGAGTAAGTGTCTTTTAATTTCATGGCTGCAGTACCATATATATATTTAATTCAGTCCTTTTGATGACTGGGGCTGTGTTCCTGTCTTTTCTTTCCTGTTGGTGTTTTTCCTAACACTTTCAACACTTTAGTTTGTAGGCAGTTGTGTAGAGTCAGTCCCAGTGCTGAGGTGAGGTCTTCAGGGAGTGTTCACACTGATTAATATTCCCTAGGATTTGAAGTTCTATGTTAGTCCAGCCATTTGGACTCAGCACTCTCACTACAGGAGCTCAGGCTCAACCACTAGACTGGGAACCAAGATCCCACAAGCCACTCAATGTGACTAAAAAGGAAAGGAAGCAAACAAAAAGGAGCAGAACTACAGCAATGAAAAATAAAATTAGAAAAATGGAAAAAATATTATAAAAAATAAAAAGGAAAAACACCAAAGCAAAACAGAACCACAACAGCAAAAATAAGTAAATAAATGAAAACCAAAAAGGGCTTGGCAGTGAAGAGAGGTGGGGCTCAGACCTGGCGCCCTCTCAGCTGGAAGAGGCCCTGGGGGAGCAAATCTTAAGCTCAGGACCCATACGGCCATAAGGGGTCCCAGAAGGTAGATATTCAGGCCTAGGTCTCCACGTGCTGGGGCCAAGTGGGCAGTGAAGACACTGGCCATGTTCCCCTCCAATCTGATCCCCTGAAGGTCTTTCACTGTCCCCACTGATTCTGACACTGTAGGGTGGCTCCTCCAAGTGTGTGAAACACTCTCAGTCCCCTGCTGCCTGTCAGGGGTTCCGGGTCCTCTTCTGCCTCTGTTTTTCCAGCTCTCAATCATTCTCAAGCCCCCAGGACCTTTACGGACAGAGGGCTGATATTCACACCTGGGACCCCAGTAGGGTTGCCAGGACCTGACCAGGCAGGGGAAACACTGACTGTGTTCCTCTCCAATTCCACAGTCTTCTGAAAGTCTCTCCCTTTCCCTGTTGATCCCAGTACTGTCGGTGGACACCTCCCAGCATGGAAAACCCTCACCGCTCCCATCCACCCCTCAAGAGAATTGGAACTTTCACATCTCAAATATTCATCCTTCTCATATTATACTAGATCATGTAGAGATTCCTCCCATCCCCTTAGATATCTGAGGTCACCCACAGGTGACTTGTAGGTGCTTTAATTGTGAGGAGATACAAACTTCTCAACCTCCTACTGTACAAACTTGGCTCTGCCCTTGGTAGACTTTTTGATGATGGCTACTCTCACAAGTGTGAGATGACAACTTGTTGTAATTTTGATTTGTGTTTCTCTGATAATTAGGGATGTTGAGTATCTCTTCATGTGCCTTTTTGTCATCTCTATGTCTCTTTCCAAAAACTTTTTAGATTTTCTGCCCATTTTTTGTTTGGGTTGTTTGTTTTATTGACATAGAGGTCCATGAGCTGTTTACATATTTTGGAGATTAATCCCTTCTTGGTCATATCATTTGCAAATATTTTCCCCTACTTTGTAGGTTATATTTTTGTTTTGTTGACAGTTTCCTTTATGGTGCAGAAGCTTTTAAGCTCAATGAGGTACCATTCGTTTATTCATTTTTATTATTTTCATTACTCTCACAGTGAAAATCACTCAGCAGTGCCCAACTCTTTCCAACCTGGTGGACTGTAGCCCCCTCAGGCTCCTCTGTCCATTGTATTCTCCAAGAAAAACTACTGGAGTGGATTGCTTTTCCCTTCTCCAGGGGATCTTCCCAACCCAGGGATCAATCTTGGGTTTCCCGCATTGCAGGCAGATTCTTTACCATCTGAGCCACCAGGGAAGCCCATTACTGTCAGAGACTGATCAAAAAAGATCTTGCTGCAATTTATGTCAAAGAGTCAAAGAGTGTTCCATCTATGTTTTCCCCTAAGAGTTTTATAGTATCTGCCTTTACATTTAATTTTTTAATCTATTTCAAGTATATTTTTATGTACAGTGTCAGGTAATATTCTAATTTCATACTTTTCTATGTTTTCCAAGAACGATTTACTGAAAGATTGTCTTATCTATTGAATATCCTAGCCTCCCTTGTTGTAGATTAACTACCATAGGCTTGTGAGTTTATTTCTGGGATGTCTATCCTATTCCATCCATCTATATTTACATTTTTTGTGCTGTATCATACTGTTTTGATTTTTATATCTTTTAGTATAGTCAATTCAAGAAGTCTGACTCCTACAACTTTGTTTTTCTTTTTCAGGGTTGATTTGACAATTTAGGGTCTTTTTTTCAACATTTTTTTAAATTCCTCTAGTTCTGGGAAAAATGACATTGGAGTTTAGGTAAGGGTTTTATTAAGTTTATAGATTGCGTCAGATGCTATAGTCATTTTGAAAATATTGATTCTTCCAATCCAAGAAAATCTGCTTATGCCATCCCTGATTTATTTTATCAGCATCTTATACTTTTCAGAGTAGTGATTTTTGTTTGCTAACGTGGCTTTATTCCTAGATATCTTATTCTTTTGGAAGCAATGGTAAACAAGGTCATTTCCTTAATCTCTCTTTCTGATCTTTTGCTGATGCATGTGTTCAGTCACCCAGTCCTATCTGATTCTTTGCAACCCTCTAGACTGTAGCCTGTCAGGTTCCTCTGCCCATGGGATTCTCCAGGCAAGAATACTGGAGGGGGTTGCCATTTCCTCTACCAGGAAATCCTTCTGACCCAGGGCTCAAGCACATGTCTCCTGCAGCTTCTGCACTGGCAGGCAGACTGTTCACCTCAGAGCCACCTTGGGAGCCTAATCTTCTGTTGGTGTGCAGAAATGCCATAGATGTCTGTGTTTTAACTTTCCATCCAGCAACTTTACCAAATTTACTAATAAGCACTGGTAGTTTTCTGGTAACATCTTTTCTATATATAGTATCATGTACAGGAGGCAGTGACCAAAACCATCCCTAAGAAAAATAAATGCAAAAAGATTGTCTGAAGAGACCTTACAAGTAGCAGAGAAAAGAAGAGAAGTGGAAAACAAAGGAGGAAAGGAAAAATAGATCCTCTGAATGCAGAGTTCCAAAGAAGAGCAAGGAGAGATAAGAAAGCCTTCCTAAGTGAACAACACAAAGAAATAGAGGAAAACAATAGAATGGGAAGGACCAGGGATTTCTTCTCTATGCCAGAAGTGAAAAGGAACTAAAGAACCTCTTGATGAAGGTGAAAGAGAGTGTGAAAAAAATGGCTTAAAACTCAACATTCAAAACATGAAGATCATGGCATCCAGTCCCATCACTTCATGGAAAATAGATGGAAAAATAATGGTAACAGTGACTGACTTTATTTTCTTGGACTTCAAAGTCACTGTGGATGGAGACTGCAGCCATGAAATTAGAAGAGGCTTTTCCTGGAAAGAAAAGCAATGACAAACCTTGACAGCATATTAAAAAGCAGAGGCATTACTTTGCCTGCAAAGGTCCGTATAGTCAAAGCTGTGGTTTTTCCAGTACTTACGTATGGATATGAAAGATGGACAATAAAAAAGGCTGAGCACTGAAGAACTGATGCCTTCAAACTGTGGTGCTGGATAAGACTCTTGAGAGTCTCTTGGACAGAAAGGAGATCAAACCAGTCACTCCTAAAGGAAACCAACCCTGAACATTCATTGGAAGGAATGATGTGGAAGCTGAAACTCCAATACTTTGGCCACCTAACGCAAAGAGCCAACTTATTGGAGGAGACTCTGATTCTGGGAAAGATTGAAGGCAGGAGGAGAAGGAGACAACAGAGAATCAGGTGCCTGAATAGCATCACTGACTCCATGGACATAAGTTTGAACCAACTGCAGGAAATGGTGAAGGACAGGGAGGCCTGGCATGCAGCTGTTCATTGGTTGCAAAGAGTCATACACAACTGACAGACTGAACAATAACAAGAGATGTCTTCAAGAAAATTAGAAATACCAAAGGAACATTTCATGGAGAGATGGACACAATAAAGGACAGAAATGGTATGAACCTTAAGAAGCAGAAGATATTAAGAAATGGTGGCAAGAATACACAGAACTATAGAAAAAGATCTTAATGATCCAGATACCATGATGGTGTGATCACCCATTTAGAGCCAGATTTAAAGTGGGCCTCAGGAAGCATCACTACAAAGAAAACTAGTGGAGGTGATGGTATTACAGGTGAACTCTTTCAGTCCTAATAGGTGATGCTATTAAAGTGCTGCACTCAATATGTCAGCAAATTTGGAAAACTCAGCAGTGGCCATGGGACTAGAAAAGGTCCATTTTCATTCCAGTCTCAAAGAAGAGCAATGCCAAAGAATGCTCAATCTACCACCCAATTACACTCATTTCACATGCTAGCAAGGTCATGCTTAAAATCCTTCAAGTTAGGCTTCAACAGTGTGTGAACCTCTGAGAACTTACAGATGTACAAACAGGATTTAGAAAAGGCAAGGAACCAGAGATCCAATTCCCAACATACATTGGATCATAAGAAAAACAACAGAATTCCAGAAAAACATCAACTTCTGCTTCATTAACTATGTATGCTAAAGCCTTTTACTGTGTGGATCACAACAAACTGTGGGAAATTCTTAAAGAGATAGGAATACCAAACCACCTTACCTGCCTCTTGAGAAACCTATATGCAGGTCAAGAAGCAACAGTTAGTCATGGAACAGCAGACTAGTTCCAAACTGGGAAAGGAGTATGTCAGGACCATATATATTGTCACCGTACTTATTTAACTTACATGCAGAGTACATCATGTGAAGTACCGGGCTGGATGAATCACAAACTGGAATCAAGATTGCCAAGAGAACTATCAATAATGTCAGATATGCAGATGGCACCACCCTTATGGCAAAAATCAAAGAGGAACTAAAGAGTCTCTTGATGAAAGTGAAAGAGGAGAGTGGAAAAGCTGGCTTAAAACTCAACATTCTAAAAAACTATGATTATGGCATCCAGTCTCATTAATGCATGGTAAACAGATGGGGAAACAGTGGAAACCATGACAGATTTTATTTTCTTGGGCTTCCAAATCACTGAGGATGGTAACTGCAGCCATGAAATTTAAAAACACCTGCTCCTTGTAAGAAAAACTATGACAAACTGAGACAGCATATTAAAAGGCAGAGACTTACTTTGCTGACTAAGTTCCATATACTCAAACCTATGGTTTTCCAACAGTCATGTACGGATGTGAGAGCTGGGCTATAAAGAAGGCTGAGCACCAAAGAATTGATGCTTTTGAACTGTGGTGGAGAAGACTCTTGAGAATTCCTTGTACTGCAAGATCAAACCAGTCAATCCTAAAGGAAATCAACCCTTTGAAATTCACTGAAGGACTGATGCTAAAGCTGAATTTCCAATACTTTGCCCACCTGATGAGAAGAGCCAACTCATTGGAAAAGACCCTGATGCTGGGAAAGATTGAAGGCAGGCGGAGACAGGGACAACAGAGGATGAGATGGTTGGATGGCATCACTGACTCAATGGTCATGAATTTAAGCAATCTCTGGAAGATAGTGAAGGACACAGAGGCCTGGCGTGCTGCAGTCCATTGTGTTGCAAAGAGTCCTGCACAACTAAGCGACTTAACAACAAAAATCTGTGAACTGTGACAGTTTTAGTCTTTTTCAATTTGAATTTCTACTATGTCTTTTCTTTCTGAAGGAGATCAATCCTGGAATTTCTTTAGAAGGAATGATGCTAAAGCTGAAACTCCAGTATTTTGGCCACCTCATGCGAAGAGTTGACTCATTGGAGAAGACTCTGATGCTGGGAGGGATTGAGGGCAGGAGGAGAAGGGGACGACAGAGGATGAGATGGCTGGATGGCATCACTGACTTGATAGATGCGAGTCTGAGTGACCTCCGGGAGCTGGTGATGGACAGGGAGGCCTGGAGTGCTGTGGTTCATGGGGTTGCAAAGAGTCGGACACGACTGAGCGACTGATCTGATCTATGTCTTTTCTGATTACTGTGTCTAAGATTTTCAAAATTATGTTAAATAAAAATCATGACAATAGACATACTTGCCTTGTTCTTTGTTTTAGAGGGAATGCTTTCAGGATTTCACGATTGAGAAGGATGTTAGCAGGGGGCTTGTCTCAGTTCAGTTCAATTGCTCAGCTGTGTCTGACTCTTTGCAACCCCACAGACTGCAGTACGCCAGGCTTCCCTGTCCATCACCAACTCCCGGAGCTTGCTCAAACTCATGTCCATCAAGTCGGTGATGTCATCCAACCATCTTGTCCTCTGTCTTCCCTTTCTCCTCCTGCCTTCAATCTTTCCCAGCATCAGCATCTTTTCCAATGAGTCAGTTCTTGGCATAAAGTGCTAAAGTGTTGGAGCTTCAGCTTCAGCATCAGTCCTTCCAATGAATATTCAGGACTGTTTTCCTTTAGGATTGACTGAGTTTGATCTCCTTGCAGTCCAAAGGACTCTCAAGAGTCTTCTCCAACACCACAGTTCAAAAGCATCAGTTCTTCGGCACTCAGCTGTCTTTATAGTCCAACTCTCACATCCATACATGACCAGTGGAAAACAATACTTTTGCTAGGTTGGTCATAGCTCTTCGTCCAAGGAACAAGCGACTTTTGATTTCATGACTACAGTCACCATCTGCAGTGACTTTGGAGCCCAAAAAACTAAAGCCTGTCACTGTCTACATTGTTTTCCCATCTATTTGCCATAAATGATGGGGACGGATGCCATGATCTTTATTATTTGAACGTTGAGTTTTAAGCCAGCTTTTTCACTCTCCTCTTTCACTTTCATCAAGGAGCTCTTTAGTTCTTCTTTGCTTTCTGCCATAAGAGTGGGGTTATCTGCATATCTGAGGTTATTGATATTTCTCCCAGCAGTCTTGATTCCAGCTTGTGCTTCATCCAGCCCAGCATTTCACATGATGCACACTGCATATAAGTTAAATAAGCAGGGTGACAATATACAGCCTGGACGTACTCCTTTTCCTATTTGGAACCAGTCTGTTGTTCCATGTCCAGTTCTAACTGTTGTTTCTTGACCTGCATACAGATTTCTCAGGAGGCAGGTTAGTCTGGTATTCCCATCTCTTGTCTCATATGGCCTCTATTAAGTTCCCTTTATTCCCTCTATCTGGGGAACTTTTCCTTAAATAGTTGTAAAATATCTCAATAGCTTTTCTGCATCTATTGAGATGATCATGTTTTTATCCTTGTTTGTTAATTTGGTGTGTCGCAGTGATTGATTTTTAATATTGAAGATCTCTGAATCCCTGGGATAAATCACACTTGGTAATTGTATATGATTCTTTTAATGCATTTTTGGATTCTGTTTGCTAGTATTTTGTTGAGGATTTTTGCATCCATGTTTATCATTGATACCGGCCTGTAATTTTCTGTTTTATGGTATCACTGGTTTTGGTATCAGTGTGGTGGTGGCCTACTAGATTGAACTTGGGTGTGTTTCTCCCTCTGCAGTTTTTTGGAAGAGTTTCAGAAGAATAGATGTTCATTTTCTCCAAATATTTGATAGAATTGACCTGTGAAGCCTCTGGTCCTAGACTTCTTTTTGGAAGATTTTTAATCATAATTTCAATTAATACTTATGTTTGGTCTGTTTTTATTTTCTCTTTCTTCCTGGTTCAGTCTTGCAAGGTTGTATCTTTCTAAAAATTTGTTCAGTGCTTCTAGGTTGTCCATTTTATTGGTCTATTGTTGTCTGCAATATTCTCTTATGATCTTATGTAAGTCTGTGGTGTCAGTTGTTATTTCTCCTTTTTCATTTCTAATTTCATTGATTTGAATCTTCTCCCCCTTTTTCCTGATGAGTCTGAAATGTTGTGACTGTGAGCCATGTGCTATACTGATATTCGTGACCTCTAAAGGAGAGGATTTTGATCTGGGGCCAGATACAAGACTTGACTGCTTGGAGCTTTTTGTGTAGCAAAGTTTTATTAAAGTATAGTAGAGATAAGGAAACCTTCTGATAGACATCAGAAGGAGCATAAATAGTGCCCTCTTGCAAGTTTTTAATAAGGCATTTTATGTCTGTTATGAAGCTGCTAATCAGATAATAGAGACACCTCAAGACTGACGGGAGTTTCACCAGGCCCCTCTCCCACAATATGCATTTTTGAGGTAGGATGGCACAAGGTCTGTCATCCCTGGCCATTAAATAATTGACATGAATATTGGTTCATTGAACCATTATCCAAGGTTTGAGAAAAGAAAAAAGGTAGTCTTAGGCAAAACTGATTTGAGAAAAGGCAGATTCCAAAGCAAATACATGGTTTCATTAACATCAGTTCAGTTCAGTCGCTCAGTCGTGTCCGACTCTTTGCAACCCCATGAATCATAGCACGCCAGGCCTCCCTGTCCATCACCAACTCCCGGAGTTCACTCAGACTCACGTCCATCGAGTCAGTGATGCCAAAGAATAGCTCATTGGTTAGCTCAAAGTTTGAGAAAAGTTAAGTTCAGGTGGAACCAGGTGTTGTAAATAGAGAAGGGAAAAACATCTGCCACTTGCAGTTTATTTCCTCCTTCCGCTTGGGTACCTCTGACCTCCCTACTGAGGCTGTTAACACTCTCAAGTTTGGTGAAACTTTTATCAATTTTGTATATTTTCTCATATAATTAGCTTTTATTTTCTTTGATCTTTGCTATCATTTTCTTCATGTCCGTTTCACTTATTTCTGCTCTGATTTTTATGATTTCTTTTCTTCTACTTTGGGTTTTATTTGTGTCCTTTATCTAGTTGCTCTCAATGTAAGCTTAGTTTCTTTACTTGCAGTATTTCTTATTTCCTGAAGTAAAATTTTACTGCAGCAAGTTCCATTTTAGAGCTGATTTGCTGTATCCCACACATTTTGTTTTATCATGTTTTTCGTTGTCATTTGTCTTGACGTATTTTTTTTTTTTCATTTTTCTTTTATTCCTTCAGTGACCCATTGGTTGTATAGTAAAATATTGTTTAGCCTTCATGAGTTTGTGTTTTTTAGTTTTGTTTTTTTCCTGTAATTGATTTCTAATTCCATAGGCTTATTGTCAGAAAAGATACTTGGTATGGTTTAGTTTTCTTAAATTTACCAAAGCTTGATTTATGGTCCCAGAGGTGATCTATTTTGGATAATATTCCAGTTTGCACTTGAGAAAAAAGCGTATTCAGATACGTCCATATTGAATGTTCTATAATATCTATTAAGTCTATCTGCTCTTATGTGTCATTTAAGTCCTGTGTTTCCTTATTGATTTTCTTTCTTGATGATCTGTCCCATGGTGTAAGTGGGGTATTAAAGCCCCCCACTATTACATTATTACTATTGATTTCTTCTATGTCTGTTAGTGTTTGCCTTATATATTGAGGTGTTCCTGTGTTGGGTGCATATATATTTACAATTCTTATATCTTCTTCCTAGATTCATCCCTGGATCATTATGAAGTATCCTTATTTTTCTCTTAGAACATTCTTTATCTTAAAGTCTATTTTGTCTTATATGAATATTGCTATTCCAGCTTTCTTTTGATTTCTATTTTCATGGAATACCCTTTCCATCTTCTCACTTTCAGTTTGTATGTGTCCCTAAGATCTGAAGTGTGTCTCTTTTAGATAGAATATATATGGTTCGTGTTTTTGGACCCATTCAGCCAGTCTGTCATTTGGATGAAACATTTGATCCATTTATATATTAGATAATTGTCAGTATGAATTTTCTTATTGCTATTTTGCTACTTGTTTTGAACTGGTTTTCAAAGGCCTTTTTTTCTTTTCCTTTTTTGTTTTCTTGTGATTTGATGCCTAGCATTAGTGATGTGTTTGGATTGCTTTTTTTTTTATCTTTTATGTGTGTTTGTCTGTATATATATATGTGTGTGTGTGTATATATATACACACACATACACACACACCAGATTGTTTTAACTTACTGGTCTCTTAGTTTACACTGCATTTCCTGCAACTGTACTCTCCCCTTCTCATGACTGCTGTTTTTGATATCATATTTGTCTGTGAATGAATTCCCACCTACACTTTATGCTTGCCTTTCCCAATAAGTTTCCCCATCCATAATTTTCTTGATTCTATTTGTGTTTTTTTCTTTTCTGGCTAGAGAAGTTCCTTTAGGATTTGTGGCAATGCTGATTTGGTGGCACTGAACTCTGATAGCTTTTATCTGTCTGAAGAAGTTTTGATTTCTCCTTTGAATCTGAATCAGAGCCTTACTTGGTAGAATATTCTTGAATATAGGTTTTCTTCTTGACAACTTTATATATATGATGTCACTCTCTTCTGGCCTGCAGAGTTTCTGCTAAAAATTCTGATTCTTTAGGCTTCCCTTGTATGTTTTTTTTAGATTATCTTCACTTTCATTGGGCATTTTTATGGTGGTAAAGTATATATAAAAATTACCATCTTAACAATTAAGTATACACTCCAATGATATTACATATACATTCAAAATGTTGGGCAAGCATTACCACCATCTGTTTACAAAACTCTTTTCATCTTGTAAAACTGTATATCCATTAAACCAAAATGTCATTTTGCCCTCCAACTAGCCCCAGGCAACCACCATCTTACTTCCTGTTATGATTTTGATGATTATAAGTACTTTGTGTAAGTGGAATTATTCATGTTTGTCCTTTTGTGGCAGCCTTATTTTACTTAGCATGATGTCCTCAAGGTTTATCCATGTTGTAGCATATTGCAGAATTTCTTTCTTTAAAGCTGAATAATATTTCACTTTACACATATACCATATTCTGCTTATTCATTCACCTGTCAGTGGTATCTCTTCTAGACTCTGCTTTTGATTCTTTTTGGCATATATCCAGAAGTTCAATGGATGGATCATATGGTACCTCTATTTTTAAATTTTTAGGAATCACTATACGGCCTTCCAGTGACTGTACCATTTTAATTTCCCATCAGTAGTGCACAAGGTTTCTAATTGCTTCACATTCTCACCAACACATGTTTTCTGTTTTTTTTTTTTTTTTTTTTTAATTTATTTATTTTAATTGGAGGGAAATTACTTTACAATATTGTGGTGGTTTTTACTATGCATCAACATGAATCAGCCACAAAACTCCACTCTCACCGCCCTCCCCATCCCATCCCCCTGATCATCCCACTGCAACAGCTTTGAGTGCCATGTTGCATGCATCAAACTTGGACTGGTCATCTATTTCACATATGCTAATATACATGTTTCAGTGCTATTCTCTCACATCATCCCACTCTCGCCTTCTCCCACAGAGTCCAAAAGTTTGTTCTTTATATCTGTGTCATTTTTGCTGTCTAGCACATAAAGTCATCGTTACCATCTCTCTAAATTCAATATGTATGTGTTAATATACTGTATAGATGTTTTTCTTTCTGACTTACTTCACTCTGTGTAATAGGCTCCAGTTTCATCCACCTCGTTAGCACTAACTCAAATGCGTTCTTTTTAATAGCTGAGTAATATCCCATTGTGTATATGTACCACAGCTTTCTTATCCATTCATCTGCCGATAGACATCTAGGTTGCTTCCATGTCCTAGCCATTGTAAACAGTGCTACAATGAACATTGGGGTACACGTGTCTCTTTTAATTCTGGTTTACTTGTAAGCCCAGCAGGGGGATTGCTGGGTTGTATGGCAGTTCTATTTCCAGTTTTTTAAGGAATCGCCACACTGTCTCCATAGTGGCTATACTAGTTTGCATTCCCACCAACAGTGTAAGAGTACACCCTCTCCAACACTTATTGTTTGTAGGCTTTTTGATGGCAGCCATTCTGACCAGTGTGAGATAGTACCTCACTGTAGTTTTGATTTGAATTTCCCTCAAGAGTGACGTTGAGCATCTTTTCATGTGTTTGTTAGCCATCTGTATATCTTCTTTGGAGAAATGTCTGTTTACTTCTTTGACCCATTTTTTGATTGGGTCGTTTATTTTTCTGGAATTCAGCTGTAGGAATTGCTTGTATACTTTTGAGATTAATTCTTTGTCAGTTGCTTCATTTGCTATTATTTTCTCCCATTCTGAAGGCTTTCTTTTCACCTTGCTTATAGTTTCCTTTGTTGTGCAAAAGCTTTTTAAGTTTAATTGGGTCCCATTTGTTTATTTTTGCTTTTATTTCCATATTCTGGGAAGGTGGGTCATGGAGGATCCTGCTATGATTTACATCAAAGAGTGTTTTGCCTAAATCAAAGAGTGTTTTGCCTGTGTTTTCCTCTAGGAGTTTTATAGTTTCTGGTCTTACATTTAGATCTTCAATCCGTTTTGAGTTTATTTTTGTGTATGGTGTTATAAAGTGTTCTAGTTTCATTCTTTTACAAGTGGTTGACCAGTTTTCCCAGCACCACTTGTTAAAGAGATTGTCTTTTCTCCATTGTATATTCTTGCCTCCTTTGTCAAAGACAAGGTGGCCATAGGAGCGTGGATTTATCTCTGGGCTTTCTATTTTGTTCCATTGATCTATATTTCTGTCTTTGTGCCAGTACCATACTGTCTTGATGACTGCAGCTTTGTAGTATAGCCTGAAGTCAGGCAGGTTGATTCCTCCAGTTCCATTCTTCTTTCTCAAGATTGCTTTGCCTATTCAAGGGTTCCTGTGTTTCCATATAAATTGTGAAATTATCTGTTCTAGTTCTGTGAAAAATACCACTGGTAGCTTGATAAGGATTACATTGAATCTATAGATTGCTTTAGGTAGTATACTCATTTTCACTATATTGATTCTTCTGATCCCTAAAAATGGTATATTTCTCCATCTATTTGTGTCATCTTTGATTTCTTTCATCAGTGTTTTATAGCTTTCTATATATAGGCCTTTTGTTTCTTTAGGTAATTTATTCCTAAGTATTTTGCTATTTTCACTGCAATGGTGAATGGGATTATTTCCTTAATTTTTCTCTGTTTTCTCATCATTAGTATATTAGAATGCAATGGATTTCTGTGTATTAATTTTGTATCTTGAAATATTCATTGATTAGCTCTAATAATTTTCTGGTGGTGTCTTTAGGGTTTTCTATTTAGAGGATCATGTCACCTGCAAACAGTAAGAGTTTTACTTCTTCTTTTCCAACCTGGATTCCTTTTATTTCTTTTTCTTCTCTGATTGTTGTGACTAAAACTTCCAAAACTATGTTGAATAGTAGTGGTGAGATTGGACATCCTTGTCTTGTTCCTGACTAGAGGAAATGCTTTGAATTTTTCACTATTGAAGATAATGTTTGCTGTGGGTTTATCATATATGGTTTTTATTATGTTGAGGTACGTTCCTTTCGTGCCTGCTTTCTGGAGGGTTTTTTATCATAAATGGATGTTGAACTTTGTCAAAGGCTTTCTCTGCATCTATTGAGATAATCATATGGTTTTTATCTTTCAATTTGTTAATGTGGTGTGTCGCATTGATTGATTTGTGAATATTGAAGAATCCTTGCATCCCTGGGATAAAGCCCACTTGGTTATGATGTATGATCTTTTTAATATGTTGCTGGATTCTGTTTGCTAGAATTTTGTTGAGGATTTTTGCATCTATGTTCATCAGTGTTATTGGCCTGTAGTTTTCCTTTTTTGTGGCTTCTTTGCCTGGTTTTGGTATTAGGGTGATGGTGGCCTCATAGAATAAGTTTGGCAATTTACCTTCCTCTGCAATTTTCTGGAAGAGTTTGAGTAGGATAGGTGTTAGCTGTTCTCTACATTTTTGGTAGAATTCACCTGTGAAGCTCTCTGGTCCTGGGCTTTATTTCGTTGGAATATTTTTGACTATTGTTTCAATTTCCATGCTTGTGAAGGGTCTGTTAAGATTTTCTCTTTATTCCTGGTTCAGTTTTGGAAGATTATCCTTTTTTAAGAATTTATCCATTCCTTCCAAGTTATCCATTTTATTGGCATATAGTTCTGAGTTTGTTTGATAGTAGCCATCCTAATGTGTGTGAAATGTTATCTAATAGTTTTATTTTGCACTTCTCTCATGATTGAGCATCTCACGTTGAACATCTTTTTATGTGCTTATTGCGATTTGTCTGTCTTCTTTGGAGAAATGTCTATTCAAGTTCTTTGCACATTTTTTAAGTGTTTTTTGTTTTCTTATTTTATTATTAACTTATCAGAGTTCTCTCTATTATCTGGATATTAATCCTTTATCAGATATATAGTTTACAAATATTTTATCCCATTCTGTGGGTTGCCCTTTTATTCTGTTGATAGTGTCCTTTGATAGAAAAATTTTGAAAATGTTCATAAAGTTCACAGCATATATATGTACACATATATAATTCAGATTATTTTCCATTAGGGTATTACAAGATATTGAATATAGTTCCCTGTGCTGTACAGTAGGTCCTTGTTTATCTATTTTATGTGTAGTCGTTTGTATCTGTTAATCCCACACTCCTAATTTAGTCCTTCCTACCCTTTCTCCTTTGGTAGCCATGAGTTTGTTTGCTATGTCTGTGATTTTATTTCTGTTTTGTATATAGATACATTTGTGTTATTTTTAGAATTCCACATATAAAGGATATATAATATTTGTCTTTCTCTGGATGACTTACTTCACCAAATATTATATTTTCTAGGTCCATCCATGTTGCTACAAAGGGCAATATTTAATTATTTTTATCACTGAGTTCTCTTCCATCATATATATATTCCACATAATCTTAAGCCATTTATCTTTTAATGGATACTTAAGTTGTATCCATGTCTTCGCTATTGTAAACAGTGCTGCTTGCTGAAAGATTTTTGATTACTGATTTAGTGTCCTTACTTGTTACAGGCAGGTCTATTCAAATTTTCTATTAGCTTGTGATTTAGTCTTAGCAGGTTTGGTGTGTCTAAGAATTTATTCATTTCATCTAGATTATCCAGTTTTTTTTGGTATACAATTTTTTTCAGTACTATCTTACCATGCTTTTCATTTCTGTAGAATATGCAGTAATTTTTATTTTATTTCATTTTATTATTTTTTGCCACCCCCCATAGTCTATAGTATGCTAGTTCCCCATCCAGGGATCAAACCTGTGCCCCCTGCAGTGAAAGCACGAAGGCCTAACCATGGGACTGGAGGGAACTTCCTCATTTCTGATTTTAGTAATTTGAGTCTTCTCTCTTTTTCTCTTAGTTCACCTAATTAAAGTTTTGTCAATATTCTTGGTCTTTTCTAAGAATCAACTTTTGGTTTCAATGATTTTCTCTATCATTTTCCTGTTATCTATTTTGTTTATCTTTGCCATAATCTGTATTATTTACTTCCTTCTGCTAGCTTTGGGTTTAGTTTGTTCTTTTTCTAGTTCCTGAAGTTGTAAACTTAGGTTGTTGATTTGAAATTTTGTTAATGTATAAATAATCTGCTGTAATATTTTCTCTTAGTACTACATTCACTGCATCCACAAATTTTAGTATATTGTGTTTTCATTTACATTTATCTCTAAGTAAGGAAATGGCAACCCACTCCAGTGTTCTTGCCTGGAGAATCCCAGGGACAAAGGAGCCTGGTAGGAGGCCATCTATGGGGTCGCACAGAGTCGGACACGACTGAATCGACTTAGCAGCAGCAGCAGCAGCATTCTATAATCTTCCTTGTGGTTTCTTCCCTGATCTATCAGTTTTTTTAAAATGTGTTGTTCAATTTCTACAATATTTTGAATTTTATGATTTTCCTTTTTTTATTACTTTCTGACTTTATTCCATGGATCAGGAAAGATACTTCATATGATATCTATAGTTTTAAATCTATTTAGAGACTTCTCTCAGAGAAGACAATGGCAACACACTCCAGTATTCTTGCCTAGCAAATCCCATGGACAGAGGAGCCTGGTAGGCTGCAGTCCATGGGGTCACTAGGAGTCGGATGCGACTGAGCAACTTCACTTTCACTTTTCACTTTCATGCATTAGAGAAGGCAATGGCAACCCACTCCAATGTTCTTGCCTGGAGAATCCCAGGGACAGGGGAGCCTCGTGGGCTGCCGTCTCTGGGTTCGCACAGAGTCAGACACAACTGAAGCGACTTAGCAGCAGCAGCAGCAGAGAATTCTATTGCAGTCCTGTAGTCAAGATGCCAAGTTTCCACTGCAGTAGGAAAGGACCCAATTTCTGGTCAGGGGACCAAGATCCCGCATGGACGGCTGTAAAGTAAAAAAATATATATATAGATAGATAGATAGATTTAATGTTATGCCTAACATATAGTCCATCCTGGAAAATGATACATATATAGTTGAGAAGAATGTATATGCTGTTGTTGTAGGGTGGTGTTCTATATATGTCTATTAACTCTAGCTGGTTTATTGTGTTGTTTAAGTCCTCTGTTTCCTTACTTACCTTTTATCCTGTTCTATCATTATTGTGAGTGGAGTATTGACATCTGCAGTTATGATTTTAGAACTGTTTATTTCTCCCTTTAATCCTGTCAGTGTTTGTTTTATAAGTATTAATAGTCTGTCATTAGGTACATGTATGTTATAAATATTATATCTTCTTGCTAAATCAAACCTTTTATTAATATTTAATGTCCTTTGCCTCTCATAACCTTTTCTGATTTGAAGTCTATTTTGTCTGATATTAGTGCAGTCACTCCGGATTTCTTTTGGTTACTTTCAACCTGGTTAGGGATTCCCTGATGGCTCACAAAGTAAAGAACCTGCCTGCAATGCAGAAGACCTAGTTTCAATCTCTGGGTTTGGAAGATCTCCTAGAGAAGGGAATGGCAACCCAGTCCAGTGTTCTTGCCTGCAAAATTCCATGGACAGATGAGCATGGCAGGCTATAGTCCAAGGGGTCACAAAGAGACATTATGTCTTTGGATTTCAAGTGGGTCTCTTATAGATAGCTAATAGTGGGGTCATGTGTTTCTTTATTTTCTTGTGTGTTTCTTGGGAGGATGAGTGATTGTCATGTCAGCAGGATCCTAGCTCCCTGACCAGTGACCAAACCCACACCCTTGGCAGTGAAAGTGCAGAGTCCCAACCATCGGACTGGCAGGAAATTCTTTTTTTTTCCTCTGCTGTTTTTAAAGACTCTCTCTTTGCCTCTGCCATTTGAAAACTTAATTATAATGTGTCTCAGTGTGGATCTCTTTGAGTTTATCTTACTTGGAATTCATTGAGATTCTTGAATGTGTATATTCATGTCTTGACACCACATTTGGAAAGCTTTCAGTCATTATTACTTCAGATATCCTCTCTGCCCCTTCTCCGTCTCTTGGCCTTCAGGGACTCTCATGATGTGTATGTTGAACCTCTTACTAATTTCCTACAAGTCCTTTAGGCTCTGTTTGCTTTTCTTCAACCCTTTTTTTTTTTCCTTGTTCTTCAAATTTGAAATTTTCCATTGCCCTATCTTCAAATTCACTACTCTCTTTGCCTGCTTAAATCTGTACTTAAATCCCTCTAGTGAATTTTTCATTTCAGTTATTATAATTTTCAGTTCCAGAATTTCTTTTATCTTTAGGTTTTCTCTTTTTTCATATTTTCGTTTTGTTTATACATTGTTTTCTTGACTTTCTCCACATCTTTCCTATATTTCTTTGAGTATTTTTAAGACAGATTTTTTTATAGTCTTTGTCTAGTAGAGCTGCCATTAGGTCTTTTTCAGGGACACAGTTGATCTATTGTTGATTTATTTTTTCTTTAAATGGGAAGTTCTTTTCTGTAACTTTGTGTGTGTTGTAATTTGTTGTTAATCACTAGATATTTGAGTCTAATAATACGTTAAATCTGGAAATAAAATTCTTAACCTTCCCCAAGGTTTTCAGTTTTCTCTCTCTTTTTTTTTTTTGTTGTTGTTTTTTGATTGTTGTAGAATCTCTGTGCTGAGAATGAGTTGAAGCATAAGCTTAAATCTCCTCAGGTCTTTCCTGAGTCTTTCTCTGGGCATCCATTGTCACTTTCTAATCTTCCCATATATGCAGCTTTTCTTTAATGTCCTAGACTTTCTTGTCTGGCTCTGTGATTTACGTATATGTGGGTTTGCTTTCTCTCTCTCTCTCTCTCTCTCTCTCTCACACACACACACACACACACACACACACACACACACACACACACACACAAAGCCCAGAAGTAAGTGCTCACTGTTCACTGTGAACTGTTTAAGGTACTCAGCTGCTTAATGATGCTTCACAAACCAGGTTTTTTTCTTCCAGAACTTCATCCTCAGAGAATTGGCTTTTTATTTCTGTGGCCTTTCGTCATGATAAAACGATGGTTGATAGAGCTCAGGCATCATGTCCTCACACAAACATCCCCCAAACAAGAAAGGACAAGGAAAGCCCAAAATTTTCCTAATGATGCTTTTTATCCTGAGACAGAAAACATCCCTGTACCTGTCGTTGGCCAGAAGGGATCCCATGCTTCTCCCAAACTAATTCCTAATTCCTAGCAAAAGGAAATAGGTTTGCTGGTCCCTGATATTGGGGGAAGGGCTTCCCTTCCTGATATCAGTGAATTCCTGCCCTAGTACAGAAATAGGGTTCTGTGCCTAGGAAAGGTGGAGAATTCTGTTGGGTGGGTAGCAGAAAGGTCCACTCAGCTGTCAATGTGAACCATCCCATCTTTTGAAAATAGAAATTTTACTTCCCCCAGTATCAAAAAGCTTCACCTCTCCCACTGCAGTACCCTACACTTATTCCACATACCTCCCAAAGAACTGCAGCCATGGCCTTGCACTAGAGTCCTATACCCACAGTGACATTGACAGGACTCAGTTTTGGCTTTTTCCTCCATATGGTATAAGAGTGCAGGTCTCTTAAATCATATTAACTGGCTGTAGCTGTTACTGTGGAGGTTGTGGAAGGCCTGGAATGGGGGTGGGGGTTTCCACAAAATCCTGGATGGGATCTGGGCCTAGAAGCAATGGCACTCTGGGTGCTTCTTGGTCACTTCCATGCCGTGCAGGTACAGATCAGGGCAGTTCACACTCACAGAACCTCCTCTACCACCCAGACAATGACTCAGGGAGTACTGAGGCTTCTGGAGTACTTCATGCCTTCTCTATGTGTTATCCATCACTCTTGTTTTCATTATTATTATTTTTTTTTGTCTACAATTTTTACCAGTTTGATTAACATGTGTATTGGCATGTTCCTCCTTGGATTTTCCTTGTACAGAATTCTCTGTACTTCTTGGACCTGAGTGATTTTTTTTCCTTTCCCATGTTAGGGAAGTTTTCAACTATAATCTCCTCAAATATTTTCTCTGACCCTTTCTCTCTTCTCCTTCTAAGAGCCTTATAATGTGAATACTGGTGTGTTTAATGGTGTCCCAGAGATCTCTGACACTGTCCTCATTTCTTTCCATTCTTTTTTCTTTATTCTGTTCCATGGCAGTGATTTCAACTATTCTGTATTCCAACTCACTTATTCATTCTTCTATCTCAGTTATTCTGCTATTGCTTTCTTCTAGTATATTTTTCATTTCAGTATTATATTGTTCATCTGTTTGATTGTTCTTTAATCTTCTATTATTTGATAAATACCCTTATAACTTTTCAATCTGTGCCTCAATTCACTTAATAAGATCTTAGACTGTTTTTACTATCATTAGCCCAAATTCTTTTCCAGATTTCCTATTTCCTCTTCATGTAGTTATTCTTATGGGTTTTAATCTTGTCCCTTTGTCTGCAAATTATTTCTTTCCTATCTAATTTTCTCTAACTTTTTTTGTATTCTCCTTTTTTTCTAGCTGAAGGGTCATAGTTCTTCTTGCTTCTGGTATCTGCCCTCTGGTGGGTGAGGTTGGTTCTAAGACTTGTTTTGGCTTCATGTTGGGAGAGACTGCTACCTACTTACTCATTGCTTGATCTGATAGTCAGGGCCTGATCACATCCTTGTCTGACTCAATGAAATTAAGCCATGCCCGTGGGGCAACCCAGGATGGGCGGGTCATGGTGGAGAGATCTGACAGGGTGTGGTCCGCTGGAGAATGGAATGGCAAACCACTTCAGTATTCTTGCCTTGAGAACCCCATGAACAGTATGAAAAGGCCAAATGATAGGATACTGAAAGAGAAACTCCCCAGGTCAGTAGGGGCCCAATATGCTACTGGAGATTAGTGGAGAAATAACTTCAGAAAGAATGAAAAGATGGAGCCAAAGCAAAAAAAAATACCCAGCTGTGGATGTGTCTGGTGATAGAAGCAAAGCAATATTGCATAGGAACCTGGAATGTCAGGTCCATGAATCAAGGCAAATTGGAAGTGGTCAAAAAAGAGATGGCAAGAGTGAATGTCGACATTCTAGGAATTAGCGAACTCAAATGGACTGGAATAGGTGAATTTAACTCAGAGGACCATTATATCTACTACTGCGGGCAGGAATCCCTCAGAAGAAATGGAGTGGCCATCATGGTCAACAAAAGAGTCCGAAATGCAGTACTTGGATGCAATCTCAAAAACAACAGAATGATTTCTGTTCGTTTCCAAGGCAAACCATTCGATATCACAGTAATCCAAGTCTATGCACCAACCAGTAATGCTGAAAAAGCTGAAGTTGAACGGTTCTGTGAAGACCTACAAGACCTTTTAGAACTAACACTCAAAAAAAGATGTCCTTTTCATTATAGGGGACTGGAATGCAAAAGTAGGAAGTCAAGAAACACCTGGGATAACAGGCAAATTTGACCTTGGAATACAGAATGAAGCAGGGCAAAGACTAATAGAGTTTGCCAAGAAAATGCACTGATCATAGCAAACACCCTCTTCCAACAACACAAGAGAAGACTCTACACATGGACATCACCAGATGGTCAACACCGAAATCAGATTGATTATATTCTTTGCAGCCAAAGATGGAGAAGCTCTATACAGTCAACAAAAACAAGACCAGGAGCTGACTGTGGCTCAGACCATGAACTCCTTATTGCCAAATTCAGACTTAAATTGAAGAAAGTAGGGAAAATCACTAGATCATTCAGGTATGACCTAAATCAAATCCCTTATGATTATACAGTGGAAATGAGAAACAGATTTAAGGGACTATATCTGATAGAGTCCCTGATGAACTATGGATGGAGGTTCATTACATTGTACAGGAGACAGGGATCAAGACCATCCCCATGGAAAAGAAATGCAAAAAAGCAAAATGGCTGTCTGAGGAGGCCTTAAAAATAGCTGTGAAAAGAAGAGAAGTGAAAAGCAAAGGAGAAAAGGAAAGATATAAGCATCTGAATGCAGAGTTCCAAAGAATAGCAAGAAGAGATGAGAAAGCCTTCCTCAGCAATCAATGCAAAGAAATAGAAGAAAACAACAGAATGGGAAAGACTAGGGATCTCTTCAAGAAAATCAGAGATAACAAAAGAACATTTCGTGCAAAGATGGGCTTGATAAAGGGCAGAAATGGTATGGACCTAACAGAAGCAGAAGATATTAAGAAGAGGTGGCAAGAATACACAGAAGAACTGTACAAAAATGATATTCACGACCCAGATAATCACAATGGTGTGATCACTCATCTAGAGCCAGACATCCTGGAATGTGAAGTCAAGTGGGCCTTAGAAAGCATCACTATGAACAAAGCTAGTGGAGGAGATGGAGTTCCAGTTGAGCTATTTCAAATCCTTAAAGATGATGCTGTGAAAGTGCTGCACTCAATATGCCAGCAAATTTGGAAAACTCAGCAGTATCCACAGGACTGGAAAAGGTCAGTTTTCATTCCAGTCCCAAAGAAAGGCAATGCCAAAGAATGCTCAAACTACCACACAATTGCACTCATCTCACATGGTCGTAAAGTAATGCTCAAAATTCTCCAAGCCAGGCTTCAGCAATATGTGAACCGTGAACTTCCTGATGTTCAAGCTGGTTTTAGAAAAGGCAGAGGAACCAGAGATCAAATTGCCAACATCCGCTGGATCATGGGAAAAGCAAGAGAGTTCCAGAAAAACATCTATTTCTGCTTTATTGACTATGCCAAAGCCTTTGACTGTGTGGATCACAAGAAACTGTGGAAAATTCTGAAAGAGATGGGAATACCAGACCCCCTGACCTGCCTCTTGAGAAACCTATATGCAGGTCAGGAAGCAACAGTTAGAACTGGACATGGAACAACAGACTGCTTGCAAACTGGAAAAGGAGTATGTCAAGGCTATATATTGTCACCTGCTTATTTAATTTATATGCAGAGTACATCATGAGAAATGCTGGGCTGGAAGAAGCACAAGCTGGAATCAAGATTGCTGGGAGAAATATCAATAACCTCAGATATGCAGATGACACCACACTTATGGCAGAAAGTGAGGAGGAACTAAAAAGCCTCTTGATGAAAGTGAAAGTGGAGAGTGAAAAAGTTGGCTTAAAGTTCAGCATTCAGAAAACAAAGATCATGGCATCTGGTCCCATCACTTCATGGGAAATAGATGAGGATACAGTGGAAACAGTGGCAGACTTTATTTTGGGGGCTCCAAAATCATTGCAGATGGTGACTGCAGCCATGAAATTAAAAGATGCTTACTCCTTGGAAGGCAAGTTATGACCAACCTAGATAGCATATTCAAAAGCAGAGACATTACTTTGCCAGCAAAGGTCCGTCTAGTCAAGGCTATGGTTTTTCCAGTGGTCATGTATGGATGTGAGAGTTGGACTGTGAAGAAGGCTGAGTGCCGAAGAATTGATGCTTTTGAACTGTGGTGTTGGAGAAGACTCTTGAGAGTCCCTTGGACTGCAAGAAGATCCAACCAGTCCATTCTGAAGGAGATCAGCCCTGGGATTTCTTTGCATGAATGATGCTAAAGCTGAAACTCCAGTACTTTGGCCACCTCATGCAAAGAGTTGACTCATTGGAGAAGACTCTGATGCTGGGAGGGATTGGGGGCAGGAGGAGAAGGGCACGACAGAGGATGAGATGGCTGGATGGCATCGCCGACTCAATGGATATGAGTTTGAGTGACCTCTGGGAGATGGTGATGGACAGGGAGGCCTGGTGTGCTGCGATTCATGGGGTCGCAAAGAGTCATATACGACTGAGTGACTGAACTGAACTGTGAGCTCCATGTGGCTTCAGGCACACTGTCTGCTGATAAGCAGGTCTATACTACTATCCTGCTGGTTGTTTGCTGTGAGGTGTTGTAGTACTGAAGCCTGCAGGTTGTTGGCTCGGGCTGGGTCTTAGTGCTAGCACAGTGATCACTCTTCTGTGGAACTTCCTTCACCAGTGTCTTTGTCCCCTCACAGCCCCCACCCCCAGTTAGCCACAGCCAACCCCCACCTCTCCAGGGTACCCTCCAATTTTCATATGAAGATACAGCCCTGGCCCCTGTGGAGTTACTATTTTTTGGTGGATTCCAGTGTATGTGAAACCTTGTTTTTGCCCTCAAAGTGTAGAGTCTTTGTTTCTCCCAGTCCTGTGAAGCTCCTATCCTCTACTTCTACTGGCCTTCAAAGCCAAATGCTTTGGAGATTATTCTTCTTGCTGCCACACTCTGGGGAGCCTGATGTGGGGCTCAGAACTCTCATTTTTATGGGAGAACCTCTGTGATGTTTTTTTCTGGTTCATTGGTGACTCACCCAGTGCATATGAGATTTGATCATGTCATCAAAGTGTCCCTCCTTTCATCTCATTTGGCTTCTTAGTTTTTCAATGCAAAATATCTTTTTGGTTAGTCCCAGTTATTTTTACTGATGGTTATTCAGAAGTTTTGATTTTGGCATTTTTCTGAGAGGAGATGAGCTCAGATCCTTCTACTCTGTCCTCTTTTCCAGAATCAAGGGGCTGCTTTTAGTTTGGATGCTTGCTGCCTCTTTCCTCAGCATGTGCTGGCCATTATCTCCTTGATATGTAGTGTTAAGGTACAGCAGCCCTTCCCTAGACAGTGGGGCCAAGTCCTGGCTCCTGCTCATGGATTTCCTAGTGGCAAGAGCTATCTACATAATCCTGGGACTATGGGAGGAAGCTCTGGTGCCTGTTTGCAAATTTTTTTAGTTGTGAAATCTATCCATACCATCCAGGGGCAGCTGGGACAGGTCCTGACACCTGCACATGGATGTTCTAGTGGCAGAAGCTGTGGACTCTCCTGGGACAATGAGGACAGGACATGGCATCTACTCACAAGTCTGATAGAGGCAGCCAGTGCCTGCCTCTGGAGCCTAAGACAGCAGCACTGGCTCACACCTGCCCCTAGAGCCCCTGTAGGTGGTGCCTTATTGCCTGGGAGTGCTAACAGGGAAAAAAGCACTTACGGTGGTCTCTTTATGAGCCTTTTTTTTTTTTTTTTTTTTAAATAATGGTGGCCCTGCCCGTCTCTTTGTGAGCCTTTTTTAAAATAATGCACCAGCCCCAAGCTTCCTGTATCTTGCCTTGACACCCGTGGTGGATACATGTTGACCTGTATGTAGAATATAATTTCTAATTAAATTGTTTTTAAAATACTAAAAAAAAAAAAAAAAAGATATTACTTGAAATAAAAAATATATATTAAAAAAATAACAATGGTGACTTGCCTCTCTGGCAGGCCCAGGCTCCTTCAGATCATACCGTCAGTTTCCACAACCTGACCTCTTCAAACTGTTTCTGCACATCTAACCCTAGTCCTTTCCCTGGATCTGACCTCCAGATCCTGAGCTTCAGCACTTGGTCCCCACCTGTACTGACAGAGGAGTGCTCAGGATGGGAACTGAAGGGCATAAGTGCTGAATCTCTGTGCAGGGTACTCTCCATTTTTCCTTCCATAAACCTGTTGCTGCTCTCTCCTGTTAGGCTGTGAAGCTCCCCCTCTATTTAGGCTGATCTCCCCATTAATGGAAAGACTTCCCAGGGAGGAGGGATCTTTCTTCCTTCACAGTTCTGACCTTGGGGTGCAAGCTCTGTTCTGATTCCTCTTGTCCTACCCAGTTCTGTGGAGGTTTTCTTGTTTTCCTGGATGTGTGAAGTCTTCTGCTGACTATCAGTAGCTGTTCTGTGTGAATTATTCTGCTTGTAGATGTATTTTCAATGTTTCTGAGGGAGAAGGTAAACTCTCTGTCTTACTGTTGAGTAAGACAAGATCAAGACTACTATCTTGATCCCCTTCCCTCGTTCAGAAAAGTTTATATTCATTTATTTTTAGAAAGATTATATAATTATCATAAACTTTGAGAGGGTGTATATTTTGCATATTATGATAAATGGAAATAATTTTCTGAGTAATTCACTCCACATATATTTTGCCTGAAATGTCTAAGTAGTTGATGAAAATAACACTTTTAGAAATATTTTTAAAGTGTTATGTTTAAAATGAATAACATAATACTATGATTTCACCACTGGTTTGAGAATTTATATTTGTTTCAAATCTTGTTTAATAAAAATAAAGACATTTCCTTTGAAATTTTTCCTTCCTTTCTTTGTGACAAATACCCTAATGAATTTGGTATCTTTCAAAGCCTAGTGTCTTATACATTGACTTTCTTGTGTGTATCCATAAACAATAGAATTTTATTTTAATTTGCATAAGTGATATGTCTCTATAAACCTTTATTTGACCTTTTTAAAAATTTCATGTTTTAGCATCCATCCTTGCTGAGACATATATAGCTCTAGTTCATCATTTTAATCATGCTTCAACTTTCCAGGGTATGACTGTGCTGTGTTTCAATTTTTAGTCATCTATTCCTGTATTGAAGAACACTTAAGTTCTTTTTAATTTTTAATTATTACAAAGTATGTTCCTATGAACATGACATGATCACTATGGTCATTACGTAAGTTTAAGCTACTTACATTTCATGTGATATAAATAACTGAATTTCCTCTAGGTTACTAGAATTGGAATGATTAGGTATTGTTTACTTCAATATTCTTTTTGACCTAGGAAGGAAGATTTAGAAATCAAGACTGTAACTTTTACATCATAGTATTTATTTTTTAGACTTAGTGTGAGTCATCTTGTTGCCTGCAGTAATGCTCAAGGATCATTTCTTTTTCACCTAGAGCACTTTATTGCCAGTTTCATTTCTAGACAAAAAGAAATTTTTATTGAATTTTTCATGCTTGATGTTTTCATTTCTCTCTGAATGATGCTTTGTTTGCACTCATCTTTATCCCCATTGATTCAAATTTGTAAATAATCCACATTTTACAAGCAATTGTCTATAATATCATGTTTCTGATCTATGAAACTGAAATAATTGTTTATATTAAGGACATTTTCAGCAAATTTTGAAATGGCATTCATACTCAAATTATTTGCCTGAGCAGAATCAATTGTATTTCCTTGCTAAGTGCAAACTAACAATGTAGAAAGACTGTTTAATTAATTTTATATAAAATTTCCTTAACTTTTAAGCATTTTTCTTTTCTCATATTTTACAATTGATCTACTTATAGACTTTTCAGAATGCCTCTTTTCAACGACTGTGAGAGACCCCTTTTTCAGTTCAAACCAAGTTACCTTCTAATCAGTGATGTATAAACAGCTCATCATATCAGGTGATGTACAGTGGAGCAGGATACAGTAGTGGCTAAGTGAACCAGAATTAGAATGCCTTGGCTTTCACATTAAACAGAAAACCATCTTCTCTGTTTGTAATGCTAAAACATTGTGTGTTTAATGCATATAACAAAAATCACAGTGAATATAGGCATACTATTCAGAATTTCACTTTACAATTTAGAGGAATGCATGTTTCTAGTAAATTGAGATATGCATGGAAAAACTGAAGAAAGATTAACCTACTTGGGTATTTTTCTTTGCACGTGAAAGTTAATAGTTACTGTGTGTGTCGCGCACACACACACACTCAGTCTTGTCTGACTCTTGGGGACCTCATGGGCTGTAACCCTCCAGGCTATTCTGTCCATAGAATTTTCCAGGTAAGAATACTGGAGTGGTTTGCAACACTACCTAGAAAATCTGCTTCTATTCCTTGTCAATAGTATTATTACATAAGCATGAAATATTATTGTAAATATTTATGCTTCTTAATATAGATACTTAATAAGGGGAAATACATTCAAAGGGCTTCAGAAAATTCTGTCTAGTATATATACAGTTTGGTTTTTAAAAAGTCAGAATGTTCATCTGCACTAGTGACTATATATTTTTTTTTAATTTGGGCTGGTATTTTCTTGTCCTGTAAGTCTTTCAAGTGACTTTATTGATCATCTTATTCTTCAGAGAAGCACCAACGATAGTATACACTGTATTTTACAAAATTAAAAAAAAATTAGTAAATATAAATAGCAATACTGTTTCCAAAATGATAAATTAAGCTGTGACTCAAGAATTATATTTCTGGATGGGCTGGGGACGGAGATGGGAGGGGATTCAGGATGTGGTGACACGTGCACCCGTGGCTGATTCATGTCGATGTATGCAAACAGTACCACAATATTGTAATTAACCTCCAATTAAAATTAATTAATTAACTTAAAAAGAAAGAATTATGTTTCTTTTTTTTTTCAATTACAAAGACTAATATTCACATTATCCTTTTAAAAGTGTCAATAAAAGTCACATAGAGCAAAATTGATTGGGATATACTACTTAAGGACATTTTTTGTTTTGCTCTTTCTTCCTTTGTCTCTTTGATGTATCAAATAGCATATTCCCTCAGATAATATAATTCTGAAGGTTGGAAATCATAAGGCTTCCTAATTTTAAAAAATCAATCTGGTTGACTTTTTTGACACTTGGTATATTCTACCTCAATCATTCCATATATTTACCACCACAGTTAAGGTAATAATAAAGTGAAGTCTTTGAGGATAAGAATATAATGTTATAGTTATTTTTATAGTAAAAGTTATATATATTTACCTATTAGTTCACTTCTGTAAGTCTAATTGCTTATGGTTGTCAGAATCAATACAAAAATATATAAGTAAGTATTATGTAATAATAGCTAACTAGTGCTTCCCTGGTGATTCAGAGGTAAAGAACCTGCCTGCAGTGCAGGAAACATGGGTTTAATTCCTGGGTATGGAAGATCTCCTGCAGAAAGAAATGGCAATCCACTCCAGCATTCTTGCCTGGGAAATCCCACAGATAGAGAAGCTTGATGAGCTATAGTCCATTGGGTCGCAAAAGAGGAGGACACAACTTAGCAACTAAACAATTTTTCATAGGTATGAAATGAAAAGTGGGACTTGCAATTTTGACATTCTTATGATAGTCTGACTGACTGGCATAGGTTTCAATTCAGTTCAGTTCAGTTCAGTCGCTCAGTCGTGTCCGACTCTTTGCACCCTATGAATTGCAGCACACCAGGCCTCCCTGTCCATCACTAACTCTTGGAGTTCACTCAGACTCACATCCATCGAGTCCGTGATGCCATCCTCTGTCATCCCCTTCTCCTCCTGCCCCCAATCCCTCCCAGCATCAGAGTCTTTTTCAATGAGTCAACTCTTCACATGAGGAGGCCAAAGTACTGGAGTTTCAGCTTTAGCACCATTCCTTCCAAAGAAATCCCAGGGCTGATCTCCTTCAGAATGGACTGGTTGGATCTCATTGCAGTCCAAGAGTCTCTCAAGAGTCTTCTCCAACACCACAGTTCAAAAGCATCAATTCTTCGGCACTCAGCTTTCTTCACAGTCCAACTCTCACATCCATACGTGACCACAGGAAAAACCATAGCCTTGACTAGATGAACCTTTGTTGGCAAAGTAATGTCTCTGCTTTTGAATATGCAATCTAGGTTGGTCATAACTTTCCTTCCAAAGAGTAAGCATCTTTTAATTTCATGGCTGCAGTCACCATCTGCAGTGATTTTGGAGCCCCCCAAAATAAAGTCTGCCACTGTTTCCACTGTTTCCCCATCTATTTCCCATGAAGTGATGGGACCAGCAAACCACTTCAGTATTCTTGCCTTGAGAACCCCATGAACACTATGAAAAGACAAAATGATAGGATACTGAAAGAGAAACTCCCCAGGTCAATAGGGGCCCAATATGCTACTGGAGATCAGTGGAGAAATAACTCCAGAAAGAATGAAAGGATGGAGCCAAAACAAAAAGAATACCCAGCTGTGGATGTGTCTGGTGATAGAAACAAAGTCCGATGCTGTAAAGAGCAGTATTGCATAGGAACCTGGAATGTCAGGTCCATGAATCAAGGCAAATTGGAAGTGGTCAAACAAGAGATGGCAAGAGTGAATGTTGACATTCTAGGAATTAGTGAACTAAAATGGACTGGAATGGGTGAATTTAACTCGGATGACCATTATATCTACTACTGTGGGCAGGAATCCCTCAGAAGAAATGGAGTGGCCATCATGGTCAACAAAAGAGTCCGAAATGCAGTACTTGGATGCAATCTCAAAAACGATAGAATGATCTCTGTTCGTTTCCAAGGCAAACCATTCAATGTCACAGTAATCCAAGTCTATGCCCCAACCAGTAACGCTGAAGAAGCTGAAGTTGAAAGGTTCTATGAAGACCTACAAGACCTTTTAGAACTAACACCCAAAAAAGATGTCCTTTTCATTATAGGGGACTGGAATGCAAAAGTAGGAAGTCAAGAAACACCTGGAGTAACAGGCAAATTTGGCCTTGGAATACGGAATGAAGCAGGGCAAAGACTAATAGAGTTTTGCCAAGAAAATGCACTGGTCATAGCAAATACCCTCTTCCAACAACACAAGAGAAGACTCTATACATGGACATCACCAGATGGTCAACACCGAAATCAGATCGATTATATTCTTTGCAGCCAAAGATGGAGAAGCTCTATACAATCAGCAAAAACAAGACCAGGAGCTGACTGTGGCTCGGACCATGAGCTCCTTATTGCCAAATTCAGACTGAAATTGAAGAAAGTAGAGAAAACTACTAGACCATTCAGGTATGACTTAAATCAAATCCCTTATGATTATACAGTGGAAGTGAGAAATAGATTTAAGGGCCTAGATCTGATAGATAGAGTGCCTGATGAACTATGGAATGAGGTTCATGACATTGTACAGGAGACAGGGATCAAGACCATCCCCATGGAAAAGAAATGCAAAAAAGCAAAATGGCTGTCTGGGGAGGCCTTACAAATAGCTGTGAAAAGAAGAGAAGCGAAAAGCATAGGAGAAAAGGAAAGATATAAACATTTAAATGCAGAGTTCCAAAGAATAGCAAGAAGAGATAAGAAAGCCTTCTTCAGTGATCAATGCAAAGAAATAGAGGAAAACAACAGAATGGGAAAGACTAGGGATCTCTTCAAGAAAATCAGAGATACCAAAGGAACATTTCATGCTAAGATGGGCACAATAAAGGACAGAGATGGTGTGGACCTAACAGAAGCAGAAGATATTAAGAAGAGGTGGCAAGAATACACAGAAGAACTGTACAAAAAAGAGCTTCAAGACCCAGATAATCATGATGATGTGATCACTGACCTAGAGCCAGACATCTTGGAATGTGAAGTCAAATGGGCCTTAGAAAGCATCACTACGAACAAAGCTAGTGGAGGTGATGGAATTCCAGTGGAGCTATTCCAAGTCCTGAATGATGATGCTGTGAAAGTGCTACACTCAATATGCCAGCAAATTTGGAAAACTCAGCAGTGGCCACAAGATTGGAAAAGGTCAGTTTTCATCCCAATCCCAAAGAAAGGCAATGCCAAGGAGTGCTCAAACTACCGAACAATTGCACTCATCTCACACGCTAGTAAAGTAATGCTCAAAATTCTCCAAGCCAGGCTTCAGCAATATGTGAACCGTGAACTTCCTGATGTTCAAGCTGGTTTTAGAAAAGGCAGAGGAACCAGAGATCAAATTGCCAACATCCGCTGGATCATGGAAAAAGCAAGAGAGTTCCAGAAAAACATCTATTTCTGCTTTATTGACTATGCCAAAGCCTTTGACTGTGTGGATCACAATAAACTGTGGAAAATTCTGAAAGAGATGGGAATACCAGACCACCTGATCTGCCTCTTAAGAAATCTGTATGCAGGTCAGGAAGCAACAGTTAGAACTGGCCATGGAACAACAGACTGGTTCCAAATAGGAAAAGGAGTACGTCAAGGCTGCATATTGTCACCATGTTTATTTAACTTATATGCAGAGTACATCATGAGAAATGCTGGACTGGAAGAAACACAAGTTGGAATCAAGATTGCCGGGAGAAATATCAATAACCTCAGATATGCAGATGACACCACTCTTATGGCAGAAAGTGAAGAGGGGCTAAAAAGCCTCTTGATGAAAGTGAAAGTGGAGAGTGAAAAGGTTGGCTTAAAGCTCAACATTCAGAAAACGAAGATCATGGCATCTGGTCCCATCACTGCATGGGAAATAGATGGGGAAACAGTGGAAACAGTGGCAGACTTTGTTTTTCTGGGCTCCAAAATCACTGCAGATGGTGACTGCAGCCATGAAATTAAAAGACGCTTGCTCCTTGGAAGGAAAGTTATGACCAACCTAGATAGCATATTCAAAAGCAGAGACATTACTTTACCAACAAAGGTTCGCCTAGTCAAGGCTATGGTCTTTCCTGTGGTCATGTATGGATGTGAGAGTTGGACTGTGAAGAAGGCTGAGCGCCGAAGAATTGATGCTTTTGAACTGTGGTGTTGGAGAAGACTCTTGAGAGTCCCTTGGACTGCAAGGAGATCCAACCAGTCCATTCTGAAGGAGATCAATCCTGGAATTTCTTTAGAAGGAATGATGCTAAAGCTGAAACTCCAGTATTTTGGCCACCTCATGCGAAGAGTTGACTCATTGGAGAAGACTCTGATGCTGGGAGGAATTGAGGGCAGGAGGAGAAGGGGACGACAGAGGATGAGATGGCTGGATGGCATCACTGACTCGATGGATGCGAGTCTGAGTGACCTCCGGGAGCTGGTGATGGACAGGGAGGCCTGGCGTGCTGCGGTTCATGGGGTCGCAAAGAGTCGGACACGACTGAGCGACTGATCTGATCTGATGGGACCAGATGCCATGGTCTTCGTTTTCTGAATGTTGAGCTTTAAGCCAAATTGTTCACTCTCCACTTTCACTTTCACCATAGTTTCGGTCTATATCATAAGGCTCTAGATTGAATGCAGAAATATTGCTATACTAGGACACATTCTTTACTCTGTATGAAGGGTGTTTCTCTTTTCCCATGACAGTAATGCTACAAAGTTAATTACCGAGTTTAGGGTGCAGAATTTAAAGACATGAGTCTGTTTCATGTCAATAGTTCTAATTTGGCAGATATCTATTAATTTCACACAAAAGAGGAATTTCAATGAAGTCCAAAAACTAGCTATTTTATTGGCCATAAATATCTTTACAAATAATACCAAGTTTAACTAAATTCTTCATATTATCTAGATCACTATGCAGTGAAAATTAGTTACTAAAATAATTGAGCATAATTCCCTCCAAAGTAAGAGAGAAATCGAAAGCACATCTTTCTTTTCTTCACTAAAAATGGGACCATGGTAGGTGACTGGGTGGTAAATGTTTATTTTGCAATCAATAATGAATAAAGAACACATTCTTTATTTAGAACTTTTTAGATGTTCACATTTAAGCTAAAAAGTCTAAGCTAAATTTTTAAATATTTTTTGACTATGAAACCAATTAAGTGAAATTTGATTTAAATATCTAAAGTAGAACATAGATAAATACAGTATTGTTAAGGTATTGAATGATGGTATACTATTTAAGTAAATATTAAGGTTAGCATGTTTATGAGTTCCCTGACATATTTTCTAAGCATGCTTGTGGGGAAATTACAGGATGGTGCTAGTCATGCTCTCACCCCATGCTCTCATGCCCTCTTGCCCATGTTCTGTAAACAGTGACTTTGCATGGTTGTGTAATAGCTGAAATCACTTCTAACACTGCTCATGCGTGTCATGTACTCACTCGGTCACGAAAGCCCTGGCTGTTGCTGCATCGGGACTTCATTGGAGTGGCATCATGGTTATGTTATATGAGGTTATGTTGTGGCTGTTGCTATGGCTGCTGGGTCAGCCAGGAGAGAGGCTGTGTTATGGCTGCGAAGCCAGCCATGAAAGAATAAACATGCCTGCAGTTTCTACAGCTCCTCAAGTCTTCTTCCAGCCTCTTAGCTCAAGCCTTGCCACCCCTGCATTCAGTGAACAGTGCACACAGTGAGAAACAACAAGACAATCAGCGTCACAAACACGATCAGTGATACACGATTGTGTGTACCTTTCTGGAAAAATGTTTTTTTCTAATACATTAGATTTCCAAAGTGACCCATAGTTTGGAAGATTCTTTAATTGTTTCTGACTGATTAAATAAATGAATGGGTAAACAAAAAATATCAATATCAGGAAACTCAAGTTCACCTTAATTTTCTGCCTCTAATTAGTTTATGACCCTAGGTAAGACATGTAAATAATCTTGTCTTCTGTTTCCTCATGAGTTAGAAAAAAATAAGCAGGTCTATATTATTTCCAAAAATTGTACACTAAATCATGGAAAATAAAAAGGATATTAGTGGAAGAGTAGTAAAATCTAAATAAAGCCTTCAGTTTAGTTAATATTAATAGCATAATTGATTTCTTAGTTATGACAAATAAATACCAGAGTTATGTGGAATGTTAACACTAGGAAAACAGAGTAAATATTATAGGGGAACTCATTGTACTATCCTTTCAATACTTCTCTAAATTTAAAATTATTCCAATATAAAGTACATCTAGCAAGGCTGAGAATTTATTTTATTTTCAACTTTGATATATGCTATTAGAGACCCATTGCATACTTTTGAGTCCACAAGAAACATGATGAAAGAAAAACTTATTTAGGGGTAATGTTTCACATGGAGGGAATAGGGAAAACTAGAGGAAATATAACTATTAAAAGACAATATTACAGTTCAGGACTTGAGCTAAGACTGAGGTTGTGGGAATAGAAGGAAATTTTCTAACATATGAATATCTTTAAAGAAATAACTAACAGAGCTAACTAGGCAAAATCACATAGCTATTCTATGTATTGTAATGTCATTTTAACTAAATTTTAAAAATAATAATGCTTTGTGAACTTATTTTTTTCTTTCAAAATTCAAGATTTGGCAGGTAATCAAACTTTTCTAAGTCAATTTCTGTTTATCACTTTTTCTCATTTATGCACACCGCTCTTTAAAGGAATTTGCAAAATTTTGTATTGTATTATTAATATATTGGATTGTTATATTAAGTATATAAGTATGTTTCAATTCCCTACAAAACAAAGGAGTTTAATTTCAAACAAAGACCATAATTTTTATTATGAGAATACATTTTAAAGGTAAGAAAATAGAATATATTGGGAGAAGTCATCTTTAAACTTTGTTTTTGTTCAGTCACGAAGTCATATCTGACACTTTCTGACTCCATGGACTCCAGCATGCAAGGGTTCCCTGTTCTTCACTATGTCTTGGACTTGGCTCAAATGCATTTCCATTGAGTAAGTGATGCTGCCTAACCATCTCATCCTCCATTGTCTCTTTTTTCCTTTTGCCTTCAATCTTTCCCAGCACTGTGGTCTTTTCCAATGAGTCAGCTGTTCACATCAGGTGGGCAAAGTATTGGAGCTTCAGTTTCAGCATCAGTCCTTCCAATGAATATTCAGGGTTGATTTCATTTAGGATTGACTGGTTTGAGCTCCTTGCTGTTCAAGAAAATCTCAAGAGTCTTCTCCAGCACTATAGTTCAAAAGCATCAATTCTTTGGCACTCTGTCTTCTTTATGTGCCAACTCTCAAATCTGTACATAATTATTGGAGAGACTATAGCTTCAACTATAGAAGCCTTTGTCAGGAAAAGGATGTCTTCTCCTTTAAACATGATTTCTATGTTTGTCATAGCTTTCTTTCCAAAGAGCAAGTATCTTTTAATGTCTTGGCTGCAGTCACCATCTACAGTGACTCTGGAGCTCCCCCAAAATAAAATCTGTAATTCTTTCCACTTTTCCCCATTCTATTTGTTATGAAGTGATGAAACCAAATGCCACGATCTTAGGTTTCTTTAATGTGAGTTTCAAGCTAGCTTTTTCACTCTCCTCTTTCACCCTCAGCAAGAAGCTCTTTAGCCTCCTTTAGCTCCTAAAGGAGCTCTTTACCTCTTTACTCTCCTTTAGCAGAGTCATATCATCTGCATATCTGAGAGTGTTGATATTTCTCCTAGCAATCTTGATTCAGCTTGTGATTCATCCAGCCTAGTACTTCACATGATGTGTACTGCATATAAGTTAGATAAGCAGAGTGACAATTTACAACTTTGTCATACTCCTTTCCCAATTTTGAAACAGTACATTGTTCCGTGTCTGGTTCCAACTATTGCTTCTTGACCTGCATACAGGTTTCTCTGGAGATAGGTAAGATGGTTTGGTATTCCCATGTCTTAAGAGTTTTCCACAATTTGTTGTCATCCACATAGTCAAAGACTTTAAATTAGTCAATTAAGCAGAAGTAGATATTTTTCTGTTACTTCCTTGATTTTTATATGATCCAATGAACGTTGGCAATTTGATCTCTGGCTCTTCTGCCTTTTCTAAACCCAGATTGTACATTCTTAGTTCACATATGTTGAAATCTAGCTTAAAGGATTTTGAGCATAACCTTATAAGCATGTGAAGTGAGTGCAATTATATGATAGTTTGAATATTCTTTGGCATTGCCCTTTTTTGGGACTGGAATGAAAACCGACCTTTTCCAATCAACCTTCCTGACTTCAGACTATACTACAAAGCTACAGGTATCAAGACAGTATGATACTGGCACAAAAACATAAATATAGACCAATAGAACAAGATAGAAAATCCAGAGATAAATCCATGCAGCCATGGACACCTTATCTTTTACAAAGGAGCCAAAAGCATACAAGAAAAGACAGTCTCTTCAACAAGTGGTGCTGGGAAAACTGGTGAGCTAAGTGCAAAAGAATGAAATTAGAACATGTCCTAATGCCATATACAAAAATAAATACAAAATGGATTAAAGACCTAAATATAAGACCAGAAACTATAAAACCTAGGCAGAACACTCTCTGACATAAATCACAGCAAGAGACTCTATGACCCAACTCCTAGACGAATGGAAATAAAAACAAAAAGACCTAATAAAAAGGTTTTTCACACAAAGGTAACTATGAGAAAGGTGAAATCAATCCTCAGAATGGGAGAAAATAACAGCAAATGAAACAACAAACATGGAATTAACTCCAAAGTATACAAGTAGCTCATGCAGCTCAATACAAGAAAAATAAACAACACAATCAAAAAGTGTTTTTTGATTTTTAAACAGATATTTCTCCAAAGACATGAAGATGGCTAGTAAACAAGTGAAAAGATTATCAACATCACTCTCTATTAGAGAAATTCAAATCAAAACTACAATGAGGTATCACCTCACACCAGTCAGAATGACCATCATTTAAAAATATACAAACAATAAATGCTGGAGAGAGTGTGGTGAAAAGGGAACGCTCTTACACAGTTGGTGGAATGCAAATTGATGCAGCCACTATGAAGAATGGTATGGATATTCCTTTAAGAACTAGAAATAAAACTCCATATGACCCAGCAATCCCACTATTGGGCATAGAGCCTGAGGAAATCATAGTTGAAAAAGACACACGTACCCCAGTGTTCATTGGAACACTATTTACAATACCTAGGACATGGAAGCAACCTAGATGTCCATCAACAGATGAATGTATGAGGCAGTTTTGATACACAGAAAAAATAGACTATTCAGTTCAGTTCAGTTCAATTCAGTCTCGTGTCCGACTCTGTGACCCCATGAATTGCAGCACGCCAGGCCTCCCGGTCCATCACCAACTCCTGGAGTTCACCCAAACTCATGTCCATCAAGTCAGTGATGCCATCCAGCCATCTCATCCTCTGTCATCCTCTTCTCCTCCTGCCCCCAATCCCTCCCAGCATCAGAGTCTTTTTCAATGAGTCATCTCTTCACATGAGGTGGCCAATATTGGAGTTTCAGCTTTAGCATCAGTTCTTCCAATGAAAATTCTGGACTGATCTCCTTCAGAATGGACTGGTTGGATCTGCTTGCAGTCCCAGGGACTCTCAAGAATTTTCTCCAACACCACAGTTCTAAAGTATCAATTCTTAGGTGCTCAGCTTTCTTCACAGTCCAACTTTCACATCCATACATGACTACTGGAAAAACCATAGAGACGGACCTTTGTTGGCAAAATAATGTCTCTGCTTTTGAATGTGCTATCTAGGTTGGTCATAACTTTCCTTCCAAGGAGTAAGCGTCTTTTAATTTCATGGCTGCAATCACCATCTGTAGTGATTTTGGAGTCCAAAAAAATAAAGTCTGCCACTGTTTCCACTGTTTCCCCATCTATTTCCCACGAAGTGATGAGACCAGATCTTAGTCCCATGGGGCCATGATCTTAGTTTTCTGAGTGCTGAGCTTTAAGCCAACTTTTTCACTCTCCTCTTTCACTTTCATCAAGAACCGTTTTAGTTCCTCTCCATTTTCTGACATAAGGGTGGTGTCATCTGCATATCTGAGGTTATTGATAATTCTCCCAGCAATCTTGATTCCAGCTTGTGCTTCTTCCAGCCCAGTGTTTCTCATGATGTACTCTGCATATAAGCTAAATAAGCAGGGGCACAATATACAGCCTTGACATACTCCTTTTCCTATTTGGAACCAGTCTGTTGTTCCATGTCCATTTCTAACTGTTGCTTACAAGAGGCAGATCAGGTGGTCTGGTATTCCCATCTCTTGCAGAATTTTCCAGTTTATTGTGATCCACACAGTCAAAGGCTTTGGCATAGGCAATAAAGCAGAAATAGATGTTTTCTATTTCTATGTTTTTCTATTTCTATTTCAGAAACTCTCTTGCTTTTCCCATGATCCAGCGGATGTTGGCAATTTGATCTCTGGTTCCTCTGCCTTTTCTAAAACCAGCTTGAACATCAGGAAGTTCACGGTTCACATATTGCTGAAGCCTGGCTTGGAGAATTTGAGCATTACTTTACTAGCGTGTGAGATGAGTGCAATTGTGCAGTAGTTTGAGCACTCTTTGGCATTGCCTTTCTTTGGGATTGGAATGAAAATGACCTTTTCCAGTCCCGTGGCCACTGCTGATTTTTCCAAATTTGCTCACATATTGAGTACAGCACTTTCACAGCATTAGCTTTCAGGATTTGAAATACCTCAACTGGAACTCCATCACCTCCACTAGCTTTGTTTGTAATGATGCTTTCTAAGACCCACTTGACTTCACATTCCAGGATGTCTGGCTCTAGGTCAGTGATCACACCATCATGATTATCTTGGTCATGAAGACCTTTTTTGTACAGTTCTTCTGTGTGTTCTTGCCACCTCTTTTTAAAATCTTCTGCTTCTGTTAGGTCCATACCATTTCTGTCCTTTATCAAGCCCATCTTTGCATGAAATGCTCCCTTGGTATCTCTAATTTTCTTGAAGAGATCTTTATTCTTTCCCATTCTGTTGTTTTCCTCTATTTCTTTGCACTGATCACTGAGGGAGGCTTTCTTATCTCTTCTTGCTATTCTTTGGAACTCTGCATTCAGATGCTTATATCTTTCCTTTTCTCCTTTGCTTTTCACTTCTCTTCTTTTCACAGCTATTTGTAAGGCCTCTCCAGACAGCCTTTTTGCTTTTTTGCATTTCTTTTCCATGGGGATGGTCTTGATCCCTGTCTCCTGTACAGTGTCATGAACCTTCATCCATAGTTCATCAGGGACTCTATCAGATCTAGTCCCTTAAATCTATTTCTCACTTCCACTGTATAATCATAAGGGATTTGATTTAGGTCATACCTGAATGGTCTAGTGGTTTTCCCTACTTTCTTCAATTTAACTTTGAATTTGGAAATAAGGAGTTCATGTTCTGGCCACAGTCAGCTCCCGGTCTTGTTTTTGCTGACTGTATAGAGCTTCTCCATCTTTGGCTGCAAAGAATATAATCAATCTGATTTTAGTGTTGACCATCTGGTGATGTCCATGTGTAGAGTCTTCTCTTGTTTTGTTGGAAGAGGGTGTTTGCTATGACCAGTGTGTTCTCTTGGCAAAACTCTATTAGCCTTTGCCCTGCTTCATTCTGTATTCCAAGGCCAAATTTGCCTGTTACCGCAGATGTTTCTTGACTTCATACTTTTGCATTCCAGTCCCCTATAATGAAAAGGACATCTTTTTTGGGTGTTAGTTCTAAAAGGTCTTGTAGGTCTTCATAGAACTGTTCAACTTCAGTTTCTTCGGCATTACTGGTTGGTGCATAGACTTGGATTACTGTGATATTGAATGGTTTGCCTTGGAAACAGATCATTCTTTCATTTTTGAGATTGCATCAAAGTACTGTATTTCAGACTCTTTTGTTGACCATGATGGCTATCCATTTCTTTTGAGGGCTTCCTGCCCACAGTAGTAAATATAATGGTCATCTGAGTTAAATTCACCCATTCCAGTCCATTTTAGTTCGCTGATTCCTAGAATGTCAATGTTCACTCTTCCCATCTCCTGTTTGACCATTTCCAATTGGCCTTGATTCATGGACCTAACATTGCAGGTTCCTATGCAATACTGCTCTTTACAGCATCAGATCTTGCTTCCATCACCAGTCCCATCCACAACAGGGATTTGTTTTTACTTTGGCTCCATCCATTCATTCTTTCTGGGGTTATTTCTCCACTCTTCTCCAGTAGCATATTGGGCCCCTACTGACCTGGGGAGTTCCTCTTTCAGTATCCTATCATTTTGCCTTTTCATACTGTTCATGTGGTTCTCAAGGCAAGAATACTGAAGTGGTTTGCCATTCCCTTCTCGAGTGGACCACATTCTGTCAGACCTCTCCACCATGACCCGCCCACCTTGGGTGGCCCCATACAGCATGACTTAGTTTCATTGAGTTAGACAAGGCTGTGGTCCATGTGATCAGATTGACTAGTTTTCTGTGATTATGGTTTCAGTGTGTCTGCCCTCTGATGCCCTCTCACAACACTTACCGTCTTACTTAGATTTCTCTTACCTTGGACATGGGGCATCTCTTCACAGCTGCTCCAGCAAAGCGCAGCCCTTGCTCCTTACCTTGGACGAGGGGTATCTCCTCACGGCCGGCCCTCCTGATCCTGAATGTGAAGTAGCTCCTCTCGCCTCTCCTGCGCCCACAAGACTAAGCTTCATTAGGAATTAACAGGTCTGGATTCTACTTCCAGTGCCAACAGTGCCTTACCCCTGGGCATATACTTGGAGAAAACCATAATTCAAAAGATACAAGCACCACAGTGTACACTGCAGCACGGTTTATAATAGCCAAGACATGGAAACAACTTAAATGTCCATTGACAGATGAATGGATTAAAAAAAAATGTGGTAAATATATGAAATACAATGTTACTGAGCCATACAAAAGAATGAAACACTGCTAATTGTTGCAACATGGATGAGCCTAGAGATTATCACAAAATGAAGTCGGCAGAGAAAGACAAATATCATATGATACCACTTCTCAGTTCAGTTCAGTCGCTCAGTCGTGTCTGACTCTTTGCAACCCATGAATTGCAGCACGCCAGGGCCCCATCCATCACCAACTCCCAGAGTTCACTCAAACTCATATCCATCAAGTCGGTGATGCCATCCAGCCGTCTTATCCTCTGTCGTCCCCTTTTCCTCCTGCCCCCAATCACTCCCAGCATCAGAGTCTTTTCCAATGAGTCAAATCTTAGCATGAGGTGGCCAAAGTACTGGAGGTTCAGCTTCAGCATTATTCCTTCCAAAGAAATCCCAGGGCTGATCTCCTTCAGAATGGACTGGTTGGATCTCCTTGCAGTGCAAGGGACTCTCAAGAGTCTTCTCCAACACCACAGTTCAAAAGCATCAATTTTTCGGTGCTCAGCTTTCTTCACAGTCCAACTCTCACATCCATACATGACCACTGGAAAAACCATAGCCTTGACTCAGATCAGATCAGATCAGATCAGTCGCTCAGTCGTGTCCAACTCTTTGCGACCCCATGAACCGCAGCACGCCAGGCCTCCCTGTCCATCACCAGCTCCCGGAGGTCACTCAGACTCGCATCCATCGAGTCAGTGATGCCATCTAGCCATCTCATCCTCTGTCGTCCCCTTCTCCTCCTGCCCTCAATCCCTCCCAGCATCAGAGTCTTCTCCAATGAGTCAACTCTTCGCATGAGGTGGCCAAAATAGACGGACCTTTGTTGGCAAAGTAATGCCTCTGCTTTTCAATATGCTATCTAGGTGATACCACTTCTATGTAGACTTAAAAGATACGAATGAATTTATCTACAAAACAGAAACAGAATCAGAGACTTCAAAAACAATCTTATGGTTACCAAAGGAGAATGATGAGGCAGAGTGGTAAATTAGGAGTTTAACATATATACACTACGTATATAAAATAGATAATCAACAAGGACCTACTTATAGCACAGGGAATTTTACTCAATAGTCTATTGTAACCTATGTGGGAAAAGAATCTGAAAAAGAACCACTTTGTTATACACCTAAAATTAACGTATCATTGTAAATCAACTATACCTTATATGTGTATTTTTATGTGAAATAAAAATTAAAGTAAATAAAGAAATTGAACAAATAAGAATAAAATATTTTAAAAAATACTTTTTCTATACAATGGATTAAAGACAATCTCTTTAACAAGTGGTGCTGGGAAAACTGGTTAAACACTTGTAAAAGAATGAAACTAGAACACTTTCTAACACCATACACAAAAATAAACTCAAAATGGATTAAAGATCTAAATGTAAGACCAGAAACCATAAAACTCCTAGAGGAAAACATAGGCAAAACACTCTCTGACATACATCACAGCAGGATCCTCTATGACCCACCTCCCAGAATATTGGAAATAAAATCAAAAATAAATAAATGGGACCTAATTAAACTTAAAAGCTTCTACACAACAAAGGAAACTATAAGCAAGGTGAAAAGACAGCCTTCAGAATGGGAGAAAATAATAACAAATGAAGTAACAGACAAACAACTAATCTCAAAAATATACAAGCAACTCCTACAGCTCAATTCCAGAAAAATAAATGACCCAATCAAAAAATGGGCCAAAGAACTAAATAGACATTTCTCCAAAGAAGACATACAGATGGCTAATAAACACATGAAAAGATGCTCAACATCACTCATTATCAGAGAAATGCAAATCAAAACCACTATGAGGTATCATTTCACGCCAGTCAGAATGGCTGCGATCCAAAAGTCCACAAGCAATAAATGCTGGAGAGGGTGTGGAGAAAAGGGAACCCTCTTACACTGTTGGTGGGAATACAAACTAGTACAGCCACTATGGAGAACAGTATGGAGATTTCTCAAAAAACTAGGAATAGAACTGCCTTATGATCCAGCAATCCCACTGCTGGGCATACACACTGAGAAATCCAGAATTGAAAGAGACACGTGTACCCCAATGTTCATAGCAGCACTGTTTACAATAGCCAGGACTTGGAAGCAACCTAGATGTCCATCAGCAGATGAATGGATAAGAAAGCGGTGGTACATATACACAATGGAGTATTACTCAAATGTACTCAAAGAATACATTTGAATCAGTTCTAATGAGGTGGATGGAACTGGAGCCTATTATACAGAGTGAAGTAAGCCAGAAAGAAAAACACAAATACAGTATAATGATGCATATATATGGAATTTAGAAAGATGGTAACAATGACCCTGTTTACGGGACAGCAAAAGAGACACTAATGTATAGAACAGACTCTGGGTCTCTGGGAATGGGAGAGGGTGGGATGATTTGGGAGAATAGCATTGAAATATGTATAATATCATATCTGAAACGAGTCGCCAGTCCAGGTACGATGCCTGATAGCGGATGCCTGGGGCTGGTGCACTGGAAGGACCCGGAGGGGTGGTAATGGGAGGGAGGAGGAAGGAGGGTTCAGGATGGGGAACACATATATATTTGTGGAAGATCCATCTTGATGTATGGCAAAAGCAATACAATATTGTAAAGTTAAGCAAAATAAAATTTAATTGGAAAAAAAATAAATAAAAAATACTTTTTCAAGACAAAATACTTCACCTGTCATTCATAAAAGTGAATATAGATTGCTCACTTTTTAAGAATTCTTAATATTACCAGCTATTGTTTTCAAATAATATTTTTATCCATTAAGAACATTTGAAAAGACATGGTTTTTCCCTATTTAGTATAAAGATTATTATTGTTGTGTAATGATCTTACATTTTTCAAACATTGCTTCTTCTCCTTACACTAACTGCTTTTTTGACTTTGCCTTCTCTCTGTCACAATGATTCCTTTCTTCTCAATCTATCTCTTATACTGCATAACTTCAATCTCCTATTAACATTTACCTGTCTTAGGAAAATGAGTTGTTTTTAGGGAAAGGGTAATAGGTTTAGCTCTACTGTGCCTCCAAATAAAGTCTAAAGTTTTAGTTTCAGACTTTTAAGTTTGTCTTTACCTACTGCTCCAGCTTTAACTCTCATTCTTACCTCATTCTAAAATAAAATCCGATGATTGGAATATGTTAATCCTGATCATAATTTTCTTGTATCTAAATCTTTGATTATGTTGCTCCCCTCGTTCAGTTGTTGAAGTTCTGCCTATCTTTAAATACCATTTCATTCATGAAAGTTTAGTAGCTCTCCCACTGTAAACTCTCTGTGAACTTCAACACCTTTGTGGATTAACCTTTTTTATGGCATCTAGCCTTTTGGTCATTTTTAATTAATTAATTGGTGTGTGTGTGTGTGTGTGTGTGTGTGTGTTCGTTGCACATTCATGTCTGACTCTTTGTGATCCCAGGGAACTGTAACCCACCAGCCTCCTTTGTCCATGGAATTCTCCAGGCAAGAATATTGAAGTGGGTTGCCATTCCCTTTTCCAGGGGCTCTTCCCAACCCAGGGATTCAAGTGGAGTCTCCTGCACTGCAGGTAGATTCTTTACCACCCAAGCTACAAGGGAAGCCCATATGCGTGTGTGTGTGTATAATATATATATAGGCTGTGCTGAATCTTAGTTGGGCACTTAAGATCTTCGTGGCATGCAGGATCTTCCACTGCAGCATGCAGGCTCTTCGTTGCAGTACGTGGGCTTCTCTCTCACTGTGGCATGGGCGTCAGAGTGCCTGGGCTCAGTATTTGCAGTGAGCAGGCTCCCTAGTTGAGGCAGGCATTGTGGCATGCAGGCTTAGTTTCCCCACAGCATGCCAAATCTGTTTCCCAAGTAGGGATCAAACCTGTGTCTTCTGCATTGGCAGCTGGATCCTTAACCACTGAGCCACCAGGGAAGTCCCTAGTCTATTGTGTGATATTACCTTTATATTACTGTGACTTTTCTTTGTTTATTCAGTTTTTACTTTCTGTCTCTTTTTTCTCTGTGTCTTTGTCTGTTGACCAAACTTGAAGCTTCTTAGGTTGTTGTGTTCTGCCTATCATTATATTCACAACAGTATCTAGGATACGTTTCTAGGGCAATAATTAGTAACCCATAAGAGGTGTTGAATTAAATTGAATTGCCGGGGACCTCCCTGGTGGTCCAGTGGTTATGAATCTGCCTACAATGCAGGGGATGTAGATTTGATCCCTAGTTGAGGAACTAAGATCCCACATGCCCTAGAACAAATACGCCTGTGAGCTGCAACTATTGGGCCCATTTCCTTTGGAGTCCGAATGTCACAACTAGAGAGTCCGCATACCGCAAGGAAATATCCTGCAGGACGCAGTGAAGATCCTGTGTGCTGCAACCAAGACCCACTGCTGCTGCTGCTAAGTCACTTCAGTTGTGTCCTCTGTGCGACCCCATAGACGACAGCCCACCAGGCTCCCCCGTCCCTGGGATTCTCCAGGCAAGAACACTGGAGTGGGTTGCCATTTCCTTCTCCAATCAAGACCCACTAAATTCAGTCAAATAAATAAATAATTTAAAAAATTGAAACCCTAGGACACTTTTCTATGTATGGCTATTAAACTGAACCTTTCCTAGAATTGGACAAGAATAAATCTCCAGTATTAGTATACTAGAAAATTGTCTTTATGACTGGAAGAGTCAATCTGTTTGACAAATAAATGCTGGTAAGTTTACAAAATATGTATTGCTAGAAAATAGTAACCAGATATCACAGACACATTGAGTTATGACTGTTCTACAAAGCTATAAACTTGATTTATGTGAATGACACATAGGATTTAAGGCTTACTCAGAGTCTATAACAGAGAAGGCAATGGCACCCCACTCCAGTACTCTTGCCTGGAAGATCCCATGGACGAAGGAGCCTTGAAGGCTGAAGTCCATGGGGTCGCTGAGGGTCGGACACGACTGAGCGACTTCACTTTCACTTTTCACTTTCATGCATGGAGAAGGAAATGGCAACCCACTCCAGTGTTCTTGCCTGGAGAATCCCAGGGACGGGGGAGCTTGGTGGGCTGCCATCCATGGGGTCGCACAGAGTCGGACATGACTACAGCAACTTAGTAGTAGTAGTAGCAGAGTCTATAAAACATTGAAGGAATGTTCCAGACTTTAGGCAGATTTTTAAAACAGGGTAAATCTTGCATGTTTGAATAAAAACATGTATTATGCAGTTTCTTTAGCCTTTTATTTAGAAAAAAAAATCAACTTTGAACAAATATTGTCAAGTAGTACCAGGAACAACTTTGCTTTTTTAATTCATTATTATTGGGCTTCCCAGGTGGCTCAGTAGTACACAATCTGCCTGCCAATGCAGGAGACACAGGTTCAATCCCCGGGTTGGGAAGACACGCTGGAGGAGGAAATGGCAACCCACTCCAGTATTCTTGCCTGGAAAATCCCATGAACAGAAGACCCTGGGGGACTACAGTCCACGTGCTAATGAAGAGTTAGACACTTGAGCACACATGCATGCGGCCTTTTATAGGCTTCCTGATTCTCTAAAGTTTGTCTCCATTTTTTCTCATCTCTCCTGCCCATATGATTCACATTATATATTTTCTTCTTAGATTATTAAAACGAGAAGAAAGTTTCACATTCATTCCTCGGTCCCGTGAAGAGCTTCCAGACAACTTTCCAAAAGAAATCCCTGGTATCTGCTATTTCCTGGAGGTAAGAACTGGTCCTAAGCAGCCAAAGCCTTCTCTTTCTTCATCGAAAATAAAAAAGGTTTCCTACAACATTGGCACTATGTTCCTCCGGGAGACAAGCCTCTGAGACCTGCTGCAGATCAAAGACTCCTCCAAAAAGCACAAGCCCAGAACATGGGTCATGACAGGAGAATGAAGAGAGATATTTCTCTTTCACTGCTTTGTTGAGAACAAACAGTGGAATTTCTGTTATGTCAGGCAATAATCTTGGAAAAAGATGGGTTATGACTGTCAATAAAAAACCTGGAAAGCAAGGGGGCAATGTATTCGTTCTTATGAGTGATTTGGGTCATATATATATTATATATGTATAATACATATATATGTATTTTAATTAATTACAAATGTGGGGCCCATTCCAAACTAATCAACAGTCCATGTTTTCTTGTTTGTCACACATATAGGTATCTTTATATATTTGTATTGCTTTTGAAAGCCAGTTTTGATTATATATTCCTACATTTAGTGAGTTGGTATGAGAGGAATATTTTCTAATTTTGTTTTTCTGAGCAGACATTTCATACCTATATCTTGGCAGTGTGGTAAACTTCCCAGCAGGAAAAACTGTAACTGCAAAATATTTTAGGGATATTACCTATTTTTATACATACCTCTATATAATTTCATGCAGCACTAGATTTTTCAGAATATGCTACTGTATAGTTGATACATTATATAATTCTAACTTGTAAGTTAAATATAGTTTCACTTATACTTAAACATAACCTAGGATTTCAGATGCCAAGAAAGCATTGTATATCTACTTAGTAATTATATCTTTTAGATTTCATTAATGTAGCACAGAATCCAAAGGAAATGGAATTTCCTAATAGCAAACGTATGTATCTGTAACCAAGATTAAAGATCTTTTTGCTATTTTCTAAGAAACATCAGTGAAAATAAAATGCTTTGCTACACTGGACCCTTTCAACTTAGCACTTCTAAATATACATAGTTTTTACAATATACTAAATTATAATAAACAGCATCCTACTGAATGACATGTAAGTCTTTCCCCCTGGCCTTGTCACCTTCTTCAATGTATGCTTCCTAAAGGCTAACTGCCACACTTGGGGATAAATTACTAAACACTGACATTAGTGAGAAAGAAGTGTAGGTTATTTTGCCAAGGATGTTGTTTATTCTTGCATAATAAAAACAAGGGAAAATGTGCTTTATGAATTTGAGATGTTTTACTGTTCTTCCATAGTTTATTTGATGTGACTTTTAAATTCAGTGAATCGCTTTCATTAACACTGAAGTATGCCTAACCTTCATACTTGGTCATCACAGTAGCGACAGATAGGCTTCCATTGCATGTTCTGATCAACAATGCATGAAAATAGTATTACAGACTCACCCTGAAATTGGGAGCACAGTGTGTCCACAATTTTCCTAATTTGATTCAGATATAAAAACTAAGTTTCTCTTCCATCTAATTAGTTAGAAAGTATTGTTTCCTTGAAACCTTGTGGTGGCCAATTTCTTACTCCAGTAAGTATATTCATTGGTAGCTTATGTCTACTGAATAAAACACATTTTTCTGTTTAGGGTTTGGACTGCATTATGATTTGCTTATCACATAACTCAGTTAAGGAATATATTAACTAGTGTCCAATGTAGTCTGTGAGGATTAATTAGTGTTTTCAAGCTCCCTAAGTATACAGCTAGGAAATACTTTTAGATATGCAAAATATTTGTTCTAATGGTTATCATTTTTATAACTATTGAACTCTGTCTCTCCTTGGAGCATAAGAGGACACTAGTGTAACACTTTTCAGGTGGAGATAGGACCTAGATCCTGAACTCTCTGAATCCTTGCCTGTCCCTCCATTCCTTGGATCTAGGTCTCTGTTTTTAATCACATCTGAGCAAGAAGGCCAGGGTATTTATAGGAGGCTGTGGAGGCAGAGGACAAGGTGCTCTCATATGAATAATTACTCACAAAATAATTTCTTTAGTGGACTAAAAGATTAACTCACTTCTTCCATAGAGAATAGAGGGCAAGCTTACAGTTAGTGTGGAAAGAATAGGCTCTGGGAGCGCTTTAATCCTCCTGCTGAGACTAGGAAATGCCTTAGCTATGCCAGTGGTCTTCTTATAGCGCAGGAGCATGCGGAAAGAACCAAACTCACTGCAGTCATTTATACTTATTCTGCACAGTCACTTAAAGCATATTATGAAATAGTAAACTATAAGTATTTTAATCATAACCAATGTGTTTTGTGACCGTAAGGCTGAAAGGGACTTCCAAGAATCATCCAATCTATTTCTCTGCTTTTTGTAAAGATTTGTCTAAGCAGCTATTCTAAACATATGGTTATTTTCTCTATACTTAAAACTATCTGTGGGAAGCATATTTTAAAAGCATCCTTGACAATCTACTTCATTATCTAGTAGTTGCTGATAGGGCTTGGGATAAAAATTGTATATATTCAATTTGTGAGAAGAATAAGCTCTTTCTTAGTTTATATGATTTTACTTAGAGAAAAGTAGCTATTTACATTGTCACAAATGTCACAATGAAGAATATGCCAGAGATCTATTCAATATCACAAACAGGATGTAAACTACATTTTTCATACAATATATATCTTTGAAGATATAGTCTGAGGCAATATTCTGATCTATCACCATTTTTCCAACCTAGTGCAGCTGACTTATTATAGCTACACTCTTCCTATATGTATTTGCAAAATATGGTATAAAATGGCAATTCATTCTAGCTACAATCATAGAGTGTAGAAGCTGTGAAAAAGCATAATATTTTTATGTGTCCTATAGAGTACAATACATGTATCCTCCATTAGCAATTGTGATTGTAATAATGGGAGGCATTTGGTATTTCATTTGACAAATATCTATACAGTGTTTGCATGGACAAACTATTACATCCATCGTGTGTTTTAGTGTGGCAGATTGGAAGGAATTTAAATGAATATCCCTTTAGAAATCAAGTGGTATTAAATTGGGGAAATGGCTTTAACCACTCTGAAGGGAAAAAATGACACCCGTAGTCCTCTCTTTCAGTATTCTTTCAAGCAACTGATTTGAGGAAGTTACTTTATGACTAGCCATCAGTACTAAACCTTCATGTTGGCATCAATACGATTTTAATGGAGAGAATGTCATTGTTTACAAATAAATGAGTTATATAACAAAGCCAGAAACCCCCCATAGGTACCCAAAATATACTGCACAGTATGTGCTTTGTGAACCTTAATAAATAAGTAACAGCCATAATAAAAAGAATAATACTCAATGCCTGAAGTACACATGTAGTTGGGACTCTTGACTGCGTAGTGTTGAGTAGAGATGGGAAGGAAAAAACAACTTCTAGATAACAGTTTAGTCCAACTGTCTCAAATAGGCCTCGATACTCATCTCTTCTCTTAAAAATTTAAAATATTTTTTGCTTTCCCTTTTAATGTCTGATTATGTGTGAAATCCAGTGAGCTGTGTATGACCAATGGTGACTCTGAGACAGGCACTGATGACCTAAAACTTGAGAGTGGGTTTATGGGGGATTCAGTGCTTCAAGTATGTATTCTCAAGATCTCACACTTTTCTTATCTAGTAACAATAGTAGCAGGAGCATAGCATTTTATTGTCAAAGTGCAAAGTTGTGTGTCTCTCCAGGAGCAAAATAGAACAACAACTTAAACAAAATCTCATTCACAAGTCTTAATTTGGCAAATTCCTCCAAAGAGTTATAGCAATAAAGCAAAATTAAATTGATGGATAGAGAACACAAAATCACAGAGAATTTGGAAAACTGCCAGGATGTCTTTTTCTACAGAATCATACTGATATTAGTTGAAATGGTATATTTGATATCATGAGGTATAAAGAGGGAGCTCAAGATTATGAATGTCATTAAATATATTTATTGAAGATTCCTTGTATTCCTAACTCACTCAAGGCAAGTTTGTGGATTATTAGCGAAGACAGTAAAACTTCTATTTGTAGGTTTTTGTGTGTCTGCATTTTCAGCACAACTTAACCCATGCCCAGATCCTTTCTTACTCCATGCTGTCATTAGAAACCATCTTACGAAGTCAAGTTTGGCTCCATCAAACCCCATTTTCTCTGTACCTCTGAACCTAACATGGCCATAGAAAGTTGCAGATGCCTATTTTAGGCAGATTGGAAGATACACAAAACTCCAGGCCCAAGTAACAAAGCACAACTATTCTTAGTTGAGCTGAAGCATTGCTCATACCTGTAGCTTCTTTCTCTGCTCTCTTCAAAATATAATCCGGCTCTAAGCACTTTGTGCAATTTCAATAAATGTTCCTTCAGAATGAATTACACATGGCTCTGAACAGGCTCTGGGAGGCACCAGATGTCTTTCAGCCAACAATACCTAGAAATTCAAGTCTAAGACCTAAGCCCTATATTATAGCCTGGGTATTTCTCTTAGATTATACCCTGATGCTGGGAAAGATTGAGGACAAGAAGAGAAGGGGCAACAGAGGATAAGATGGTTGCATGAATCACTAACTGAATGGACACGAGTTTGAGCAAACTCAGGGAGATAATGAAGAACAGGGAAGCCTGGCCTGCCATGGTTCACGAGGGTAACAGTCGGACACAACTTGGTGACTGGAAAACTCTACCAGATCTTCAGCTACAAAAATTATGTCATTTCAGAGGCTTCTATGAGCATATATTATTAGATGTAACCTGAAAAACACAATGCACAAGAGGCTTAATTATTAAAATGTAACATACTACATTCTGCATGATGATTCTTTAAGGGTTGCTCTTAATATAAATACACTTAATTTACAACCAGCTGACTTAACATGTACACAAATTGTGTTAACAGAATTTTATTGTTAAATAGATAAACTGACTGCAGCTGTGGACTCAGTTTCACGCTCCTCATGGTCTTGAATGAAGAACAGACACTGATATTGTATACAAACTAACAAATTTTGTCAGAGCATTTTGAGACAGTGTGTAAAATTCCTTATACTTGATTCGAAAAGTTGAAGCCTGAGTATTATGTTACCTTTCTGTTTACTTCCTTCTTTTGTTCCTTTTTTTCTTTCATGAAAGTTCCTTTTTCCTTTCATAAAAGTCATTGCTCCTTCTTTTCTTTCTTCTTCCTTTCACTAAAAAGTCATTGATACATTTCTAAACAGGAAGAATCACAGCTAATCTTATGTTATAGAATAGTTTTAGTTTTATAAAGTAATAAACAATGTGTATTTGTGTGCCCTGAATGTAGACATTACATGATTAAAAGGAATGACATGTTGGAAGGACTTGGGATATAGAGAAGTAAAGTCTGTGTCTTTATTTCTGTTGTGCTGTGACACACAGACCACAGCTTCAGCCACGTGCCTCATTGGCAGTTCCATCCTTACTAAGAAATGATCCTGTTCAATGTTTCAACTCATCGCTTGGCAGTATCTGACTGCCTTAGGAAGCTTTTAGTAGTGGTAGTAGTTTAGTCACTAAGTCACGTCCGACTCTTGTGACCCCATAGACTGTAGTCTGCCAGGCTCCTCTGTCCTTGGGATTCTCCAGGCAAGAATACTGGAGTGGGTTGCCATTTCCTTCTCCAGGGGATCTTCCCCACCCAGGAATCGAACCCAGGTCTCCTGCATTATGGGCAGATCCTGTACCAACTGAGCTATGAAGGAAGACCTGAGGAAATTTTAGGGACACAAATTACTGGGCTTTACCTTTAAGATTTGGATTCAGTAGGTTTCAGGTGAAGGCCTAAGAATCTGTATTTAGAAAATCACTCTAGGTTTGCTAATATATAGCCAGATTTGGGGATCATTGAAGAATATTCAAATAATCCCAATTACTAGGAATAAATACAAGATGACTGAGATAGAAATATATTATTTTATTTGTAGTTATTTTGAAAAGCAAATGCTCCAGGTTTCATAGCTTATTTCTTTCACAAGTTTTAATTTTTCAGCTTTGGTTTCAAATTTATAGTCCACTTTTTGAGCATAAGTCTTCAAATTTATTATACACTTAAGTCAATACTAATAAGCATGAGGGATGAATATTGCTCACTATTAGGCATTCTAGACACAGTAAGATTTTCTTAGAAACTGCCAGAGCTGTGCAGAGAACATCACAATATTTGCTGACCCTTACCACCAAGATATGAACTATGAATGTTTGGACAGAGAAGTAAATGTCAAAGTAACAGCCTTACTTCTGAATGCTTTTATTTTTATGTTCTAAAACATCACCAACTTGATGCTTAGTCTCAGTCTGTACTTTTCACATTGAATCATACATTCATCTAAAAATTATTTCCTAGCAATATTTTATAACAACAACCTTTAAGCAATAATCTAAGCCATGATGATGATGATGATGTATGAAACTTGCACTCCTATGCAAGTTTAGGAAAATAGAGACATGTCTTACATAAGCAATAATATAAGTAGTGTGGACTTTTAAATGATATTCACCATTCTACAACAGCAGAATGAGCAGCAAGGGATAGATAAAAAATTATCTGAGCAGGTAACATGTTTAATCTCTCTCATAAATCCTTCATTTTCACACATGCTATGAAGTAATTGATATATTTTGATCAGATTGTTTCTGATATATAATTATTGATTTCTATCATAATATGATTTCTATTCCTCTGAAAGCATTGTGAATGTTTTGTGCCCAGATTTTCAGATCTTTGTAGTATACAATAAATAGAAGTATTTAAGTATAGATAAATGAGCAAAAATATAGAATGGGTTGGATGAACTAATTGAGAGCGTAGGCTTGGCAAAAATATAGATACACCTTGGGATAAGGTAATGAATTTAAGTATTTGTTTTATTAGGTCTGATAAAATGAAAGATTAAAGATTCATTTTCACTGTCTTCTGTGATACTGAATGTTTAGTAGGTACAATAATATTTTGTCTTTCAGAATGTGATTGGTTGAAATTCATCTGTAGTATAATTTTAAAATGTCTGAAAATTATTGTGTAATTATATTTTAAATAGCCTATACTTTTCATTTGACAATTACACTAAAGCTCACAGGCTTCAGAATGATTAATTCATATTTCTATTTTCGTAAAATATAATTTTAATCAGATACAGCATGGTTAATAATAATCAGTCCTTTAGTAGTTAAATTGTTCCTCCCTCATTTAGAATCATGTATCAGGATTACAATTAAAGTAACAGGTAAATTTATGATACACTGAGGTACTTCTAATCATCTGATTATTATTTAGCAAAATCATATAAGGTCAGAATCCATTCCTAAGCCTCTAAAGAAGAATGTTGTTTAGTCGTTAAGTCATGTCTGACTCGTTGTGACCCCATGGACTGTAGCCTGCCAGGCTCCTCTGTCCATGAGATTACAGCTTCTATTATTGTCTAGATGGATAAACTCCCTTATAATCTTGAATCTAAATACAATTGGAATCGTGAGTGAACTTGCTAGTATTTTACCTTTCATCTACCAACATCAAAGCTTAAATTAACATCCTCCTACACACAGTTTATAAAATTTCCCTATAAAAATTAAACAGGGTGTGTTGAGTCACTGGGAAAATTGTTTATTTTTTCCTACTGAGAAAGCATTTGATGAAAGCATTTGATGATCTTGTATCTTCTTGTATATCACTGGAAGCTTATACCTTAATACGCTTTTGATAATAAATAATAAAAATATTTGAGTCCACTAAAAATTACAGTGAATTTAATTTCTTCAGTTATGTAGTTGCTGATCAGACCACTCTTAATGTTAGACTTGAGTACTATTGCTAATTATTTGAAAGCAGAAGAGACAAGAAAAACTAAATGATGAGCTTAAGTAACAGCTTTTTTCTAATTCTTTTGATATATATTTTTTAAATAAAGGAATTGGTTTGTATTTAATCTTTCTCTGTGGCCTTTTGGCTAGTTGGAGATAAGAAGAAATTCTACTAAATGAATTTTTACTGTGGGCTATTAAGTGTAATTAATAAGTAGAACAGTAATGTATTAATTGGGATAAAATCAGAATTCTGCAAAATTGTTTCCTCACACTCCTTACTTTTTTTTAAAGACAGTTCTTCCCATTTTGCTGCCTGGCATCAGACTCAGTACACAGGGACAGATGGAGGGGTGGGATGAGCAGGAGCTTTAGATGAGATTGGTTAGAGATTGAACTTTTTTCTTTCTGAAGGTATACATACTCCTAAAGGGAGGCAGTTTTCATAACAGACACACGTGTTTAGTGAAAGCCAAATGATTTGCTCATTTTTATTTTAAAAAGAAAATATAAAAAAATCCTTCATGAACTAATTTCAGTTTTCTTAGGAGGTAGTGACAACCTCGTAGCAGGGGCACACATCTGTGAAACTGGAATTAGAAACTCACAAAGCTATATAGAGAGACTCTGAAGGTGGTAGATAGAGCTAGTTTTGGTTACGATGATTAAGATCAATGCAAGTGTCAGAATATCTGGACTTGAGGAGCAAAGAAGAAAAAATACCAGATCAGATCAGATGTATATCACAGAAAGCCTGTGAAAATTAGCACAAAAGACTATCTGTGTTCAAGTAATACTAAAGCAAAATATTTTTTTTCCTTTTATAACAAGCCTGGTTGAGCTAACATTCAGAGAGAAGAATACAATTTGATTTTGTACTTCATTTTTTGTTGTTGTTCTGAAATTATAGAAGTTATATCATTCCCTAGTTGGAAAAATCTAATCACAAAGATTAGAAAGTATTTATTCTGTGTAGTTACATCTATAAAATGGCTTGGGGGATCTATACTATATTCTATATTATTCTTCACATTGCTTTCAAATTGGGCTTTATTTTTTTCTTTTTTTTTTACATTTTACTTTATTTATTAACTTTACAATATTGTATTGGTTTTGCCGTATATCAGCATTAATCCGCCACAGGTATACACGTGTTCCCCATCCTGAACCCTTCTCCCTCCTCCCTCTCCATACCATCCCTCTGGGTGGTCCCAGTGCACCAGCCCCAAGCATCCAGTACCGTGCATTGAACCTGGACTGGTGACTCGTTACATATATGATATTATACATGTTTCAATGCCATTCTCCCAAGTCATCCCACCCTCTCCCTCTCCCACAGAGTCCAAAGGACTGTTCTATACATCAGTGTCTCTAAATTGGGCTTTAGCTGCAAGCAAAACAGGTGATCTAACAACTTTAGAGGAGATAAAAGATTTTATGACACCAGGCCTTTCCATCTTATTCTGGGATGCTCCAGAGTCCTGGAGCTGGGGAGACAATTAGCTCGCAACATTTGATGATGTTCTGAAGGAGAGATGAAGATATACTCCCAGTCTTTTAAAATTAAACGGGTTAGATAGTCTCTGAACATCATTTAAAGATGTTTCACTTTACATGAAGCTAGTTAATTCAAGCAGAGTTTGTTTAGAACTGAAATTTTAAAAGGAAGAAACAAACCTGAGCAATTTTTAATCAGAATTATTAGACTGTTTTTTAAATTTATTTTTAAGTGGAGAAAAATTGCTTTACAATATTGTGTTGGTTTCTGCTGAACAACACAAATCAGCCATAAGTTTACATATATTCTCTCCTTCTTGAACCTCCCTCCCTCCCACCAAGCCCCCATCCCACCCCTCTAGGTCGTCACAGAGCACCAGGTTGAGCTCCCTGTGTTAGAAAAATAATTTAGGACAAAAAGTTGCTGTCTTGAAAGCCAAGTTACTTATAGCAAAATTTCAGAATGCTACAGATTTTTGAAAGTTTTCTAAAGGTATGAAGTGCTTCAGCACTGAGAAAGAAAAAGATAACAAAGAATTACAAATCACATTTCAATTTTTTTCTCAACATTTTCTATTTGTTGCAAGAAAGAAAGATGTAGAAGATGTCATAAATGAGTCAAAGTTATTAATTTTGGCAATGAGCTATGGTTTGTAAATTTGGCAACATTCTTTTACTTAAAATAATAAGCTGTTTTTAATAATATGAGGGTTAAGGGTAACAGTCAAGTATACTGTATTCCCATTCGTCTATATATGGATCTAGAGCAAAGTACCTCAACTTCTCAGAATAAATCTAAATGAAAAATAATTTATATTCAAAATTGTGAACAATAAATATGTTATTCTATATGTTTTCTGACTAACAATAAGGTATGCAATTCTATACTTAATGAAATCTCAATTCCTAGAACAATTCTATTTTTATTGACTCCCAAGAAGTTTTCCTCTATGGTCAGTATCAATATTGTTGAAGGCTGGCAGAAGAGTATGAGATGATATATAACCTGAGACCAGGATGAACTGCACCAATTATTTCTGTAAAATAATTTAAAATCTCCCCCCCCCAAATTTTTAAGCTTTTTTTTAGTTCAAATCTCCATAGTTAAAGAAAACTCCATGTTGGAGTGGCCAGATGTTATCAACATGAACCCCGCCCCCCCCCAAGTTTTATTGATATAAATTACCAGGTTAAAATCAGATTGGCTTGAAGTCTCAGATAAATTGTTTTTGTATTATTCGACTAGAAAGTATTATCAAGAATAAGAAATTTATTCTTATGTTAGATTTCATTCTAGCAAAGCAGGTATAGATAAACTGGATGACTATAATTATCTACAATAATTCAAGGAATTTTTTAAAAATTATTTTTGCTCTTGTTGTACAAAGATAATTACTAGTGAATGGTAGCCAAAATTATTACTCTTATCCTTTTAATTTGTTTCAAGTATGTTACCAGACAATTATAAAATCCATCCCTTTCAGTTGTTATGCAATTCAATGACCTGAAACAGTCGGTACTCATTGCTTTTTTTTTTTTTTAATTCTTAAAATATTTTTTTTTTCTGTCTAAAGAAAAATTCTCCTACTAAAATGCAAATGAATATCTGACTATAGGAAGTATCCCATTTTACTTTAGCTGGACTGCAACCAAAAAAAAAAAAAAAAAGACACCTACATAGAAAATTACAAGAGACAAAAATCACTTTGCCTACATTAAATTGTCTAAATAGCTCAACCCTCTTAACTTAGAAGAAAGTTGAAAATAGATGGGAAGGCTAACTGATTATAGTTTATTTTTAAAACAATATTAATACATAACGGAATATCATGAAATTCAGCATGTCAAAATTTTGATCAAGAAACAGGAAATATGCTAATCAGAATAAAAAGATTTAAAGGAACAAAAAATCTTGTTGTATATGTGCCCATAAGTGCAGAATTTGGGAATATTTGGTACTATGTCTTTAATCAATACTTGCATTATGATCTAATTTAATATTAGCATAGTCTTTATGCTGATAAGAAACCATGCAAGAGTCCAAATATCAAGTGTGGCTATAATTGAATAAACAATAGAGTTTGATGTTACTTCTGAGTAAGATTATTGATGAATGTAAAATGAATGGGCTATATCTATAGGTGTTATGTGCAGTAAAATATTTGGGCTCTTAAGTTTGTCAGCATCCTCAGCTTCTCTTTTCTATCTCTCCCTCCCTCCTTTCCTTCCTTTTATCCCTCCCTCTCCCTCTCACCCATTCCTTCCTTCCTTTTTTTCTTGTTTTTATAAAGTATGTGAAAAATAATATTTTATTATTATGGTTGAGATTGCTTTTTCACTTTCACATGATTGGACACTTTGTGAATTCATGAGGTAAGGAAAAGAAGGTGACTATTCAGATACAGACCACTTGGGTATAGAAATGATTGAGACAGTTGAGACCTTGGCTTCTATAGACATTTCATCAGTTAAGAGAAATGTGAGGTTTTGTTTTCTTTTTAAAATGCTCTTCTTTTATTGAATTTTAACATGATTTCAAGAAATATCAGGGTTGCCCTTTTTAGACAATCTCCTCCTACAAACATCTTAATTTGAAAAAATCCTCTTGTTTTCCAATGGTACATCTTTTGTTGGGTACCACACTGCTAAAGATAGAAACAGGAAAGAAGCTTCTTCTATCTATAGGGAAATTTTTTTTCAAAAACTACTTCCCAGGTACTACTTGGTTTTGTTGTCTCTTTGTCTAGAGATGACTGATAAACTCTGCTGCTTCCTGTATACCCTTCTGTAACTCAGTTTGACATCGTATGGTGTTTGGGTTCTTTTTTGAGGGTTTGAAAATGTTTGCTATCAATTTCACATCTGCGGTATTGAAAAAGTAATATGCATTCCAAATTTCTTAGCTCTATGCCTTTAAATTTTGGCATATATTCAGACAGTTGTTTATAACCATCGTTTTGAGTTATTCACTAGAATTAACAATTTACCATGATCTTAAGTATAAAAACACAGGTTGGATCATTTTATGGTAGCTATATTGAGGGATCAATTATTTACAAATCCCAATCCAAAACCATTTTTCCCAGGGAAATTCAGTAATTTCTAGCAGATAATATGATTCATAAAGGAAAAGAAATAAAACGTCTCATTTAAAAGAATAATGAGAAAGACAGAGAGTATGTTCTTCCATTTTAGATATCCCTAATACCACAATAATTTGAACAAGTCTTGAACAAGATTTAAAGAATAATCTCTAAAACTGAAAATTTTATTAATTTTTTGTTGTGTCTTAATATTACATTCAAGCTCTTTAATAAGTTTTCTATGTGACATACATTTGCTTGTGTACATTAACAGCAAATTATGTAGAAACGATATTAGCTATGTTTTCTCTCTGGAAAGATTTGCTTCAATAAGTCAAATACCTTTGAATTTTGCTATTTATTTCTCATTTGAACTTCATTAAACACCTCAGGGATCTTCTATTATAACAAATCAGGTAGTCTGTCAAAGGAAAGGATATGAAAAATTCAGAAAATTTAAAACTTCAAAGGGAAGAGTTTCTATGTCAATCCATTTTTATTTATTCCACATTGATATTTATTTTGAAGTTGTGAAAAAAATAGGCAGCTTCCATATAAATTGACAAAATGCAAATTTCTTTCTTCCTATATTTTTCAGTGTTAAGAAAACCTTTGTCTTGAAATGATAGATCTTAATACTTTTTTTATTTTTATTTTTTGGAAGAAATATGACCTTCAGTATCTTTGTCATTTTTATTTGTTGAGGGAAATGTTTTCAGTAATGAATGTAAAAATAGAAGAAATATGGTTGAGGAAAACAGATGAAATATAAGATGACATTTGAACAGCTGTGAGCTACAGTTCCATTTTTCTCCCTCTATTTTGTTGCCTCTTACTAAATTTATACTGAAGGCCCAGACTGGCAAAAATAACAACTACTAGTCATTGTCTCCTTTTATTATTTAGAGATAAGCAAAAATTATTCCAACTATGTGGAAATTGATTCACATAATAACGGCAGCTTATTACTACTAGGAAAGTCAGGTTAAGTTCAAATAGAAAAACAGTTCATGGGCAAAACAACTTTCTGATTTTCTTAGAGTTGAATTAACAGCTTTTTCTTTAAGAAAAAAACTTCCTGAAAAATTTTCCTTGGACAAACTGTAATTTTATAGCTGCCTTTAATCACATTATAATTTTGGCATTCAAGTGACAAAGCTGTCTCATTATGCTTTTAAAATTTATCAATTAAGTGCATTTTAGAAGAGATCGGGCATGTTCAGGGTGGTATGGCCATAGACAATTAAGAGTATATCAGAAATAATACATATCATTCTTCATTTCAAAATCAATCTACCTGAATTCTGACACTTCAACTGTGAATAGCCATTTTACCAAGCCAAAGGTTTTCATTTCCCTAACAGTATTTAGATAAAAACAAAAACAAACAAAAATCTGCCTGCTCATTTTAATGTGTAAGTAGCCAATGCATTTCTATCAAACATTCAAATGCTATACAAATATAAACAGGTTCCCCCAACCCACTTAATAAAACCACATGAGTATACTGTGCTAGGCCTTTATTCAGTTCCTCTGCATGGGGTAGGTTTTACTTAACCAGATAACAGAATTATTGTAATGTTATGTCCAATTCATTTGCTATAATTTTATGTGTCTAAATTTTTTGTTTGACCTGTAATGTAAATAGTGTTTTCCATTTGCTATTTTATTATCAAATTATAATTTGTAAATCATTACTTTTAAAAATCTAGTTATCACAAACTTAAATTGCAATGTCATAAAATAATACTAAGATATATATACTAATATATTCATAGGGCATGGTTAAGTTACATATGTTTTGAAATGTCAAGCTATTTTTGAATTTTAAAGATGATTGCATCCTTTAAACATGTAGCATTAATTTTAAAAGTTTGGTGTCTCATATTATATTTTAAGGTATTTTTTCTTTACTCAATAGTACAACTTTAGAGAAGCTTTCTGATTGAAAGGATGAAATATGTCTCGTTTCACTAGAAGTTTAAGAATACTAGTGTGTGTAAAAGTATGTAAGCACTTATAGGATTATAAACGCCTTTGCTTTTGATGTAACACCACTTTCTATTCATTTGATTGTGCTTATTTATAGTTATTCTAAATCATGCATGATGTAAATAGTATGTTTCATTATGTAAAATGTCTTTGTATTTACAGACCGGAAAATAAGATAAATTTGTATCTGAAAAATCAGTGATTAAAAATTTGGGATTCTTATAAAACAAAGTAGAAATAACAGTTGTGTGTTATATTTACATAATTCATTACAAAACTCTCTGTTTAAACCAAACATTTATTTACCTTATAAGTCAAAAGTGTCACTTATAAAATATTTAAATCAATAAACAATACCAAAACAGACAAGTCTATAGATCCTTCTTAGTGTATTTTTTCATACCATGACTGACAATGACTTAGAATATGAATGAATAGTAAATGTAAGAATGGGGAACCAGAAAATGAGTGAATGGAGTGTTCACAATGTGTTATCATTATGACTAAAGATGATGCTACTGACACATCAGGCAAGGCCAATTTTTAATTATTATTTTTATAATATGAAAACTCTCCTTAATTATTAAATGTCTTCCAGAACTTCAGTGTCCACAGTACTGGAGAGAAGGCGTGGGAGGGAAGGCTTGAGAGGAGAGGCAGTACTCTTAATTTGATCTTTGCCACAGGACTCTGTAAACTGAGGAGTTTTGTGGGTCTCCAATGCTTGTTTCAGTCTTGTCTTTTTCTTACTCTTTTCCAATCTATTGCCTTTTTTCTATTTTTTTTTTCTTTATTTTGTTTTTGTTTTTGAGTGCAGAAGTCATTAGCCTCTAGAAATTTTGTGTGCAAACCACATAGTTCTGTCCTAAACTTGACTCCTTCTCTTGGTACTTTATGAAATACAAGAAGAGGAAGCCAATACACAGTATTCTGGCTCTCCATGTTACCAAATTCTTGTTTGGCTGCTTGCCACTCAAAATCCAATAATTCAAGGAGCAAGTGTCTGTAGAAAGGAAAGATGCTTTAATCAGAAAAGTCTGCAACTTGGAGAGATGGTGAACTCATTTCCAGAAATCAACTCCAAGGATTCTGCTCAACCATGACAGTCTTTAAAGAAAAAAATAATGGAAGGGAAGAAGCTCAGTGAATCACTGAGGCAGGGTTTGGGGTTCTTTACTATATGGAAAAGCAGAGACATCACTTTGCTGACAAAGGTTCCTATAGTCAAAGCTATGGTTTTTCCAGTAACCATGTATGGATGTGAGAGTTGGTCCATAAAGAAGACTGAATGCCGATTCTTTGTCCACTCAGCACCACTTTTGAATTGTGGTGCTGGCAAAAGACTCTTGAGAGCCCTAAGGATTGCAAAGAGATAGAACTAGTCAATCCTAGAGGAAATCAACCCTGAATATTCACTGGAAGGACTGATGCTGAAGCTGAAGCTCCAATACTTTGGCCACTTAATGTGAAGAGCTGACTCACTGGAAAAAAACCCTGATGCTGGGAAAGATTGAAGGCAAAATGAGAAGGGGGTGGAAGGGGATGAGATGGCTGTATAGCATCAGTGACACAATGGACATTAATCTGAGCAAAGCCCTCTTGCTAGTTTTTAGCAGGGTGTTTTATGTCTGTTAGAAAGCTTAATCAGATAAGAGAGGTACCTCAAGCTGAGGAAGTTTCACTAGACCCCTCTCCCACAATATGCATTTTTGAGATAGGATGGTACAAGGTATGTCTTCCCGGGCCATAAAACAATTGACATGAATACTGGTTTGTTGAGCCATTATCAGCCCAAGGTTTGAGAACAGGAAAAAAAAAAAAAAAGAACTGTTAGTCTTAGGCAGAACTGGTTTCATCAACAGAGAAGGAGAAAAAAGTCTTCCACTTGCAGTTTACTTCCTCCTACTTCTTGGAGACCTCTGGCCTTCCTACCTGTTACCCTCTCATTCCACCTTTTTCTTTTAGAATTATGTTGCCTAGGGAAAGGGTGGCTTTCTCATTCCATAACTGCCTCTGAGCTGATAAGGGGTGTCATTCCTAAATTGGTGAGGCAACATATTCTCCCAGCCCTCATATTGAGGGTCTCTGATCCAGAGGTCTGAAGTAGTAGTTGGAAGAAGCTGTGGCACTTTTGGGAGTTTGGACAACAATTTGTAACTTAAAAGCCTTCATGCAGCTAGAAACAAATCCAGCTACACAGTTACAGATGCAGGGAGCAAACAGCAAAAACAGAAAAATCAGAATTATTGCAATTAAGATAGTTTTCCACCATGTGGAACTAGTTAATGTCTCCCAAAGTGAAGCAACTGAGGCTTCAGGATTATCCATAGCCTCAGTCATTGTGTTACTGTGTTTAGTAAAGTGAGTAACATTAGTGCTGCCACCTGGTATATATGCACAACATTGGGTATGAATAATGGCACAAGTGCCTCCTTAGAATATCTAAGGCCAGTCTGTTTTGTAAAATCACCTTTCTGATGTGTATTTGTTCAGCATTAAGGGCTGAAATAGCTTTTTGAGAATCTTGTAAGGCTTGTTGAGTAGTTAGAGCATCAACTCATAGCATATTCTCTGTAGTTCCCAGGGAGGGAACAAATATTGCAGCCAAATAACCATACTAGTAAAATACAGACCTTATCCAATGAGTTCTAAGGTGTGGCAAATTAGCAGGCTTCTCTGGAGGCTCTGGAAATGTGAAGCCATGAGTAAAAGTCAGACCTAGGGTGCATCTTCCTACCAGCCAAGGGGAAGCCACACCCTTAGGTAAGAGCCCCACATATCCAGTAGGTGCCTTTTGGAGCAAGCCAGTGTGACCGAGGGATCTAGTCCCAATCAGTGCCTGGCCAGGCAAAAAGAGGACCTGAACTGAGGTTAGAAAACACAGAAATGATTACATTGCATATTTCTTGAGGCAAAAACCCCAGTTGTTTCCAGTTATTATAATTAAGTTGTCAGCTAACTTCTGAGGATGGCTCTGTTTGTTCCCAGCATATGAGGTAGACATTAGGCATCCCTTTTCAGGAGTTAGCCATATGACCTCATCCCATATTTGATAAACATTAGGTAAAAAACCATCAGCTCTAGGTCTTCTTATGTGTAGCAAAATAGTCATTAAACCAAGAAAAAGTATAATCAAAGTTAAAAGTCACATTATGTCCGTAGTTAAGGTAAAAACTGTAACACCAGTCCATTTTAGGATTGTTAGACATCATTAGATTAAGAAGAGGCATCACATATAATTGTTGGTGAAGGTAGTTGCAGACATGGAGAAAGTCCTGTCCCTGAAGTGGAAACGACCACGATGGGAAGCCTTCAACCGATGAGGAAGGGTGTGCTTCACAGACCTAGCAATCAGACTGATTATGGAATGCAGTGGAGTAATGAGGCCAGGACAGGAAGGCCTTAAGGATCAAACTCAAATGGCAGACTCAGGAATTTTGGAGTCAACAGAAGCAGGCCCATATACACAGACCCATTAATAACCTTAAGAGCTTACAGTACTAGTAAAGCAATAGCAAAAAATACTCTTAGTGTGGCCAGCCATATGCCACTACGTCTGATTCTCTACTCAGGTATCCTATAGGTTGTTGGTGAGACTCTCAGAGTTAGGCCATAACTCCCCAGACCATAACTTTTCTTTTAGTGACAAAGTTCAGTCACTCAGTAGTGTCTGACTATCTGTGACCCATGAACTGCAGCATGCCAGGCCTCCCTTTCCATCACCAGCTCCTGGAGCTTACTCAAACTCATGTCCATGGAGTCAGTGATACCATTCAACCATCTCATCCTTTGTTGTCCCCTTCTCCTCCTGTCTTCAATCTTTCCCAGCATCAGAGTCTTTTCCAATGAGTCAGTTCTTTGCATCGGGTGGCCAAAGTATTGGAATTTCAGCATCAGTCCTTCCAATTAATTTTCAGGACTGATTTCCTTTAGAATTGACTGGTTGGATCTCCTTGCAGTCCAAGGGACACTCAAGACTCTTCTCCAACACCACAGTTCAAAAGCATCAAGTTTTCAGTGCTCAGCTTTTTAGGCCCAGGTATTTAACAGATTGTTGACAAAGCTGAGCCTTTTCCCTTGATGCTTTATAATTGCAGTCAGCCAAAAAGTTTAGGCAGTCTTCTGAGTCTTCTGAGCAAACTTCCTCTGTCTCAGCACAGAGCAGGATATCATCTATGTATTGTAACACCACTGTTTCAGGGCTATTGAAGTTTTGTAGATCTCATGACAAACTCTGTCCAATTGGTGTGAGGGCTGTCACAAACCTGTAGGACAAAACCATCCAGGTTAACTGAGAAGCTGACTGGATAGGGTTTTCAAAGGCAAATAAAAATTGGCTTCCCTTTGTCAATAGTATAGCATAGAAGGCATCTTTTAAATCAATTACTGAAAACTATTTGGCTCATTCAGGAATTACAGACAGTAGAGTATAAGGATGAGGCACGAGGGGGTGTAAAGGAAGCACAGCCTCATTTATATTTGTCAGTCTTGAACTGGTCTCCATTTATCATTTGATTTTCCACTCCCAAAATAGGAGTGTTGCATGGACTGTTGAGTTCAGTTCATGTCAGTCACTCAGTCGTGTCCGACTCTTTGCGACCCCATGGGTCTCAAAGGGACAGCACACTAGGCCTCCCTGTCCATCACCAACTCCCAGAGTTCACCCAAACTCATGTCCATTGAGTCGGTGATGCCATCCATCCATCTCATCCTCTGTCGTGCCCTTCTCCTCCTGCCCTCAATCTTTCCCAGCAACAGAATCTTTTCAAATGAGTCAGCTCTTTGCATAAGGTGGAGAAAGTATTGGGGTTTGAGCTTCAACATCAGTCCTCCTGGGAGTCCAGAGGACTCTCAAGAGTCTTCTCCAACACCACAGTTCAAAAGCATCAATTCTCTGGACTCAGCTTTCTTTATAGTCCAACTCTCACATCCATACATGACTACTGGAAAAATCATAGCCTTGACTAGACGGATCTTTGTTGACAAAGTAATGTCTCTGCTTTTGAATATGCTATCTAGGTTGGTCATAACTTTGCTTCCAAGGAGTAAGAGTCTTAATTTCATGACTGCAATCACTATCTGCAGTGATTTTGGAGCCAAAAAATAAATAAATAAAGAGCCACTGTTTCCCCATCTATTTGCCATGAAGTGATGGAACCAGATGCCATGATCGTAGTTTTCTGAATGTTGAGCTTTAAGCCAACTTTTTCACTCTCCACTTTCACTTTCATCAAGAGGCTCTTTAGTTCTTCTTCACTTTCTGCCATAACGGTGGTGTCATCTGCATATCTGAAGTTACTGATATTTCTCCCAGCAATCTCGATTCTAGCTTGTGCTTCATCCAGCTCAGAGTTCATCATGATGTACTCTTCTTATAAGTTAAGTAAGCAGGGTGACAATATACAGCCTTGACATACTCCTTTTCCTATTTGGAACCAGTCTGTTGTTCCATGTCCAGTTCTAACTGTTGCTTCCTGACCTGCATACAAATTTCTCAAGAGGCAGATCAGGTGGCCTGGTATTCCCATCTCTTTCAGAATTTTCCACAGTTTATTGTGATCTACACAGTCAAAGGCTGTGTCAATAAAGGCATAGTCAATAAAGCAGAAATAGATGTTTTTCTGGAACCCTCTTGCTTTTTCGATGATCCAGTGGGTGTTGGCAATTTGATCTCTGTTTCCTCTGCCTTTTCTAAAACCAGATTGCACATCTGGAAGTTCACAGTTCATGTATTGCTGAAGCCTGGCTTGAAGAATTTTGACCATTACTTTACTAGAGTGTGAGATGAGTGCAATTGTGTGGTAGTGTGATCATTCTTTGGCATTGCCTTTCTTTGGGATTGGAATGAAAAATGACCTTTTCCAGTCCTGGGGGTACTGCTGAGTTTTCCAAATTTGCTGGCATATTGAGTGCATCACTTTAACAGCATCATCTTTTAGGATTTGAAAACACTCAGCTGGAATTCCATCACCTCCACTAGCTTTGTTCGTAGTGATGCTTCCTAAGGCCCTCCTGACTTCACACTCCAGGATGTCTGGCTCTAGCTTAGTGATCACACCATCATGGTTATCTGGGTCATGAAGATCTTTTTTGTACAGTTCTTCTGTGTATTCTTGCCACCTCTTCTTAATATCTTCTGCTTCTATTAAGTCCATACCATTTCTGTCCTTATCGAGCCCATCTTTGCATGAAATGTTCCCTTGGTATCTCTAATTCTGTTGAAGAGATCTCTATTCTTTCCCATTCTGTTGTTTTCCTCTATTTCTTTGCACTGATCACTGAGGAAGGCTTTCTTATCTCTCCTTGATTTTCTTTGGAACTCTGCATTCAGATGTTTATATCTTTCCTTTTCTCCTTTGCTTTTCACTTCTCTTCTTTTCACAGCTACTTGTAAGGCCTCCTCACAGAGAATTAATAGTCCCTGTTCCTTTGAAGTTTTAATGATAAGTTGTAACCCTTCTTTAACCTCAGGTTTTAGAAGATACTGCTTTTGATATGGAAATATGTGTGGGTCTTTGAGCTTGGCAACAACAGGAAAACCATTTTGTGCTCAACCCACAGTTTTTCTATCAACCCACACTCCAAGATTTACATTTTGTTCAGTTCATGGGAGAGAAAGAGGAGCCTCCATATTCATGAAAATAGAGGCATGGACTTGCTCAGTATATCCCTCCCTAAAAGGGGTGAGGGACATTCTGTCATGATCAGAAACTCGTGTGAAAACAGCACAGAGTCCAGTTGCAGCTTAGAGGACAACTGAAATGCTAACATTTGCCTCATCTCATTACAGTAGTGGATTGGGGAGAAAGTGGACCAGGGGCTTCCGTAATCACAGAGTAAGTAGCCCCAGTGTCCAAAAGGAAATCGACTGATTTTCCTCCCACAGTTATTAATAACTGGGGTTCCTCAGGTATAATTAGGAACAGAAGCTTGTGTGGGGACCCCAGGCACCTTCAGTCCTGATTGTCCTGAGAGTCCAATCCCTGGGGCCTACACCTCTGGGGACAGTCTCTCAGTGTGGTCCTTTGCAGACTGGACATGGACCCGGGGGTGGCTTAGAAGCCTGAGGGCAATCCCACTTGAGGTGCCCCTCCTTTCCACGGTAATAGCAAATCCGTCCCTTTCCACCTGGGTCCCTCTGGGCACTTTTCTCAGGCTGTCTCAGAACAGTTCTGACTACCATTAACAGGGCTCCAGTCTGTTCCTTGGTCTTCCTCTGCCTTTCCTTCCTCTCCTCATATTCCCTACCTGAATTAACTCTCTGAGCTAGTCGCAACAGACTATCTGAAGACTGATTTGGTCCATATGCCTGTTTTAGTAGCTTACGGCGGGTATCTGGAGCTGACTGAGAAGTCATATCCTTAAAGATCATTCTCCCTCTTCACTTTGGGGATCAAGCTCAGTGAATCTGTGAAGGCCTTCTCCCAGGTGAGTCCTTCTCTTCCCGTTCTATGTTTGCCAATTTGGCATAAAGTCTTAGCACATGCTCGCCTGAGTCCTTCAAGAGTACATCTGACAAAATGACTCATCCCATCTTCCTTTAGCTGTGTTATGGTCCCAGTCTGGGCCACTGCACTTCCAGTCTGACCAGATCCTGGGACTCCCAACCTACGTCCTCAAAAACCTCATGGTCACCAGCAGTGCTTCTATCATGATAAAGACTCTCATTCAGGTCGCTAGTCCCTGAGGCAGGCAGCCCAGAGAGCAACTTCTAGCCTGAGAGATGTTCCTGGAGCTAGAGCTCCACCTAGCTACCGAACATGCTCTTGTCTGCGTGACAAAACAACAGCATGGATTGAAGTCCCTTGAAAGTCTGTGATCCGACAGGTTTGGTTAGTGGTTCTAATTTCTCAGGCAGTTATGAAGCGGTCAAAGAGACCAGGAAAAGGTGACTGAGAAAGGAAAGTTCGGTCCACACACTTCGCCCATTTCTGACCACTCCCCTTGCAGAGACGTTGGGTGCCTCTTGGCACTGGCGGCTGCTGCTGCAAAGTTGCCTCGTCATGTCCGACTCTGTGAGACCCCATGGACAGCAGCCCACCAGACTCCCCCGTCCCTGGGATTCTCAAGGCAAGAACACTGGAGTGGGTTGCCATTTCCTTCTCCAATGCATGAAAGTGAAAGTGAAGTCACTCAGTCGTGTCCATGGGACTCAGTGATCCCATGGACTGCAGCCCACCAGGCTCCTCCCTCCATGGGATTTTCCAGGCAAGAGTACTGGAGTGGGTATAAACCCCCCACAAGGCTCACCTTGGGGCTGCTTTCAGTCATTATGAGGTGACACAAAACCACAAAGCAGGGCTCAATGCTCACTTCCTGGCCAATTCCACATCTCATTCACGCTGCTTTTACACAGCCAGGCACAGCGTAGAATTCGTAAAGTCCAACAGGAAACGTGTTTTACTAGGACAGCAAAGAACTAGCGCTTCAAGCATCCTGACCTTGTCTTGAAGATCCCAGACGAGCCCCCAGGATGAAAAGTTGTTGCTGCAAGCTCTATGTTATGCCAGGATTCGTGACCTCCAGAGGAGAGGATTTCCATCCAGGGTCACAGACAAGGCTTGACTATTTGGAGCCTTTTGTGTGCTGCTGCTGCTTCTAAATCGCTTCAGTCGTGTCCGACTCTGTGTGACCGACCCCATGGACCCCATAAACCGGAGCCCACCAGGCTCCACAGCCCCTGAGATTCTCCAGGCAAGAACACTGGAGTGGGTTGCCATTTCCTTGTTCAACGCATGAAAGTGAAAAGTGAAAGTGAAGTCACTCAGCCGTGTCCGACTCTTCGCAACCCCGTGGACTGCAGCCTACCAGGCTCCTCCATCCATGGGATTTTCCAGGCAAGAGTACTGGAGTGGGTTAGCCTTTTGTGTAGCAAGGTTTTATTAAAGTATAATAGAGATAGGGAAAGCTTCTGATATAGGCATTAGAAGGGAACAGAAAAGTGCCCCCTTGCTAGTTTTTAGCAGGGCATTTTATGTCTGTTAGAAAGTTATTAATCAGATAAGTGAGACACTTCAAGGCCGAGGGAGTTTTACCAGGCCCCTCTCCCACAATATGCATTTTTGAGGTAGGATGGCACAAAGTGTGTCATCCTCAGCCATAAAACAATTGACATGAATACTGCTTTGTTGAGCCATTATCAGCCCAAGGTCGATCAGCATAAATGTGTATTGCATATATCATTATGAAGAGGTTCTAGGTCAAAGTAAATCTGCTTCTCGATGTTATTCAGGGACCCAGTTTGATGGTTGTTTTGCCCGGTAGGATTTTATAGGCTAGCCATTGTAACTGCTGGGGAAGGCAATGGCACCCCACCCCAGTACTTTTGCCTGGAAAATCCCATGGACGGAGGAGCCTGGTAGGCTCCAGTCCATGGGGTCGCTAAGAGTCGGACACGACTGAGCGACTTCACTTTCACTGTTCACTTTCATGCATTGGAGAAGGAAATGGCAACCCACTCCAGTGTTCTTGCCTGGAGAATCCCAGGGACAGGGGAGCCTGGTGAGCTTCCGTCTATGGGGTCGCACAGAGTTGGACACGACTGAAGCGACTTAGCAGCAGCAGCAGCAGCATTGTAACTGCATACATGACTTTCATTTACATTCCTGCCTATGAATTCAATGACACGGTTACACCTAACAGCAAGATAGGATGGAAAATACACTCCAATTTGTATCTACTAATTTTGATGAACAGTTATATATTTCTGCCACAATAAATTTTTTAGAATGACATTACTTATTACCTTATTTGGGGGGAAACTTAACCATCTCAAGCTTAAGACGGTGTTTCTCTATTTAAAACAGCTGAAATATTTTAGAAATCATGCTTTTGATATTAACTGTGGGGTTGTCTTATTTCTCTAATTCTCATGGAAAGAGATACTCTAAACAAATTAATGATTAATATTAATCAATTATATTAATAATATTAATTAATAATTAATTAATATTAATAATTTGTTTGAATTATTAATTCAAGCAAATCCTCCAATGACATCAACTGACCAGATCACAGATTCCTACCAGGCTCCCAGATTTCTGTTGAGTGAACTCTGATAATTAAGAAAGAATCCACTGCAAAATGTCATCATTTCCATGATCAAATAAAAAGATGAAAATAACACAAATACCTCAGGAGGAATGCATATGTGCCAGGCATGCAAAAGGGACGCATGATCTAGTTGAAAGGAAAATCTGGTATAGGCAAAGTGCCAAAAAGGGGTTCCTACATTATTTTAAATAGAATTACAATGACCAGAAGAACAAGGGAGGTAAGAAATCCCCAATCTCAGGACTGTTCAAGTTATACACACTTTTGTATTTTTAGTTTTGGACTTCAAGCTAAGCCCAGGACATTTTCCATTATGAAAAGACAATGCCCATAACATTTCAATTCTCAAAATAGAGAAGTTATACAGAAACACTTCACTAAATTTAGATCTAAATTTATGCCTTTTATTTGAATTTTCTTATAGAAACATAACATCTTTATTTTATTATTATTATTACAGAAACACCTGGCTTCCCAGGTGGCACTGAAAGGGGAATCTGAGTTCTTGTTCGTGAAGCTGAAGAATGAACTTCATGAGCACACAAATTACTCACAGTAGGAAGTGAATAGGATTTATTTTAGAGAAAAGTATAAAGCTCTCAGCATAGACACTGAGAGGGAGTAAAGTGTCCCCCCAAAAGGCGGGACCTACAACAGTTTGGGAGACTCCCTATGGACAGAGGAGACAGGTGGGCTACAATCCATGGGGTAACAAAGAGTCAGACATGACTGAGCAACTAAGCACAGCACAGCACATTTACTTACTAGTATTGATCTGTACATTTTTGGTTGGCTCCTGTCCTTAAAATATGTTATTTCTAACCAATCAGTTTAAAGGTCACAGTGTTTAACTTAACATCTTCATGGCTTCTCTTGATCCTCGGATTAAGTTGCCACCCTTTTTCATGCCCCTTGGCCATTTTACAATGGATCAGACTAAAGATTAACACTCTCCAGTTGGTTTTCCATCAGGCATATGGAACAGAAGTTAATTATTGCCTTTTCTGGGATCTGAGTGCTGATAATTTATCAGGCCAAGGACACATTCCAGGAATTTGGGACAAAAGATATGGTTTTAGGTTAATGGAGCAAGATGTTTATTGAAAACAAGATAGAAGTCTCAGAGTCCCACACTGACTGCCTACCAATTTCTACCTCAGCACTTATGGTAAAGAGCCCACCTGCCAATGCAGGAGGCATATGACATGGGTTGGAAGATACCCTGCAAGAGGGCATGGCAACCAACTCCAGTGTTCTTGCCTGGAGAATCTGATGGGCAGAGGAGCCTGGCAGGCTACGGTCCCTGGGATCACAAAGAGGTGAACATTAGTGAAGTGACAGCATACACACACACACAGAGAGAGAAACATATATGCAAAGAAGTAAGCACAAGTTATTTTTATTATGTGATACTTGGAATTATGCCTGTTGCAGCTGCTGCAGCTGCTAAGTCACTTCAGTCGTGTCTGACTCTGTGTGACCCCATAGATGGCAGCCCACCAGGCTCCTATGTCCCTGGCATTCTCCAGGCAAGAACACTGCAGTGGGTTACCATTTCCTTCTCCAATGCATGACAGTGAAAAGTGAAAGTAAAGTCACTCAGCCGTGTCCGACTCTTCGCGACCCGATGGACTGCAGCCTACCAGGCTCCTCTGTCCATGGGATTTTCCAGGTAGGAGTACTGGAATGGGTTGCCATTGCCTTCTCTGGCCTGTTGCAGAGAGGAAACGAATTTTGACTCCATGTTGGAAACTGTTTTATTGACTTACTTTTCATTGCTTTTGTTATTATAATCATACTTAATAGATCGCCTCTTCCCCTCTCAGATCAGATCAGATCAGTCGCTCAGTCGTGTCCGACTCTTTGCGACCCCATGAATCGCAGCACGCCAGGCCTCCCTGTCCATCACCAGCTCCCGGAGGTCACTCAGACTCACATCCATCGAGTCAGTGATGCCATCCAGCCATCTCATCCTCCGCCGTCCCCTTCTCCTCCTGCCCCCAATCCCTCCCAGCATCAGAGTCTTCTCCAATGAGTTAACTCTTCGCATGAGGTGGCCAAAATACTGGAGTTTCAGCTTTAGCATCATTCCTTCCAAAGTAATCCCAGGGCTGATCTCCTTCAGAATGGATTAAGTGCCTTTTTCAGCTCATAGGGAGATAATCTGACTGGCCCGACCTGTGAATAGAAGAGCTTAGCACACCCCTTCCAAAGGCTGGCCATTCCCTTGAAGATATTTTGTAAGACTGAAGACCGTTCACTTTACTTCCCCACTGTCTCCCTTTCTCTCTATTCTGCCTTTTGGTTTTAGTTCTTCATTGCTTCTTTCTCTCTAACTCTACAAAAGAACCTGGCATCCAGACCCTGACAGGTTGGTTATTTTGAGGTGCCAACCTGCCATCTTCTCAATCAGCTAGCTCCCCAAATAAAGTCCCTTCCTTGTCTTAAACCCTCATCTCTCAGATTTATCTACCTATTGTGTGATGAGCAGAGTGAGTTTGGACTTGGTAACACACAGAGCTGGGACTAATCCCAGCTGTGTGATTAGGAGAAACACTAAGAAAACATTCCTATTCAGTTTGACAATTTTGCTTCTCTCAGCCTAGATTTCCACTGAAGGAAAGAAAACTTTTTCCCATCCTTCTTGCTAAATCCCAACATAAGACCAGTATGTCTCTTTGTTATGACAAGACAAAGCTCTTTTAAAAGTTATAAATTCCCTTATTTTAGCATGTAATTTATCTGATGTTTTCACCTTAAAGGAGGCAATGGCTTACATTTCAAATGATCTTTTGAAATGGGAATCTGGCTTCTTGTTCATGGAGCTGAAGAATGAACTTCATGAACACACAAACACTCACAGTAGCAAGCAAATAGGATTTATAAAGAAAAGTACAAAGCTCTCAGTACAGACACAGAGAGGGGGTAAAGTGCCCCCAAAAGGCGGAACTTACAGCAGTTTACATCCTTACTAGTATTGACCTGTACATTTTTCTTTGGCTCCTGTCCTTAACATATGTCATTTCTAACCAATCAGTTTAAAATGCTTAACTTGCCATTTTTATGTATTCTTTTGGTCCCCAGTTTCTAAGTCTTCTCAGGCATTGAATCACCATACCATGCATGACCCTATCTTATTTAGATAGAAAATCATTAGGTAATCCATGTAGGAGTTAAGGCCTGGGTTTCTCCTCCTAAAAATTCAATTCCAATATCCACCTATTTTTTTCATACAAGTGTCTCACTCCAGGGCTCCAGTAAACTACAGTGGTACTTACTGTGTCTGTTCCTTGATATTCAGAGGGATCCCTTCCTGGCCCGGAGGTCATAAAACAGTTGAACCCACGATAGGACAATCAGTAACTGGTATCCAACTCATCAAGGGGAAAAACACCAGGTGGGCCATTAACTTAAAAATATATATACATCTGGTTCTTGAACAATGCCCTGAGGTCATGCGAAAAGGTCAGGTGCTAGAGACTCAAAGTCTTAGGGAAATCCAAGACTTTGGATTTGGAAAATCAAAAGCCAAAATGTTGTGGCTTTCTTTGGAAAATCAAAGAAAGCCACAAAATTTAAAAGCTGGACGTGCTGATTTTTAAGCTCGTTGGTCAGGGACCCCTGAGCCAACCCATAATGAACAGGTCAATATTGGTAAAGATATAAACTGTAGTGATTCCTGTGGTTTCAGGACACTTTTCCTCCCTCTCAGTGTCTATGCTGGGAGCACTGTACTTCTATTCTCTGAAGTCAAACTCATCCTGTGTGAGTGTCTCCACGTTTGTGGAGTTCATTCTTCAGCTTTGTGGGTGGAACTCAGTCTCCCATTTCATTATGACCCTTTTCACAAATGACCAGATATGGGTCAAAAGTTGATGGTCTGCTGTTGTTTTTTTTTTTCTCTTTTTTTTAAAAATTTAATTTAATTTTATTTAACTTTACAATATTGTATTGGTTTTGCCATGTATCAAAATGAATCTGCCACAGGTATACATGTGTTCCCCATCCTGAACCCTCCTCCCTCCTCCCTCCCCATACCATCCCTCTGGGTGGTCCCATTGCACCAGCCCCAGGCATCCGGTATCAGGCATCAAACCTGGACTGGCGACTCATTTCATATATGATATTATACTTATTTCAATGCCATTCTCCCAAATCATCCCACCCTCTCCCTCTCCCAGAGTCCAAAAGACTGTTCTATACATCAGTGTCTCTTTTGCTGTCTCATAAACAGGGTTATTGTTACCATCTTTCTAAATTCCATATATATGCGTTAGTATACTGTATTTGTGTTTTTCTTTCTGGCTTACTTCACTCTGTATAATAGGCTCCAGTTCCATCCACCTCCTTAGAACTGATTCAAATGTATTCTTTTTAATGGCTGAGTAATACTCCATTGTGTATATGTACCACTGCTTTCTTATCCATTCATCTGCGGATGGACATCTAGGTTGCTTCCATGTCCTGGCGATTATAAACAGTGCTGCAATGAACATTGGGGTACACGTGTCTCTTTCAATTCTGGTTTCCTCGGTGTGTATGCCCAGCAGTGGGATTGCTGGATCATCAGATCACATCAGTCGCTCAGTCGTGTCCGACTCTTTGCGACCCCATGAACTGCAGAACGCCAGGCCTCCCTGTCCATCACCAGCTCCCGGAGGTCACTCAGACTCGCATCCATCGAGTCAGTGATGCCATCCAGCCATCTCATCCTCTGTCGTCCTCTTCTCCTCCTGCCCTCAATCCCTCCCAGCATCAGAGTCTTCTCCAATGAGTCAACTCTTCGCATGAGGTGGCCAAAATACTGGAGTTTCAGCTTTAGCATCATTCCTTCTAAAGAAATTCCAGGATTGATCTCCTTCAGAATGGACTGGTTGGATCTTCTTGCAGTCCAAGGGACTCTCAAGAGTCTTCTCCAACACCACAGTTCAAAAGCATCAATTCTTTGGCGCTCAGCCTTCTTCACAGTCCAGCTCTCACATCCATACATGACCACAGGAAAGACCATAGCTTTGACTAGGCGAACCTTTGTTGGTAAAGTAATGTCTCTGCTTTTGAATATGCTATCTAGGTTGGTCATAACTTTCCTTCCAAGGAGCAAGCGTCTTTTAATTTCATGGCTGCAGTCACCATCTGCAGTGATTTTGGAGCCCAGAAAAACAAAGTCGGACACTGTTTCCACTGCTTCCCCATCTATTTCCCATGCAGTGATGGGACCAGATGCCATGATCTTCGTTTTCTGAATGTTGAGCTTTAAGCCAACCTTTTCACTCTCCAATTTCTCTTTCATCAAGAGGCTTTTTAGCCCCTCTTCACTTTCTGCCATAAGAGTGGTGTCATCTGCATATCTGAGGTTATTGATATTTCTCCCAGCAATCTTGATTCCAACTTGTGTTTCTTCCAGTCCAGCATTTCTCATGATGTACTCTGCATATAAGTTAAATAAACATGGTGACAATATGCAGCCTTGACGTACTCCTTTTCCTATTTGGAACCAGTCTGTTGTTCCATGACCAGTTCTAACTGTTGCTTCCTGACCTGCATACAGATTTCTCAAGAGGCAGATCAGGTGGTCTGGTACTCCCATCTCTTTCAGAATTTTCCATAGTTTATTGTGATCCACACAGTCAAAGGCTTTGGCATAGTCAATAAAGCAGAAATAGATGTTTTTCTGGAACTCTCTTGCTTTTTCCATGATCCAGCGGATGTTGGCAATTTGATCTCTGGTTCCTCTGCCTTTTCAAAAGCCAGCTTGAACATCAGGAAGTTCACGGTTCACATATTGCTGAAGCCTGGCTTGGAGAATTTTGAGCATTACTTTACTAGTGTGTGAGATGAGTGCAATTGTGCGGTAGTTTGAGCACTCCTTGGCATTGCCTTTCTTTGGGATTGGGATGAAAACTGACCTTTTCCAATCTTGTGGCCACTGCTGAGTTTTCCAAATTTGCTGGCATATTGAGTGTAGCACTTTCACAGCATCATCATTCAGGACTTGGAATAGCTGCACTGGAATTCCATCACCTCCACTAGCTTTGTTCGTAGTGATGCTTTCTAAGGCCCATTTGACTTCACATTCCAAGATGTCTGGCTCTAGGTCAGTGATCACATCGTCATGATTATCTAGGTCTTGAAGCTCTTTTTTGTACAGTTCTTCTGTGTATTCTTGCCACCTCTTCTTAATATCTTCTGCTTCTGTTAGGTCCATACCATTTCTGTCCTTTATCGTGCCCATCTTAGCATGAAATGTTCCTTTGGTATCTCTGATTTTCTTGAAGAGATCCCTAGTCTTTCCCATTCTGTTGTTTTCCTCTATTTCTTTGCATTGATCACTGAAGAAGGCTTTCTTATCTCTTCTTGCTATTCTTTGGAACTCTGCATTTAGATGTTTATATCTTTCCTTTTCTCCTTTGCTTTTCGCTTCTCTTCTTTTCACAGCTATTTGTAAAGGCCTCCCCAGACAGCCATCTTGCTTTTTTGCATTTCTTTTCCATGGGGATGGTCTTGATCCCTGTCTCCTGTACAATGTCACAAACCTCATTCCATAGTTCATCAGGCACTCTATCTATCAGATCTAGGCCCTTAAATCTATTTCTCACTTCCACTGTATAATCATAAGGGATTTGATTTAAGTCATACCTGAATGGTCTAGTAGTTTTCTCTACTTTCTTCAATTTCAGTCTGAATTTGGCAATAAGGAGCTCATGGTCCGAGCCACAGTCAGCTCCTGGTCTTGTTTTTGCTGATTGTATAGAGCTTCTCCATCTTTGGCTGCAAAGAATATAATCGATCTGATTTCGGTGTTGACCATCTGGTGATGTCCATGTATAGAGTCTTCTCTTGTGTTGTTGGAAGAGGGTATTTGCTATGACCAGTGCATTTTCTTGGCAAAACTCTATTAGTCTTTGCCCTGCTTCATTCCGTATTCCAAGGCCAAATTTGCCTGTTACTCCAGGTGTTTCTTGACTTCCTACTTTTGCATTCCAGTCCCCTATAACGAAAAGGACATCTTTTTTGGGTGTTAGTTCTAAAAGGTCTTGTAGGTCTTCATAGAACCTTTCAACTTCAGCTTCTTCAGCGTTACTGGTTGGGGCATAGACTTGGATTACTGTGACATCGAATGGTTTGCCTTGGAAACGAACAGAAATCATTCTGTCATTTTTGAGATTGCATCCAAGTACTGCATTTCGGACTCTTTTGTTGACCATGATGGCCACTCCATTTCTTCTGAGGGATTCCTGCCCACAGTAGTAGATATAATGGTCATCCGAGTTAAATTCACCCATTCCAGTCCATCTTAGTTCGCTAATTCCTAGAATGTCGACATTCACTCTTGCCATCTCTTGTTTGACCACTTTCAATTTGCCTTGATTCATGGACCTGACATTCCAGGTTCAAGGCAGTTCTATTCCCAGTTTTTTGAGGAATCTCCATACTGTTCTCCATAATGGCTGTACTAGTTTGCATTCCCACCAACAGTGTAGGAGGGTTCCCTTTTCTCCACACCCTCTCCAGCATTTATTGCTTGTGGACTTTTGGATCGCAGCCATTCTGACTGGCATGAAATGGTACCTCATAGTGGTTTTGATTTGCATTTCTCTGATAATGAGTGATGTTGAGCATCTTGTTGTTTTTCTTATAGATAAGAGAGCTAGGAGTTAATGGTTGTCCAGTCCTGAATCTGGGCATTTTGTGATCTACCAGACCAGGGATACATTCCTCTGAAAGTCAGGAAACTGCAACAAAGGGTATCAGATCAGATCAGATCAGTCGCTCAGTCGTGTCCGACTCTCTGCGACCCCATGAACTGCAGCACGCCAGGCCTCCCTATCCATCACCAGCTCTCGGAGGTCACCCAGACTCACATTCATCGAGTCAGTGATGCCATCCAGCCATCTCATCCTCTGTCGTCCCCTTCTCCTCCTGCCCTCAATCCCTCCCAGCATCAGAGTCTTCTCCAATGAGTCAACTCTTCGCATGAGGTGGCCAAAATACTGGAGTTTCAGCTTGAGCATCATTCCTTCCAAAGAAATCCCAGGTCTCATCTCCTTCAGAATGAACAGGTTGGATCTTCTTGCAGTCCAAGGGACTCTCAAGAGTCTTCTCCAACACCACAGTTCAAAAGCATCAATTCTTTGGCGCTCAGCCTTCTTCACAGTCCAACTCTCACATCCATACATGACCACAGGAAACACCATAGCCTTGACTAGGCGAACCTTTGTTGGCAAAGTGATGTCTCTGCTTTTGAATATGCTATCTAGGTTGGCCATAACCTTCCTTCCAAGGAGTAAGCGTCTTTTAATTTCATGGCTGCAGTCACCATCTGCAGTGATTTTGGAGCCCAAAAAAATAAAGTCTGACACTGTTTCCACTGTTTCTCCATCTATTTCCCATGTAGTGATGGGACCAGATGCCATGATCTTCGTTTTCTGAATGTTGAGCTTTAAGCCAACCTTTTCACTCTCCACTTTCACTCTCATCAAGAGGCTTTTTAGTTCCTCTTCACTTTCTGCCATAAGGGTGGTATCATCTACATATCTGAGGTTATTGATATTTCTCCCAGCAATCTTGATTCCAGCTTGTGTTTCCTCCAGTCCAGCATTTCTCATGATGTACTCTGCATACAAAGGGTATAGCTTTAGTTTAATGGAGTAAGATGTTTATTGAGATAAAGATTGAGGTCTCAAGAGTCCTACACTGACTGCCTAGCAATTTCTACCTCACTCTGATGATATATTGATGGTTAATAAGCCTTTGAGTCTCAAAGTAGCATTCTTGAGGGGCAATTTAAAACCACACGTTAGGTTTTTAAATTACAAATGAATGTGAAGGAATCTGATGATTTTAAGGGAATTATGTGCAAATAACTTTTGACAACATTAGAAATTCAAGTGATCACTATCTCAGGATTCCTCATTAAATTTATGATAGTTAATTTGAAATGAGTGAGCTATGCAGAACAAGACCAATTACATCTCCTTTCAAAGGCTTAGTTTACAGTACTGGCTGTCTGTAAATTACAATCTCTAAGATTTATTTATATGATATACAACTAAATAAGTGCTGATTAGTAGTAAATAACTGGCAGTATATTCATCAGAATATAGGTGCAGCCCAGTCATCATCTCACTATAGTCTTGGTTCTAATATATTAATGCATTTCTGCTGGATAAATGCCAAATATCTAGTACCCCAATTAGAGTAAATAGACCACGGGTTATTCCATATAAACTTAAGATTTCATTGTATGAATGAACCTATCTATTTGCAAGAGTTAATTTTTATGAAGAAATTTATTTATATACTAAAGATGGGTAAAGATATACTACATATACTAAAGATATACTGTACACGGGTTCTGGCGACTAAAAAAATACACACAACCTGAAAGTAGAGAGTTATTTTATTTGGTGGGAATGTTTGGGACTCTGAGCCCAGGAGACAGCATTCCAGTAGCTCTGAGAAAACTGCTCCAAGGAGGCCAGAGAGGAAGTCAGGCCATATAAAGATATGCAACAAAGGGAGCAGACAATCTGAATATCAAAGGTCAGGTATCATATTAAGGAATTAACATTCTATGTATAGAAAGATGCAAGCCTCTGGTCTCACTGAATTCATTCCCTTCATAAGGACCTCAGCTATCTGGGGCCAATGCTGTTTCTTTGCACACCTTAAAGAGTGGCAGATGGCTGCTGCTTGCATTGCCCCAGCTTGTCATCAATCACCATGGGGGGCAGCAGCACCTGCTGGATCAGTTTTGGGAATCCTCCTTCAGGTTTGGAGACCAGAAATCACTGATGGCTGTTACATTTCTTGTTTATTGACATGGCAAGAGATACTTTCACAGGTCTAAGAGAAAAGACTGATGAAAATTAGAAAGTGAGACAACAATATGGTTTGTACTCCCCAATCTGGCTCCAGAGCATAAATATGAGTTCTTATAGGAAGAAATGCCAAAAGCCAAAGCTGAAAGAGCTGTTCTACGGAAGACCCATGTGATAGCTGGTCCTCCAAATCTTAGTTGATGAATTTTACACCCAATTGCAGAAAGGGATGCCCTCCTCCATTTTAGCTATAAAGCCCTGTTAAAGCTCTAGAAAGAGGACTTGAATTTTTAAAATGTTGCTCAGTTTATAGAGATGAGGTCACATAAGATAAAAATCAGTGAAATAATTCAATATAACATATAACATGTGTTTGCTATTACCTAATCCTAAAGTAACTGGTTTAGATATTTCTCCAACCTCACCAAAAGTATCTTAGTTCTTGCTCTTATTGATATTGCCCATGTAATTATCTCTTATGTAGACAAATGCTCCATAAGCACTGGTCCTGGTATAACTCTTGTCTGTAAAACTTTGTTCATAAAATATTTTAGAAAAGGAAAATTTTTTCATGTATCTAAGTCAATTGTTTGAAAAACTTTTAATTTGGAGATTAACAAATAATTTAGTTTAGCTATATTGAGAGGTAATGTTGGCTAGAGTTTTTTCCTTTTTATATATTTTATTTTGAGAAATAGATTTTTTATTTATTTTAAGGGAGGATAATTAATTTACAATATTGTAATGGTTTTTTGCCATACATCAGCATGAATCAACCATAGGTATACATGTGTCTCCCTGATCCTGAAGCCCTCTCCCACCTCCCTCCCCACCCTACCCTTTTGGGTTATCCCAGAGAACAGGTTTGGGTGCCCTGCTTCATGCATTGAACTTAAGTGCATTGGTCATCTATTTTACATATGTTAATGTATGTGTTTAATGCCATTCTATCAAATCATCCCACCTTTTCCCTCTCCCACTGAGTCCAAAAGTCTGTTCTTTGTGTCTATGTCTTCTTTGCTGCCCTACATGTAGAATCATTGGTACCATGAAGGAGAGTTGTCCTTTGCCCTGAGGACATTGTTCATTCCTTAGAATGACCTCTTGAATTGGTTCCTTTATGAAAATTTCCCTATCTACTCCCCAGCACCCTTTTTGACCACTGTGGAATATGATTAAAATAACAGTAATAACAGAGCAGAGCCACCATTCATTGATGACCAATCATTAAAAAGCAAGCCCTGTCTCTTTAGATGGGCATACTGGCAAATAGAAAATTCAACTTGAGCGGGCTTTAAAGGTAAAGAAACCAGACTTCCCTGGTGGTCCAGTGGTTGAGAATATATCAGCCAATGCAGAGGACATGGATTTGTGTCGGGAGCCGGCGAGAGGACTTCCGCCCATGGCAAAGGTCATGAGGAAGGAGGCTCGGCATATGCAAATGTGAGATCTAGCCTCAGGAGCCCCCCTGGAAATTCTCGAGCATCTACCCCCATAACCAGAGCCTGCCTACTTTACTACTTTGTGCTCTCACCTACACCTCTAACTTTATGGGGGGCTGTCCCTCACTACCTCTCTCTGAAAAAGAGTTAACTTAGAGCTCCAGTTAATAAAAATTCCTGGGTGTGACAAGAGTGTTTTAACCTACAAACTCCTCTGAAGGTTCTCTAGCCCACCTGACAGGCTTGTCCGGCCACATGTGATTGCTCACAGCCTCCCAACTGTGAGAGGCACGAGATGCTTTTAACCTTCTAAAAACAAGTTCTTTAGAGAAGTTAGAAGACTAATAGTGGGCTGATTAGAAATTGTATTGATGAAGGGTTTTTCATTTGTTGAGCCAATGTTTGCTGCTAAGTCTCCACTTCACCTGCCCTTACACACATTAATGAATATATAGAAGAAATAGGTATTAACCTTTGATGTTAATCACGTTAGACCTTAGGCTAAGTAAATTCTTTCCTTAATTAAAACCCACAACACCCTCACCCTATAGGAATGTAACTCTATCTGGTACCTTCGGAAGGTGGAGTCTGTTTTAAGAATAATCACCCCTGGAGAAATAAGTGTTCTGGTTGACTGACCGCTGTCACAAGGAGAGGGTCATAAATTGTCAGCAGGCCCCCTGACCAGAAGATGATGTAACACTCCTAAGACCTCTGTATACATTTGTATGAAGCACCTGACTTTGATAAAAGTCAGGGCTGCTGACCCCGCATGACTTTTGTATAACACCGCGGAACCCACCAAGCTTACTAATTTTGCCTGGGCTTCTAAGATCTGACCGTGGAGGCCTCAGTATCTCCTCTCCTTCGGGAGAACGGAAGGATGCCTGTGGCCTATGTAGGTGGTGCAAACTTCTTGTCTGGAAGTTTTATTGGTATCTTGCGTAAACCAAGCTACTCAGCCTCTTTTCTCCACTGAATTTTCCTACTGAGCTATCCTCATTCTATTATTCTTTATATCTCTAATTAAAACTATTGTATCCTGATCCTCACCGACGCCATCCACACCTCGAACTCCCTGGATCAGCCAGGGCTGGACCTCAGCAGGTTCGATCCTTGATCTGGGAAGATTCCACATGCTACAAGGCAACTAAGCCCATGAACCACAACTGCTGAAGCCTGTATCTCTAGAGCTGTGCTCTGCAACAAGAGAAAGCTCGCACACCACAGCTAGATAGTAGCTCCATCTGCCACAACTAGAAAAAGCATGTGTGTAGCAATAAAGACCCAGCACAACCAAAAGTAAAATTAATTAATATTAAAAATGGTAAGGAAAACCTATTGATTCATAAACTTAAAAATTCAGGCATCAGGTGTGGTAAACACAGACTGTATTTATCTGTGACTTTACCCTGCTCTGTGCACTGACTTGGTCCTTGGACTGGCTTCCCTCATGGAAACAAAATGGCTTTGATAGTACTTTTGTTCAGGCATTGAAGTTAAAGAAGACTGTCTTCTTCTAGATCATTTTCCATGTAGATGTATTGACTGAAAGGAAAAAATGCACAGCATAAAAGTTGTAAACTGAGTTTTATTCAGGGACTCTACTAAGGAAGGCTAGGAAACACACTCTCAGATAGCTCTTAGGTACCATACCAAAGAGGTAAAGGAGAAACCAGGAATATATAATATTTTTCCTGGAAAAGAACATTTAAATTAAAAAGACTACTGCTAATCAGAAAATCAAGTTAATGATTTTAAGGTTTTTCTATGTGTGGGAAGATGCAAGAATCTGGGGTTATTGAAAATTTTCCTTAGATTTGTATATTAACTATCAAGGAACCAATATACCCAAAGTAGAGAATGCACTTTTTTTTTTTTTACATCCTGAATTCCTTTCAGGGCACACTGTCAGTGGGTGATTGCACAGGCTAATGGTTTGACTTTTGTAGAACTGGAATGCCAGGGAACAATTTTTTTTTCTTTACAGATGTAAGGCCTGAAAAAACTAAGATAATTGCTTTGCCTTAAGGGTTCAAGGTTCGCCTAGTCAAGGCTATGGTCTTTCCTGTGGTCATGTATGGATGTGAGAGCTGGACTGTGAAGAAGGCTGAGCGCCGAAGAATTGATGCTTTTGAACTGTGGTGTTGGAGAAGACTCTTGAGAGTCCCTTGGACTGCAAGGAGATCCAACCAGTCCATTCTGAAGGAGATCAATCCTGGAATTTCTTTAGAAGGAATGATGCTAAAGCTGAAACTCCAGTATTTTGGCCATTTCATGCGAAGAGTTGACTCATTGGAGAAGACTCTGATGCTGGGAGGGATTGAGGGCAGGAGGAGAAGGGGACGACAGAGGATGAGATGGCTGGATGGCATCACTGACTCGATGGATGCGAGTCTGAGTGACCTCCGGGAGCTGGTGATGGACAGGGAGGCCTGGCGTGCTGCGGTTCATGGGGTTGCAAAGAGTCGGACACGACTGAGCGACTGATCTGATCTGATCTGATCTGAAGGGTTCTAGTGCAGTGTACCAATGCCTGGTAATTAAATCCAGTGGTTTCTTTTTAGCTCTTATCTTACTCACGCTCTCCTGCATCATTTTTTCCAAAGGACAAGCGTCTCTTAAGAAAATTCTCTCTTTTCTTTTCTTCTTGGACTGGCCTTAACTTCTGGTTTTCTTCTTCACTTTTTTTTTTTTTTTTTAAAAGAATTCCTTTTGCATTTCTCTTCTTTTTCTTCATATGCTGTCATTTTAAATGTCTCTCCAGCTACTTACTAGATCTTTCCACTTAGATGTTGTCCAGACGTTCAGGATTGCCCTCTCTTTCCTCAAGAAAATTTTATTTAATTAGTTGCTCATATAAAAATCTTGAAGTCATCATCAGTTTCATGTCTTCCTCTCACAGGATGACTCAGTAATTCTGCTTCAAAAATAGCAATAGAATTTGATCAAGTTGCCAGCCCCTCTGCCATTAGTTAGCATAGTCCAGTAACTTCTTTTTCCTTTCCTGTCTTAATGCATCCTCGATGCTTTAACTACAGCAGTCTTTTTCTTTTTTAGAGAAATAAAATTGTCATGGTATTATCACTTTATTCGTTAGAGTATTTTAATGTCTTTCCCTGCTGCCTATCAGATCAAGCCTCCTTTCATAGCCTGGCTCCCAAAGCTGTTCACCACCTACTCCTGATCAGCTTTTCTGGTCTTCTCTCCTGTTTAGCTACACAGAGAAGGCACTCACTTGATAAGTGGGTGCTACTCAAAAACATGACCTTTTCTTTCCAGGACAATATTAAATTCCCATTCTGTTAACTATGGTGTCTGCTAAGTTTACTTCTCGGTTAGTTTCTATCATTTAAAAATTATAATGGCATAAAGAGTAACAATCTATAGGCTATTTTTAAAATTTTCTCTTAAAATTTCTTTAACCCAGTATATGAACTGAATTGTGTTCTCCCAACATTCATATGTTGAAGGCTTAACCTCTAGTATCTTAGAATATGTTTGGACATAGAGTCTTTAAAGAGATAATCAAAGGTAAAATGAGGTCATTGGGGTGCTTCCTTTTAATGTGGTGACTGGTGTCCTTTCAAGAGAAGAATATTTGGACACAGACATGTACAGAGAGAAGACCGTGTCACAGGGAGAAGATGCTGCTGCTGCTAAGTCACTTCAGTCGTGTCCGACTCTGCGTGACCCCATAGACTTCAGCCCACCAGGCTCTCCTGTCCCTGGGATTCTCCAGGCAAGAGTACTGGTGTGGGGTGCCATTGCCTTCTCCCAGGGAGAAGATGGCCATCTACAAACCAACTCTGCTGTCACCTTGGTCTCAGATTCCTAGCCTCCAGAACTATGACAAAATACATTTCTGTGGTTTAAGCCATCTAGTTTGTGTTACTTTGCTATGACAGTCTTACCAGACTAGTACACCCAGTGACTTAAAACTCAGGTCTTAAGTCTTGTACCCAAGCAGTTTATCCTTAGGAAAAGGATGGACTAAGGCTCTAATAGATCCTCTCCTCCCCTTCAGACTTCTTGGAGGTATTTTTATGTTTGTCTTAGGAAAAGAGGGCCATCCTTATTTTTTCAGACTATCTGATAGATAGAGTGCCTGATGAACTATGGAATGAGGTTCGTGACATTGTACAGGAGACAGGGATCAAGACCATCCCCATGGAAAAAAAATGCAAAAAAGCAAAATGGCTGTCTGGGGAGGCCTTGCAAATAGCTGTGAAAAGAAGAGAAGCGAAAAGCAAAGGAGAAAAGGAAAGATATAAACATCTGAATGCAGAGTTCCAAAGAATAGCAAGAAGAGATAAGAAAGCCTTCTTCAGCGATCAATGCAAAGAAATAGAGGAAAACAACAGAATGGGAAAGACTAGGGATCTCTTCAAGAAAATCAGAGATACCAAAGGAACATTTCATGCAAAAATGGGCTCGATAAAGGACAGAAATGGTATGGACCTAACAGAAGCAGAAGATATTAAGAAGAGGTGGCAAGAATACACAGAAGAACTGTACAAAAAAGAGCTTCACGACCCAGATAATCATGATGGTGTGACCACTGACCTAGAGCCAGACATCCTGGAATGTGAAGTCAAGTGGGCCTTAGAAAGCATCACTATGAACAAAGCTAGTGGAGGTGATGGAATTCCAGTGGAGCTATTCCAAATCCTGAAAGATGATGCTGTGAAAGTGCTACACAGAATATGCCAGCAAATTTGGAAAACTCAGCAGTGGCCACAAGATTGGAAAAGATCAGTTTTCATCCCAATCCCAAAGAAAGGCAATGCCAAAAAATGCTCAAACTACTGCAAAATTGCACTCATTTCACACACTAGTAAAGTAATGCTCAAAATTCTCCAAGCCAGGCTTCAGCAATATGTGAACCGTGAACTTCCTGATGTTCAAGCTGGCTTTCGAAAAGGCAGAGGAACCAGAGATCAAATTGCCAACATCTGCTGGATCATGGAAAAAGCAAGAGAGTTCCAGAAAAACATCTATTTCTGCTTTATTGACTATGCCAAAGCCTTTGACTGTGTGGATCACAATAAACTATGGAAAATTCTGAAAGAGATGGGAATACCAGACCACCTGATCTGCCTCTTGAGAAATCTGTATGCAGGTCAGGAAGCAACAGTTAGAACTGGTCATGGAACAACAGACTGGTTCCAAATAGGAAAAGGAGTACGTCAAGGCTGTATATTGTCACCATGTTTATTTAACTTATATGCAGAGTACATCATGAGAAATGCTGGACTGGAAGAAACACAAGTTGGAATCAAGATTGCTGGGAGAAATATCAATCACCTCAGATATGCAGATGACACCACCCTTATGGCAGAAAGTGAAGAGGAACTAAAAAGCCTCTTGATGAAAGAGAAATTGGAGAGTGAAAAGGTTGGCTTAAAGCTCAACATTCAGAAAACGAAGATCATGGCATCTGGTCCCATCACTACATGGGAAATAGATGGAGAAACAGTGGAAACAGTGTCAGACTTTGTTTTTCTGGGCTCCAAGATCACTGCAGATGGTGACTGCAGCCATGAAATTAAAAGATGCTTACTCCTTGGAAGGAAAGTTATGGCCAACCTAGATAGCATATTCAAAAGCAGAGACATCACTTTGCCAACAAAGGTTCGCCTAGTCAAGGCTATGGTGTTTCCTGTGGTCATGTATGGATGTGAGAGCTGGACTGTGAAGAAGGCTGAGTGCCGAAGAATTGATGCTTTTGAACTGTGGTGTTGGAGAAGACTCTTGAGAGTCCCTTGGACTGCAAGGAGATCCAACCAGTCCATTCTGAAGGAGATGAGCCCTGGGATTTCTTTGGAAGGAATGATGCTCAAGCTGAAACTCCAGTATTTTGGCCACCTCATGCGAAGAGTTGACTCATTGGAGAAGACTCTGATGCTGGGAGGGATTGGGGGGCAGGAGGAGAAGGGGACGACAGAGGATGAGATGGCTGGATGTCATCACTGACTCGATGGATGTGAGTCTGAGTGACCTCCGGGAGCTGGTGATGGACAGGGAGGCCTGGCGTGCTGCGGTTCATGGGGTCGCAAAGAGTCGGACACGACTGATCGACTAATCTGATCTGATCTGATCTGAAGGGTTCTGTGCTCTTATTGTGCTTTTAAATCAACCATAGTTTAAAGAGGTAGCAAATTTTACTGTTAGTTTATGTCAATAAGAGACATCCATGTAGTTTTTGATTCCCAGTATCCAGTGGGAAATGTTTAGAGTGGATTCAGGAAGGTAGCCATAATGATGCAAAGTATTTCAGGGTTATTAACTTCCTTATGGATCACCTAGAACAGCAGTCCTCGACCTCTTTGGCACCAGGGACTGATTTCATGGAAGACAATTTTTCCACATGTGGGTGGGGTGGGATCCCTTGCATGTGCAGTTCACAGTAGTGTTTGTTGTTTTTGAGAATCTCATGCTGCCTCTGATCTGACAGGAGATGGAGTTCAGGCAGTAATGCCAGTGGCTGCAAATACATATGAAGTTTGCTTGCTCTCCAGTGGCTCACCTCCTGCTGTGCAAGTTCTAGGGGACCCCGGATCTAGAATATACAACCTATTTTATATACATATTGTACCACAGTGTAGCCAGTACAATGTATTAGAGATATTTGCATTTGCAAAGTAGGAATCAACCAGTGATAAAATACTGCATAGAGATTAACACTTCAGGATGAAGGGATAGTTTCTGATGACCTCTATATCATATCATGGAGGTATCTTTCTGCTCTGTGTATGCTTAAAATTAGTTTTGAGAGCAGACAAAATGTAATGAAAGGTTTAATATCACTGCTAAATCACACCTCTTTTAAAATATTAACTGCATTGAGGGCAAGGCATTTAGGGTAGAAACTACCATGTAAAGAGATAATAAAATCTTAAATTGATATTTGAAGATTCTTTCCCTTCCTTCCATTCCTCATCTTTCACAAGGAATGATGCATTCTCCTTCTGGAAGTAGGTTTACATTCAATGGGAATTCTGAACTTGTTGGAACAGCTGTCCCCCTACAGGTTCAGAAGACTTTTTCTTGTTCAGTGTTACAGGTGAAGCACTTCATTATCAATATGCTTCATTATGGTAATTAACTCTGAGCTTATTAATGCTAATGTGAGAGAGTAAGAAGTGGTTTAAATACCTGATACTGACTGGGTAACACTTTTAAATATAGAATAATCTTTTCAGCCAATTAAGGGAGAAAGAAATCTTCAAAGAACCCTTGCTGTTCTCACTGCTGCTGCTGCTGCTAAGTCACTTCAGTCGTGTCCAACTCTCTGCGACCCCATAGATGGCAGCCTACCAGGCTCCTCCATCCCTGGGATTCTCCAGGCAAGAATACTGGAGTGGGTTGCCATTTCCTTCTCCAATGCATGAAAGTGAAAAGTGAAAGTGAAGTTGCTCAGTCGTGCCCGACTCTTAGCGACTGCATGGACTGCAGCCTACCAGGCTTCTCCATCCATGGGATTTTCCAGGCAAGAGTACTGGAGTGGGTTGCCATTGCCTTCTCAGCTGGTTGTGTGCAGTTGATTGAGTTTCATAGGTAGGAAAGTGGTCACCTAATCCATCCCCTCTATCATAAGACAGGATGACTCAAGCCCACTGCACGTAATCTCAGTGACCCCATATGGAAGTGTCCAGCAGAAACATACAAATCACCTTCAATATTGCTGTCCAATTCTTACATATCTTTATACTCAGGGGGAATTTCTAAAGGATGAACCTATTAATTTTTTGCATCTGAGAAAATTCCGTTTTAAAGTTTTCAGGTAGAAAAGGGCTATGGTTATTAGTGAATCTGAACTTTGTGCTAGGTCCCATTCAAATATTTGCTGAACATAAATGCTATGCCTGGATTTGTGGTAGTTTCTGGGACCATGATGAGGAAACAAAATATTTAATCAACTTAATGGATTTTAGGGGACACAAAGATTAGAGTTGTACAATAGATAAATAGAAATTGCAAATAATATGAAGTGGAAGACTTACAATGTACTGTGATAGCATATGATAGGGATGAAAATATACATCACTGAGGATGTAACTTATGAGCTGAGATCTGAAGGATAAGTAGGAATTCTACAGAAAAATATTGGGAGAAAACCTATATCTCTAGCACTGTGATAGAGGAGAAAACCTGAAAACATCCCTCTAAAAAAGAGCTAGAAATGAAGGACAAAATTGATAATTTAGTGAAAAAGCAAAAAGATGAACTAGAAAATAAAAGAAACATTTGAGTTGATTCTGCTACCCAAAAGCTGGGTTCACGTCTTAGTCATTTGACCAATAGATATAACCGAGCCAAAGATTGGGAGAAGACATAATTGATTATTACTTGCATCAAGTAAGAAGAACACCAGGGATCTCTCCCAAAGCAGTGTCTTCCCAAACAGCAAAACTGGAGAAGTTTTAAGGTAAGGGTGCTGCTGCTGCTAAGCTGCTTCAGTCGTGTCCAGCTCTGTGCGACCCCATAGACGGCAGCCCACCAGGCTCCCCGGTCTCTGGGATCTCTCCCAAAGCAGTGTCTTCCCAAACAGCAAAACTGGAGAAGTTTTAAGGTAAGGGTGCTGCTGCTGCTAAGTTGTTTCAGTTGTGTCCGACTCTGTGCGACCCCATAGACGGCAGCCCACCAGGCTCCCCCGTCCCTGGAATTCTCCAGGCAAGAACGCTGGAGTGGGTTGCCATTTCCTTCTCCAATGCATGAAAGTGAAAAGTCAAAGTGAAGTCTCTCAGTGGTGTGCGACTCTTAGCGACCCCATGGACTGCAGCCCACCAGGCTCCCTCATCCATGGGATTTTCCAGACAAGAGTAGTGGAGTGGGGTGCCATTGCCTTCTCCAAGGTAAGGGTACATGCATATTTATGAAGAGACTTGAGTGGAGGAGAATTCAGTATAGAAATAAGACAAGGATGACCAAGCCCAAGTCTTAGTTGATTGACATTAGGAAGGTCATCATTATTTCATCATGCAGGTGGATGGGGGCCTTAGTTCCTGTATAACTTAAAGATATATTATTAGGTATATCCCTTGAGGAGGAACTAAACTCTACTTTGCTGTTTTGTCACTCAGACATGTCTGACTCCTTGTGACCCCATGATGTGTAGCCTGTCAGATCCATGGGATTCTCCAGGCAAGAATACTGGAGTGGGTTATCGTTTCCTTCTCCAGGGGATCTTCCCAATTCAGGGATTGAACCTGGGTCTCCTGCATTGCAGGAGGCTTCTTTACCAACTGAGCCATCAGGGACTCTGCTTTATCATTGCACTATTGTTTGACTGCTTTTTCTCTGTTCTTAGATTCCTGTGTTCCCTTAAGATCATTAACTACCAAAATCTGTTCAAGAAAGGACATTTGTGGTCAGGCTTAGGGCTTCTCTGGTGGCTCAGACAGTAAGAATCTGCCTGCAATGTGGGAGACCTGGGTTTGATCCTGGGTCAGGAAGATCCCCTGCAGAAAGAAGTAGCTACCCACTCCAGTATTCTTGCATGGAGAATTCCATGGACAGAGGACCTGGCAGGCTACGATCCATGGGGTCGCAAAGAGCTAGACAGGACTGAGCAACTAACATTTTTTCACTTAGGTCACAAAGGGTTTAGAACAAAATGGCTTATTTTACATCAAAAAAAGATGTCATTTTTGGTTTTCTTCCTCTGGAGACCCCCTACCCTGTCCGCCTACAAGGGTGCAGAAGGCCTATGGTGGTAGGAGGAGGGGGAACAAGGAGATGGTTAAGCAAAGAGTCTCTCCTTAAACAAGAGACTTTAGCTGTTTAACACCCAACAGGCATATAAGGATAGGCCATAGGGAATTGGATACTCTAAGGATAAAGCCAGCAATCATATGGAATTGCACTGTCAGTAAAAAAGTGAATAAAAAAAAAAAAAATCCACCTTCTGCTTGAAAGTTGAATGTTGGAAGTTTTTCTGTCTCAATGTGGTCATGTATGGATGTGAGAGCTGGACTGTGAGGAAGGCTGAAAGCCGAAGAATGGATGCTTTTGAACTGTGGTGTTGGAGAAGACTCTTGAGAGTCCCTTGGACTGCAAGAAGATCCAACCAGTCCATTTTGAAGGAGATCAATCCTGGAATTTCTTTGGAAGGAATGATGCTCAAGCTGAAACTCCAGTATTTTGGCCACCTCATGCGAAGAGTTGACTCATTGGAGAAGACTCTGATGCTGGGAGGGATTGAGGGCAGGAGGAGAAGGGGACGACAGAGGATGAGATGGCTGGATGGCATCACTGACTCGATGGATGCGAGTCTGAGTGACCTCCGGGAGCTGGTGATGGACAGGGAGGCCTGGTGTGCTGCGGTTCATGGGGTCGCAAAGAGTCGGACACAACTGAGCGACTGATCTGATCTGATCTGATTGTTCACACAGGACAAAAGTTTCTCCTAAGAACTGATAAATACAAATCACAAGATTTTTAAATTAAACTACTATAAAAAAATTTTCCTGTACTGCTGCACTGAGACTCCTTGTATGCCTCTCAAAAGAAAATGCAAAACATCTCTGCAGTTCCTACAACCCAGAATAAATTAATCCTCATCAATAAAGCATTGCCAAATCTAGAATTTTATAACATAGAAGGGGGAAAATTGTCACCAAGAGAAAGCAAATAAACAATGGGGTGGGGGAGGAAAAGGGAGTTAATAGAATGGAACCATTTTACACAAGAGCATAATTTAAAAGCAACCTAAGGAAATATATTTCCTTCAGTGGAAAAAATTAGATAGATACCACATTTCTCTATAGTCATAACATAAGCCATAAAAAAAGTATACTTAATGTGAAGAAGACTGTGACTTTAGAATTAAAGAATTAGGGCATATGAACTCATCAAAATATAATGTTAAATGAAAGGATTTCAGAAAGACTTTCTGAGATGTAAAAAGAATAAGGAGCAAAGATAAAAATATGTATGTTGATGCTGCTGCTGCTGCTAAGTTGCTTCAGTCGTGTCTGACTCTGTGCGACCCCATAGACAGCAGCCCACCAGGCTCCCTCGTCCATGTGATTCTCCAGGCAAGAACACTGGAGTGGGTAGCCATTGCCTTCTCCAATGCATGAAAGTGAAAAGTCAAAGTGAAGTCGCTCAGTCGTGTCCGACTCCTAGCAACCCCATGGACTGCAGCCCACCAGGCCCCTCCGTCCATGGGATTTTCCAGGCAAGAGTACTGAGATCCCAACAAATATTGGCTACATAAATATATATAAATTATAATGCGTTCAAGACGTTTTTAAAATCAAGGTGAAAGAATATAAGAAGTAATGACATAAGATGGGAGTAAATGATGTCATATTGTTTGTGAGGAAGATGTGTGTTGTTTGACATTAGACTTTCTATATTATTTATTTCCGTTAAAATTTAAAGATAAATTCAATAGCAGTGAAAATAAGTTGTAAAACTATCAAATATAAATAGTAAAAAATAAAAGAGAGAAGGATTAAAGAAACAGATCAATATAAAGAAATAGGAAAAGAGAACAAAAAGACGTAGTTAAAAATGCAGTGTAAAATGTATATAGATCCAAATATTGAAGTAATTAATGACAATGATGGAAATCAATATTACCAGTTTATATAAAGAGAACTTTTACCCTAGATACTAAAGTGAAATGATTCGTTCAACTTCTGGAAATATGGCAGTTTATATACCTGGGCCTTCTGAAAAACTAAAAAAATAGTGCTGTTTTATTTATACTATATTTATATGTTTTATATATAACAATATTCATACATGCATATGAAATAAAATTGTATTCTTAAATAGAGCCAACTTTCCTGTTGAACACTTTGCTATGCCCTGTGAAACTGAACATTTGTGAGTTGAAGACTTGTATCATTAGAGCTTAAAACTCAACATTCAAATAATTAAAATCCAGTTCCATCACTTCATGGCAAATAGAAGGGGAAAAAGTAGAAGCAGTGACAGATTTTATTTTCTTGGGCTCCAAAATCACTGTAGATGGTGACTGCAGCCACGATATTAAAAGATACTTGCTCCTTGAAAGGAAACCTATGACAAACCTAGACAACATATTAAAAGCAAAGACATCACTTTGCCGACCAAAGTCCCTGTCAAATTTTTTGCTTTACCAGTAGTCGTGTACTGATATGAGAGTTGGACAATAAAGAAGGCAGAGCACCAAATAATTGATGCTTTTGAATTGTACTGCTGGAGAAAACTCTGGAGAGTCGCTTAGACTGCAAGGAGATCAAACCAATCAATCTCAAGGGAAATCAACCCTGAATATTCATTGGAAGAACTGATACTGAAGCTGAAACTCCAATACTTTGGCTACCTGATGCAAAGAGCTGACTCATTGGAAAAGACTCAATGCTGGGAAAGACTGAAGGCAAACGGAGAAGAGGGTGGCAGAGGATGAGATGTTTTGATAGCATCACCGACTCTATGGACATGAATTTGAACAAATTCCAGAAGATAGTGAAGGACAGGTAAACCTAACATGCTGCAGTCCATGGGGTCAGAAAAAGTCAGACACAATTTAGTAACTGAACAACAACAAATCATTCAGTTCATTCAGTTCAGTCATTCAGTCAGGTCTGACTCTTTGCGACCACATGCACTGAAGCATGCCAGGTTTCCCCATCCATCACCAACTCCCAGAGCTTGCTCAAACTCCTGTCCCTCAAATTGGTGATGCCATCCAAGCATCTCATCCTCTTTCGTCCACTTTTACTCCTGCCTTTAATCTTTCCCAGCATCTTGGTCTTTTCTAATGAGTCAGCTCCGTGCATCAGGTGGCCAAAGTATTGGAGCTTCAGCTTCAGTCCTTTCAATGAATATTCAGGATTTATCTCCTTTAGGATTGACTGGTTTGATCTTCTTGCAGTCCAAGGGACTCTCAAGAGTCTTCACCAATAGCACAGCTCAAAAGCATCAATTCTTTGATGCTCAGCCTTCTTTATGGTCCAACTCTCACATCCATACATAACTACTGGAAAAACCATAGCTTTGACAATATGGACCTTTGACAGCAAAGTGATATCTCTGGTTTTTAATATGCTGTCTAGGTTTGGCATAGCTTTTCTTCCAAGGAGCAAGCATCTTTTAATTTCATGGCTGTAGTCACTATCTGCAGTGATTTTAGAGCCCAAGAAAATAAAGTCTGTCACTGTTTCCATTGTTTCTCCATCTATTTACCACGGAGTGATGTGACTGGATGCCATGATCTTCAGATCAGATCAAATCAGATCAGTCGCTCTGTGATGTCCGACTCTTTGCGACCCCATGAACCGCAGCACGCCAGGCCTCCCTGTCCATCACCAACTCCCGGAGGTCACTCAGTCTCACATCCATCGAGTCAGTGATGACATCCAGCCATCTCATCCTCTGTCATCCCCTTCTCCTCTTGCCCCCAATCCCTCCCAGCATCAGAGTCTTCTCCAATGAGTCAACTCTTCGCATGAGGTGGCCAAAATACTGGAGTTTCAGCTTGAGCATCATTCCTTCCAAAGAAATCCCAGGGCTCATCTCCTTCAGAATGGACTGGTTGGATCTCCTTGCAGTCCAAGGGACTCTCAAGAGTCTTCTCCAATACCACAGTTCAAAGGCATCAGTTCTTCGGCGCTCAGCCTTCTTCACAGTCCAGCTCTCACATCCATACATGACCACAGGAAAGACCATAGCCTTGACTAGGCGAACCTTTGTTGGCAAAGTGATGTCTCTGCTTTTGAATATGCTATCTAGGCTGGTCATAACTTTCCTTCCAAGGAGTAAGCGTCTTTTAATTTCATGGCTGCAGTCACCATCTGCAGTGATTTTGGAGCCCAGAAAAAGAAAGTCTGACACTGTTTCCACTGTTTCTCCATCTATTTCCCATGTAGTGATGGGACCAGATGCCATGATCTTCGTTTTCTGAATGTTGAGCTTTAAGCCAACTTTTTCACTCTCCACTTTCACTTTCATCAAGAAGCTTTTGAGTTCCTCTTCACTTTCTGCCATAAGGGTGGTGTCATCCGCATATCTGAGGTTATTGCTATTTCTCCCAGCAATCTTGATTCCAACTTGTGTTTCTTCCAGCCCAGCATTTCTCATGATGTACTCTGCATATAAGTTAAATAAACATGGTGACATAAATAAACAAGGAGCCTTGACGTACTCCTTTTCCTATTTGGAACCAGTCTGTTGTTCCATGACCAATTCTAACTGTTGCTTCCTGACCTGCATACAGATTTCTCAAGAGGAAGATCAGGTGGTCTGGTATTCCCATCTCTTTCAGAATTTTCCACAGTTTATTGTGATCTACATAGTCAAAGGCTTTGACATAGTTAATAAAGCAGAAATTGATGTTTTTCTGGAACTCTCTTGCTTTTTCCATGATCCAGCAGATGTTGGCAATTTGATCTCTGGTTCCTCTGCCTTTTCTAAAACCAGCTTGAACATCAGGAAGTTCACGGTTCACATATTGCTGAAGCCTGGCTTGGAGAATTTTGAGCATTACTTTACTAGTGTGTGAGATGAGTGCAATTGTGCAGTAGTTTGAGCACTCTTTGGCATTGCCTTTCTTTGGGATTGGGATGAAAACTGACCTTTTCCAATCTTGTGGCCACTGCTGAGTTTTCCAAATTTGCTGGCATATTGTGTGCAGCACTTTCACAGCATCATCTTTCAGGATTTGGAATAGCTCCACTGGAATTCCATCACCTCCACTAGCTTTGTTCGTAGTGATGCTTTCTAAGGCCCACTTGACTTCACATTCCAGGATGTCTGGCTCTAGGTCAGTGATCACACCATCATGATTATCTGGGTCGTGAAGCTCTTTTTTGTACAGTTCTTCTGTGTATTCTTGCCACCTCTTCTTAATATCTTCTGCTTCTGTTAGGTCCATACCATTTCTGTCCTTTATCGAGCCCATTTTTGCATGAAATGTTCCTTTGGTATCTCTGATTTTTCTTGAATAGATCCTTAGTTTTTCCCATTCTGTTGTTTTCCTCTATTTCTTTGCATTGATCACTGAAGAAGGCTTTCTTATCTCTTCTTGCTATTCTTTGGAACTCTGCATTCAGATGTTTATATCTTTCCTTTTCTCCTTTGCTTTTCGCTTCTCTTCTTTTCACAGCTATTTGCAAGGCCTCCCCAGACAGCCATTTTGCAGATTTTCCAAGCCATTTTCCATGATCTTCAGCAGAATTTAAATCCAGGGCCTTGCCTTTGCTCCATGAACTCAAACTGCAAAAAGCTATATATACCATTTAATGTAAGGATAAACTGAGATGTGGTTTCTTCTCCCCTGCTGGATCTTACTACCCAGAAAATAACAAAAACATCTGTTTCATTCATTTGGTATTGTTTGGAAGAGGAAATAAAAATGTCTTTTGAGCAATTGTAACTACATTGTGGTTATAATGCAGGTGTGCAAGCCAAACTGACACCTCATGGGTTGAATAAATAACGTTAAAGCGAGAATTCTTTCTGTGTCATTTCAGACTGGCTGCATCCCAAGCACCTGAGAAGCAAACAGAAGACCTTTCTAGGGGAACTTATCTTTGCATTCACCATATGTAGGCAAAGGGTAAATTAGTCAAGATGGTGTGGTCAGGCTTTTTGCCTCACAGCCTCTCACTCTTGCCCCATGTTTTGTAAATAATGATTATGTAACAGCTGAGATCACTTATAGCACTGTGCACGTGCATCATAAGATACTCGCTTGGCCTCGGGCTACTGTTATTCTCTAAGCATACAGAAGCTCCACCTGGAAAGCCAAGAGGTTAGGTTGGGGCTAAACTAATGGTGATTGCAGCCATGAAATTAAAAGATGCTTACTCCTTGGAAGGAAAGTTATGACCAACCTAGACGGCATATTCAAAAGCAGAGACATTACTTTGTCAACAAAGGTCCATCTAGTCAAGGCTATGGTTTTTCCAGTGGTCGTGTATGGATGTGAGAGTTGGACTGTGAAGAAAGCTGAGCGCCAAAGAAGTGATGCTTTTGAATTGTGGTGTTGAAGAAGACTCTTGAGAGTCCCTTGGACTGCAAGGAGATCCAACCAGTCCATTCTGGAGGGGATCGGTCCTGGGTGTTCTTTGGAAGGAATGATGCTAAAGCTGAAACTCCAGTACTTTGGCCACCTCATGTGAAGAGTTGACTCATTGGAAAAGCCCCTGATTCTGGGAGAGATTGGGGGCAGGAGGAGAAGGGGACGACAGAGGATGAGATGGCTGGATGGCATCACCGACTCGATGGACATGGGTTTGAGTGAACTCCGGGAGTTGGTGATGGCCTGGCGTGCTGCGATTCATGGGGTCGCAAAGAGTCGGACACGACTGAGTGACTGATCTGATCTCATCTGATTATCCCTTGTGAAGCTTGAGAGTTGACCCTTAACAGCCACTTGAAAAACACTATGCTTGGTTGCCTTCTCTTCACTGCAATAAACTCTTTGCTCCAAGTATGTTTTCTGAAATGAACAGTGTGCTTGCCACTTCTTGCTAGGGTCTCATTTCACAGAATCCCCAGGCCAAAGCAGCCTAGGATGGGTATCCCATCACCACCCACAGAACAACTTGCACGCACAAGTTACCTCATGGACATGTTCACGGTGTCCCAGTCGTGTCTTTTCAGTGCTAGGAAACTGCAGGGAAACATTCCTGTGTGAACCAGGAAGTTAGGGTCTAAAGGCAAAAGCAATATGTTCACCCTTGAAAACTAATACGTTACCCTCTCAAAACCACAAGAAAAACACTTTGGTTGCTTGGATTCTCTTCACTGCAGTTAACTCTTTGGTCAAATAAGTGAGCTTTCTGAAGGAAACACTCTGTTAGGATCTCCTTTCTTGGTGCTTATTTAAAGGTAATACAGAGTATGTTTTCCTGTGTGTGTGTGTGTGTGTGTGTTCGAGTTGTGAAATGACACAATATTGACACACTCAACCCTTCAATGGATAAACTTATTCATGCTATGTCTCTCTCTCAGAAAACTGACTTTTTTAAACAAAAGACATTCATGCAATGACTAGGAAACAAGCAACCAGAGTGTTTTTGAGGCAGCTTCAAAACTGCGATTACCTAGCTATCACAAGTAGAAAATACTACGATTGACTGCAGTCCCAATTTCCAAGTTGACACACAGCATGCTTCCTTGTTCTTTCCCTGTTGTAAGAGGAGACCGTATACTCTGAACCTATCCATGAAGAAACATGTGTGCCCAGGGTGATCTGTGTGTGGTGATTGGAATATCCAATTTACTGCTCTGATTAAGACTAGTTCTGTAGTTGTGCTCTTATAAAAGAGTTACAAGCAGCCTGGTCTTTTGTTTGGTTTTCCAGAACACTCATTTGACTGAGACATTTCTGCAATGAATAGCAGACAAGCCACCAATGTAGCTTGAAGCCACAACTACATAGCTTTCACAGATGGAAAATCCTGCTTTTGACTGAAGATCTCAAGCTTTAAGGTAACGCACACCACGTTTCCCTTATGCATTTGACCTATAAAAAGACACAACTGGGATTCAATGAACCCTTCCATGAAGAAACTGGTGTGCATTAAATTCTCTGTTTGGTGAGGGGAATATCCACATTACTGCACTGGTTAGGCAGAGTTCTTTGAGGTGTCTCCCAGCGAAGAGCTGCAAACATCTTATGTTTTTTCCAGAAGCTCATCTGTTACACCAGAGACACTGCTGTGGTGAATAGAAGATGAGGAACCAGAGTTTTTCAGGTAGCTCTGAAGCTGCCACTATCTAGCTTTCACGGGTGGAAAGTACTGCTTTTTGCCTAAAAGTTGCAATTTCCAACATGACACATAGTAAGTCCCTGTAATTTAGGACACACTGGACCCTTCCATGAGGAAACTTTTATGCACAGGGTTTTCTATGGGTGGTGAGTGGAATCTTTGAGTTACTACTAGGAGTTAAGCCTAGGAATTCTGTGAGGTGTGCTTTAGCAAGGAGTTGCAAACTATTTGTTCCTCTCAGAAAACTTACTTGTTTAACTGAGTCATTGCTGGAAGGAACAAAAGACTGGCATGCTTTTCAGGCAGCTCTGAATCCACAACCGGCTAGCCGGAGCAGGTAAAAAAGACAAAGTGTGGCTGCAAGTCCTAAATTTCAAGTTTACAGAGTATGTAACCCTGTATATCTGAGGTGTGAGAGACACAACTGGGACACACTAAATGCTTCCATGAAGAAACTTATGTGCCTGGAGTGTTCTGGGTGTGGTGAGTGTAATACTTGAGTTACTACACTGATTATGCCCAGGAGTACTGTGGAGGATACCACACAGGTAAGGAGTTTGCCAAGTAACCTTTTTCTCTCAGAAAAGTTACTCGTGTAACCAGAAACATTGCTGCAGTGAATATCGGACAAGCAACCAGAGTGTTTTTCAGGCAGCTTTGTGCCATGGTCACCTAGCTCTCATAATGAAAAAGATTGCTCTGGCCTTCAAGCTGCAATTTACAAATAAACACACAGAGTTTTTCCCCGTCATCTTTGAGATGTGACAAGAGACATTTAGGACCTGCTAGAACCTTCCATGAAGAAACTTTTGTGCATGAGGCTTTCTGTGTGTGGTGATTGGAAAACCCAAGTTACTACACTGGTTAGGCGCAGAAGTTCTATGAGCTATTCCACTTGCAAGCAGTCGCAAGCAACCTGTTTCTCTCAGAAAACTCAACTTGTTTGATTGCGATATTGCTGCAATGAATAGAAGACAAGTAACCAGATTGTTTCTCACAGGAAGCTTGGAGGCCACAACCACGAAGTTTTCACAGGTGGAGAATCCTGTTTTCCCTGCATGCTGCAATATTCGAGATAATACATAGCATGTTTCTCTGTATTTCTGAGTAGTGAAAAGACACCACTGGGGGACATGAACTCCTTCAATAGAAAAACTTGTGTGCATGAGGTTTTCTGTGTTTGGAGTGGCATTCCCTGTGTTACTATCCTGGTTATGCCTAGGAGTCCTGAGAAATATACTACTAGCTACAAGTGGCAAGCATCTTGTTTCTTTCAGAAAACCTGTGTGTTTAACGAGTGACATTGCTGCAGTGTATGTAAGACAAGCAACCAGAGTGTTCTTCAGGCATCTTTGAGCCGCAGTTGCCTAGCTTTCATGGTAAGTAGCACTGCTTTTGCTTGCAGGTTCCAATTTCCAAGTTGACATATAGTGAGTTTTCCTGTAGTTTACGAGTTGTAATAGGACACATTTGGGACACATGAGGAAACTTGTGTGCAGAAGCATGTGCTGTGTATGATGAGTGGAATAATCAAGTTCCTACTCTGGTTAGGCCTTGGATTTTCTTGAGGTGGATTTTCTTGAGATGTACTACTAACCTCTAGTTGCACACACCCTGTCCCAGAAAACTCACTCATTTCATATTGCTGCAATGAATAGAAGACAAGCAAACGGAGTGATTTCCAGGAGCTTCTTGCCACATATAACTAGCTTTCAAAGATGGAAAATACTTGTTCCAACAACAGGTTTCAATTTGCACTTGACACAGCATGTTTACTCATAGTTTACTATCAGTGGAAAGACACACCTGGGACACATTAAACCATTACATGAAGAAACTCATTTGTAGATATTCTGTGTGTAGTTACGATCGTACTTGAGGTTCTACTATTTGTAATGCTAAGAGTTCTATGATGTATGTTCCTACAAAGGAATTGCAAACACATTGTTTCCTTAATAAAACACATGTTTAACTAGAGACATTGTTGCAATGAACAGAAGACAAGGAACCGGAGTGTTTTTCAGGCAACTTTGAGGGTGCAACTACTAGCTTTCATAGATGGAAAATACTGCTTTTGTGTGCAGCCACCAGTTTCCAAGATTAAAGACAACACATTTGGTTTCAACATTGTGAAAAGACGACACACTTATCCTTCCATGATGAAACATGTGTAGGTTGTATTCTGTGTGTGGTGAGTGGCATTCCAGAATTACTACTCTAGTTAGCCCTAGAATTTGTGTTTGGTGTGATCCTAGTGAATTGTAGGCAACCTTGTATAGTTCAGAAAGTTTACTTGTTTAACCAGAGACATTGTTGAAATGAATAGAAGACAAGAAGCCATGGGAGCTTTTTTTCTGGGAGCTTTGAAGCCATGGCTACCTAGCTTTCACAGGTGGAAAACACAGCTTTTACCAGCAGACCCCAATTTCCAAACATATAGATGGTTTCCCTGAGCTGCAGTTTCCAAGCTGTGAAAAGACAACTGTGTCACATTAAACCTTCAATGAAGAAACGTGTGTGTGCAGCATTTTCAATTTTTGGTGAGTTGAATACCCAAGTTACTACCCTAGTAAGAACTAGGAGTTCTATGAGGTGTGCTCGCAACAAGGAGTTGCCAAGACCCTGTTTCCTTAAGAAAATTCATGTTTAGCCAGTGAAATTGCTACAATGGATACAAGACAAGCAACCAGAGTGTTTTTCAGGCAGGTTTGAGGACACAATTACCTAGCTTTCTTGGGTGGAAAAAACTGATTTTTTCATGCATACCCTAATTTCCTAGTTGACATACAGCATTTTGTTCAGTCATTAAGTCATGCCTTACTCTGCAACCTCATGGGCTGCAGCATGCCAGGCCTCCACTGTCTCCCAGAGTTTGCTCAAACTCATTTCCCGTGAGTCCTTCTAACTCATGTCCTTCCAACCATCTCATCCTCTGTTGCCCACTTCTCTTGCCCTCAATCTTTCCCAGCATCAGGGTCTTTTCCAATGAGTCAGCTCTTCATATCAGGTGGCCAAAGCACTGGAGCTTCAGCTTTAGCATCATCCTTCCAATGGATATTCAGCGTTGATTTCCTTTAGGACTAACTGGTTTGATCTCCTTGCTGTCCGAGGGACTCTACAATTTGCTTCCCTTTAGTTTCTGCATTGTGAAAAAACATTTGGGACAAACAAGATCCTTCCATGAAAAAAACACTTGAGCAAGGTATTTTGTGTGTGGTAAGTAGTATACCGAGTTAATACTCTGATTACGCTTAAAAGTTATGTGAGTTTTGCTCTTAGCAAAAAGTTGCTCATGCCCTATTTCTTTAAGAAAAATCACATGTTTAACCAGATGCATTGCTGCAATGAATAGAAGACAAGCTACCAGAGTGTTTTTTAGGAGCTTTAAGGTTGCAGTAGTCATGTATGGATGTGAGAGTTGGACTGTGAAGAAGGTTGAGCACGGAAGAATTGATGCTTTTGAACTGTGTTGTTGGAGAAGACTCTTGAGAGTCCCTTGGACTGCAATGAGATGCAACCAGTCTATCCTAAAGGAGATTAGTCCTGGGTGTTCATTGGAGGGACTGATGCTAAAGCTGAAATTCCAATACTTTGGCCACCTCACGGGAAGAGTTGACTCATTGGAAAAGACCCTGATGCTGGGAGGGATTGGGGCCAGGAGGAGAAGGGGACGACAGAGGATGAGATGGCTGAATGGCATCACTGACTCGATGGACATGAGTTTGAGTAAACTCCAGGAGTTGGTGATGGACAGGGACGCCTGGCGTGCTGCGATTCATGGGGTCGCAAAGAGTCAGACATGACTGAGTGACTGAACTGCACTGAACTAAACTGTTTATAATAGGTGTACTTAAAATATCCAAAACTTGGTGGGGAAAGAAACAGTTGTTCAACAGATGAACAATATATGTCTGAACAATGCAGAAGTAGCTTAATAAAGGAATGAAATGCAGATACATTTAAAATTTGTGAATATCAAAACATTATGCTTAGAGATCAAAGATGACACAAAGAGATGGAGAGATACACCATGTTCTTGGGTTAAATGAATCAATATTGTGAAAATGACTCTACTACCCAAAGCGATCTAGAGAGTCAGTGCAATCCCTGTCAAGTTACCAATGGCATTTTTCACAGAATTAGAACAAAAATTTTTACAATTTGTATGGAAACACAAAAAAATCCAAATGGCCAAAGTCATCTTAAGAATGAGAAGTGAATCTGGAACAATTAGCCTCCCTCACTTCAGACTATACCACAAAGCTACAGTAATCAAGACAGCATGGCAGTGGCACAAGAACAGAAATAAAGACCAACAGAGGCTGAAACAGAAGAAGACTTTGATGTCTTCCAAAGAAGACAAACAGATGGCCAAAAACCCATGAGAAGATGCTCAACATCACTCACTATTCTGTCAGTACTAGATAAATGCAAATCAAAACTACAAATGTGGTATGACCTCACACTAATTACAATTGGCATCATCAGAAAATCTCCAAACAGTGCAGGAGAGGATTCAGAGAAAAGAGGACCCTCTTGTGCTCTTGCTGGGAATGTACATTGATATAGCCACTATGGAGAGCAGTATGGAGGTTCCTTAAAAATCTGAAAATAGACCTTATGACACAGCAATCCCATTAGATGGCAATACCGTGAGAAAACCATAATTTGAAAAGATACATGGACCCTACTGTTCATGGGGTCACAAGGATTCAGAAAAGACTGAGCAACTAAGCACAGAATATGTGTATATAGAGAGAGACTCTAGAAAAATCATACTGATGAATCTATTTACAGAGCAGAAATAGAGGTAAACATAAAAAATGAACTCGTGGACACAGCAGAGGAGGGTAAGAAGGGGACGAATTGAGAGAGTAGCACTGATGTATATACATTACCATGTGTAAAATGCTAGCTGGTGGGAAGCTGCTGAGCAGCACAGGGCACTCAGCTTGGTGCTCTGGGATGAGCTAAAGAGGAATGAGGGGTGGAGGGAGGATCAACAGGGAGGGTGTATATGTCCACATACAAATGATTCACTCATTTTACAGCAGAGACTAATGCAGCATTGTAAAATAGCTATAACCCAATTAGAAATAAGGAAAAAGAAAGAACAAATAAAAATATGAATATCCAGACCTCCCCTAGGTGGTACAGTGGTGAAGATTGCATGCTCCCAATACAGGGATCCCAGATTCCTGTACTAGTCAGGGAACTAGATCCCACATGCCACAACTGAGACCCAGAGCAACCAAATAAAAACTAAATTAAAAAATACAAACATCACGGGCAGCATAAATAAACAAAATGTTATTTATATATTTCTAATGAACTTTATAAAGAATGGGTACATTTCCTTTTAAGGAAATGTCTTGGAAATGAACAGAAATAAATTAAGGAAATTTAAAAACAAAAAGCAACCAGAAACTTACTATGGCACAAAATAGGTGTCAGACACAAAGGAAAATACATGATCCAATCTGTATGAAATCCTAGAAAAGTAGATTTAATCTCTGGGGATCAGCAGATTATTGGCTGCCTGCGGTTGATTGAAGTGGTTGGGGAAAGGACAAGAGAAACTTTGGGGTGATGGATACATTCTGTATCTATTACATATATAAGTAACCCTCAACCAACACAGGTGAACTGCACAGGTCCTCTTACACCTGGATTTTTTTGATAAATACATACTATGACATGACCCATGGTTTTTGAATCCACAGATGTGAAACTGAGGCTACAGAGGGCTGCCTGTAAGGTATACACATAATTTTTGACTACATGGAGGGTTAATGCTTGTTTGCTTTCAAATATCTAAGTTTTCTAAAGGGAATAGTGTTCAGACATATAAATTGTTACTTTCATCTCCACTTGCCTACCTCCCATCTTCATGTTGATATCTAAGAGATGCCTCAAGCTCGGGCTTGTCACTTCCTGTCGTGACTTGTCACTTCCCGTTGGTTCCTCGGGGGCCTCCCCATAGTGTCACTGCTTCTCGTTTCTAGTCTCGTTCACCCACATAGTTGTCACTGCTTCTCGTTTCTCAGGCCCAAACAATAGTGTCATTCTCGGCTACTTCCCTTCCACCAACTCCAAGAAGATATAAATTAAATAGGGTAAAAATAAAGTTTCTTTCAAATGTATGTAGTCTTACCCATATATAAGAACATGTTTTATTACACTACTAGTACCAGTCAGCAGTGAAGTGGATTTTAAGTCAATGGTGCTTTATTAACTGCCCATGTGCTGCTGCTGCTGCTAAGTTGCTTCAGTCGTGTCCGACTCTATACGGCCCCATATATTGCAGCCCACCAGCCTCTCCCGTCACTGGGATTCTTGTGGCAAGAATACTGGAGTGGGTTGCCATTCCCTTCTCCAATGCATGAAAGTGAAAAGTGAACGTGAAGTCGTTCAGTCGTGTCCGACTCCTACCGACCCCATAGACAGTAGCCTACCAGGCTCCTCCATCCATGGGATTTTTCAGGCAAGAGTACTGGAGTGGGTTGCCATTGCCTTCTCCGAACTGCCCATGAAGATGGAATAAAATCAGTCCAACAAAAGTCAGTTCCAAGCGAATAGTGGATCTAAATGGGAAGGTAAGAAAACCTGGAAGAAGACATAGGGGAATATCTTCATGATCTCAGGTAGGCAAAAGTCCAAGGACAGGAAATCGTGTCTACTTTGTTCATGCCTCAACTCCAGTGTAGAGGCCCAGTATTAACAGAAGGAACATAAAGGAAACTTCAACACCTTCTGGAGAAATCTACACACATGCAAGTACTTGAGTCATTGTGAAGATGTTCATTGTGAAGTGTTCTTAATGATCAGATCGAATGTTAGAAATGTCACTCATTAGTCTAACATCTAATGCAATCCTAATTAAATAACATTCAGACTGATTTTCAGGATCAACTGAGTTTAAGCGTCACACAGAAAAACTGAGCAAGAATACCTCAGGAAACAGCTGAGGGGAAAAAAAAATCAGGTCATGTGACGAGGTGTGATAAGACCTATCATGAGATTAGACAGATTTTAAAGCCCTTATTATCATCATTTTGTTGAAGAATCCAGGCCACTGTGTAGTACAAGGTGCATTACTGGCTCATGAACCACCACAAAAAATACTGCCAATTATTAAGGTTCTGACTTGTTAGGTGCCTCCCAATTCAGAGATCTCAGGAGTGTGAAGACACGTGTGCCTTGGACTGGCCTTGATGCATGGATTCTCAGAGAAATGAAGAGAACAATGAAAAAGCCAGATACAGACTCCCCAAAATTCATAATTTAAGCAGAAGATTAACATAATATTTCAGATAGCTGGGGAAAGGGAGATCTTTTTTTGACTGATAGTGAGAAAACTAGGTAGTCATCTAGGAAAAGATATTCTTGTCTCACACTTTATACACAGACACACACACCCAACAGCTGGCCCACAGGTGTGCAACCAAAAGCCAAGAGACAAAGTTGTGTAGAAGCCAAGGGATAACAATTATTACATCCTCAGAATAGGAAGCCCTTTCTAAATATGTGAAGAGTCTACAAGCCTCAAAAACTGATAATCTGACTGCATAAAAATGAAGCCCAGTGGTGAGGCCAACCCTGTCCCAGAACTGGAGTGAAAATCCAAAAGATAAGATTGGACATAGCCTAGCCCCTAGCCCCAACCCACAGAGTCCCCATTCTCCCCAGAACCCCACCCACATGGCTGGTGTTGTTCCAATTTATATGGGACCTCAGTCAGTTCCTAGAAGAAGATGGTCAGTTTATATAGAAAGCAGGTTGAGTGGTGTCCCTGAAAGATTTGTGGCCCTGAAACTGTGAAGGGATCTTGTCTGAGAAAAGGATCTTTGAGACCTGCTCCACAAAGGGCTGCTACAAACCATAGATTTGTTAAAGAAATTTTTTTTCAAGGGAATGATGTGTGAAAGGCATTAAATCAAGACTCAATAAACAAAGACATTCCTGCACTTAGTGCAGCCTAGGAGGATGCCTCGGTGCCCCCTACCCACTGACCTCACAGAACAGGGTCATTCAGCATTGCAACATCGAAATCTCTTGGACCTGGCCTGTGCGCTACCTCCTCTGATGTCCTACAAGCTCTTCTGCTTTTAAGGGGCTCTTAAAGTAACAGCGCTATTGAGATAAAATTCACATTAACATGCAATTCATCCAGAGCTTACAACTCAGTGGCTTTTATTATATTCAAAAATAGGCATTAAACTATGCAATTTCAGAAACTTTCATCAGTGGTTGGGAGTTCACCTTGCAATTCAGGGGGCTCAGGAACTGGAATCCCACATGCCATGAAGCAACTGGGTCTACACCCCACAACTACTGAGGCCTGCACACTCTGGAGACCATACGACAAAACTGGAGGGTCTGTACACCACAGCAAGTGGTCTGGCAAAATGCAGTGAAGATCTAACATGTAGCAACTAAGACTCGACAAAACCAAATACTTAAAAAAAGAAATAGCATACTTAAGAGTGTATTTAATATTTTTATAGAAAGATTTTTAACTTCTAAGGTTGCTCTACAATTTTCAGAAGGTTCACACATGATTTCACCTAATCTCCTAGATTCCCATAATAATGTTTTTTTCTCCCCCCACCCCTATATTGTTCTTCTCACCACTATATTTTATAGATATATAAAACTGTGAACTGTGACAAATAAATGCAAAAAACCCCCACAAATTGATGTAGTGTGCCATCCTGACCGGGCAGGGTGATCCTTGACTTCCCTACTCATTAGTGAGGCTGAATATCTTTAACTTGCTGGACATTTGTGTGTCTTTGGAGAAATGTCTATTTAACTTCTTTGCGCATGTTCTAAACAGGTTGTTTATGTTCAGTTTTAGGAGTTCTCAATGTTAAAGGTATAAATCCCTAATAAGATGTGGTTTTATCACACTAGACTTAATGTTGGGGTTGCTCAGCATGGTCGGTGGTCATTGTGGACTCAGCCCCTCCTCTGTGCTCACATTCCCTGTCCTCAAAGAAACATGCATGGTTCACTACAGAGAACCCTCTGAGGGCACTTCTGTATACTAGAAACTGGTAATGGCCAAATGCGAGAAGAAGACACAGAAAAGGAAACCTGCCTCTGGGGTGCTCCACAAATTGCCAAAGCTCTGAAGTCCTTGCTACTTGGGATTTTGAAAAATGCTTCTGAATATGTAAAGGGAGAGAGGAGGCCCATTGGGCTATTTTTGCTCCATTGGGAAAGTAAGTTGGATCCCTGCCTCACAAAACACCACCGAAGCATTTAGGCCCACACTAAGAACCAACACTTGAAAGGAAAACTTGACACATTTTACAACAATTTTTGATGAGTGAGTATCTTTTTAATTGAGGTATTATGGATTTTTAAAGATTTGTTAGTTTAAGGTGTGATAGCAAAGTGATTCAGGGATTCAGTGTCTCAAGTGCTTCCTTGGGCAAAATTCACTCCACATGAGGGTCCCCTGGGCCATGTCCCATACGCAGAACAGGCAATAATCCTGAAAACACAGAGCAGCTTGTGGTGGTGCTCGTGGGTCTTTTTTGACTGAATCAATTATTCTAACATGACACACAAAAGAAGCCTAGATGCTAGGGGGCGGATCCCCGAACCTATCTTCAAACAGGAGGCCTTGCTCCCTTGAATATGGGTGCATGAAATTGCGCTTGGAAGGGAAGAGGTGTGTCATGAATATTTTGTCTGCAGAGGACAAAGCAGTGTGCAGAGAGGATGCACACGGTGGTCCCAGGACACTGAGCACATGGAGACAGTAACTGGATTCTCCCCAAGTCCTGCTCTTGGGGCATTGCACTGTCTTCACCCCTGATATACGGTGAGGCGCTCACACGTGTCCTGGAGAGTATGGTCACACGACCTGGATCTGTCCAATGAGTGTGTCCCATCCTCCCTGGCCACCTTGATGGGCTCAGGACTGGGGCGGTAACCAATCGGGGCCCAGGGCTGGGACTCACGCTAGAATGAATGGAAAGAGGAGCTCTGGGTCTGCTGGAAAGGGCGGGGCCGGTGAGGTCAGTCTATAGCACTGGGAGGGGCGTGAGGTCTGCCTGGGGCAGTTGGTAACCTTCCTGCTCCCGTCAGGGCAGAGCCACCAGCCTGGTGGCTGAGGATGAGGGCGCTGCTGAGCCCAGGGGTTGAGAGCGCCGGTTCCTGCTGTGGTCCCGGAGCTCCACCTAAGACCTGAGGGAAGCCGTCTGCCTGTGAGTCCTCCTGCTAATCTGTGAGCTTGTTTGAGCCTCCCTGGGTTTTCTGTCCAGCGGGCTAAGTGGAGACCCTGGAAATGCTAGTGTGTGGGTTTTGGCTGGCTTCAAGGAAGAAATGCCAGATGACACTGGGAGACTCCAGTCTAATCTGGATTCAGGTGATATCTCTTGAAAGTGAAGTGAAAAGTCCCTCAGTTGTGTCCGATTCTTTATGACCCCATAGACTTATATGATCCATGGAATTCTTCAGGCAAGAATACTGGAGTGGGCAGCCTTTCCCTTCTCCAGGGGATCTTCCAAACTTTGGACTGGGTAGCCTATCCCTTCTGCAGCGGATCAGGATTCCTGACCCAGGAATCATACCGGGGTCTCCTGCAATGCACGAGGATTCTTCACCAGCTGAGGTATCAAAGAAGCCCAACATCTCTTAAGACCAGCTACTAATTGTAGGATTACCCTAAAGAGTCTTCTCAGGTTTAAGGTAGCAAACTGCTAAGGTAGCAATCAATGTCCTTATTATAGAGGACAAAACTGGGGCTCTAAGAAGGGGGCAACTCAGCTATAGCAAGGAAGTGTGTACCCAGACAACCCCCCGCCCCAGATCCTGCTGTTAGAACTCAGGGAGGCCACATGGTGGGGCTTGTTCGTGTGACAGGGGCTAAGGCACCCAGCCCACACTGGGTGCTGTGGGGACCTGACTTGGTAACTGCCATCCGGCAGCTCTGAGACTCATTTGGACTGTAGTTTGCACTGAAGAGAGGAAGGGCATCTCCCTTCATCCACCCGACCACACCCTCCGGGTACTCCCACACCCTGCCCCCTTTCTCTTGCTTTGTGAGTTAATTAGAGTCATGCTCATGGGACCACATTGGCTGTCCACTGTTCACCGGCTACCAACTGCAGCTGCTACAGCAGAGGCCAAGAGCCTTTGCCCCTGAGTACCTCTCTTTCCTTTGCACCATCGGGGCCCTCCTCCACACTTGCACACCAGAGGCCTTTTCTGAGACATGCAGGGACCCTCCTTCAGTTTGCAACAGGTTGTATCCACCAATGTCCTTTCAATGCCTCCCTTGAAACTCAGCTCATGAGCTCCTCTGCCTGCATTGTGGCCCACCTGGCTGCCACGGGAGGGACAGAGCTGACTGTGAAGCCAAAGCTCAGACCTGACAGCTGGGAATCTGTGTACAAAGGACCTGATTATTCAGGCTGTAAAGGCTGTAGTAGGCTCCAGGGGTCCAGAACTAGGGCTCGGGCCAAAGTGACTCCACAGGCAAACGTTTTGATGCCTGGGGAGGCTTCTGGTTATAGTGGCGCTGGGGCGAGTTTCTTGAGGTTCTGAAGGCCCACTGTGTGCAGGTTCACGGTGCATAGAGAAGAGAAGACGGAGTCTATGCTGGAGGTGGTCGCAGCTCATGGATGAGCCAGACAGGCAGGCAGGTCCCGAAAGCACCTGAGCTGCCTTCCTGAGGGAGCGGTGTGGGGGCAGAGGAAGAGAAGCAGGTCCGCTCCCTCGTGTGGTGCCCGGGGCAGGTTGTCACCAGACTAAACACCTACCATGGTGATGACCATCGCTGCCGTCTGCAAAGGGTGTACACTGGCGTGTGTCTTCATCTGAGCGGTCAGGCTGTCTCTAAAGTGCACTGGCCGTGGGCATGGCCTGTCCTTGGACCTTCACATGTTTCTTCTCTTCCTTCCTGAACATTCATTTCCAAGAGGGTTTTTGGGCTGTAGGATGTTGGGTTTTCTCTAGCTTTGTCCAATGAGGATTGCTTTTCTGTTGTTGGTGTGGTTCGTTTTTCCAGCTCTCTTTCTTGGCTTATTCTGGGAATTTGTTTGTGCCAGAGAAAGAGCTCAGCATCTCCCTTCTGGCTGATATGTCACACTCACAACAGCAATGCCTACCAGGAGATTCTGACCACATTTGCCGAAAGGGCTTCGTTTTGCAGATGACATCTTGAAAGTACCTACACTGTCCTTTCAGATATCCAAAGGCTACCTCAAAAGAAATAAAAACAAGAATTCTCAAGTTTAGTCTTCCAATATGTGGAGAGTCAGAAAAATCCCCTGGAGAAGGGAAAAGCTACCCACTCCAGTATTCTGGCCTAGATAATCCATGGACTGTAAAATCCATGGGGTTGCAAAGTGTCTAACAAGACTAAGCGACTATACCTTTCACTTTCAGTCAGAAAAAAATCCGGTTTTCTATCATTTCAGTGATTGGCATTGATTGTGGACACCCAAAGAATGGGGAGAAATGGAGAAAGAAGCAGACTAAATGTTGTCAGGTGGGGGAGGAGGAGGAACGGGGAGTGCTTGACATGAATCCCGGCTTTGCTGAGAAGTGGGGGAGATAGAATGAGAGGGTCTGAATGTAGACAGTGGTGATGGTTATGCAGCATTGTGAAGGCCTTAAGATTCCCAGGTTGCATAATTAAAGTCAAATTTATTAAAAAAAAAAAAAAAACTCAACAGAAAAAATACATAAATTAATTAAAAATGTAAAACATCACAAGAAAACTAAACACAAACCAGATTAAAATAAGCTCAGGTGAAGGGAACTCAATTTCCCCTGGGTGGGGGAGCGAGTTGATGGCATCCATGGAAATCAGACAGGAATGGAGGCTGCAGAGCCAACTGTGCTCCTCGACGAGGTGTTTCTAGAAAGGGATCTGGGTCTCTGTCCAGAGCAGGGGCCTGTTCTCCCTGCAGGAGTGGGTGAGTCATCGTGGGCATCTGGGTCTCGGGCAGGAGCCAGGGCAGGCTCTCCCCGCAGAGGTGGTAACTCACCCCCAGACTCAGGTTCTCCTGCCAAAGCCCGAGCAGGTACAGGTGCAGGTGGAGGGGGAAGTTCTTGCTGAGGGGGTGGAACATCGGTGCCTGGGGCTGGGGGTCTTGCAGGCACAGAGCTTTGATCTTCTTAGGGTGCTGGCCAGTACCCAGCTGGCCCGGTGTCTTTGGGAGGGGAACTCTCAGGTCTCGATCTCCCCTCAGTGGATCCCTGGGTCCTGCACCTGGAGCAACCACCTCTGTAGGGACAAGTCTTGGAAGTGGAGCCTGGTTGAATTTGAAGGTCAGAGCTAGAGCTGGGAGAAAAGAAAAGTTTGCCCACAGGCCAGCCTTGCCATGTGCCTAACTGGGCACTAAAGCTTCCTAGAGTCCCAAAGAATACCCAGTCGAGGAGTCTTCTCTGCAGTCTATAAGATAGGTGGTGTGAGGGCAGCCTTTGCTCCAGGCCCAGCCCCAGCTCTGGGGGACTCCTCCCTGTTTGGCTCAGCACCCGCTCCCCACACACATGCACAGCCCCAGCCTCCTCACCTGTGTGCTCTGCCGTGCTGGGCTCCAGGTCCTCCTGCTGCCTCGGAGGCAGGGGTTCTCGTGGCTCTGGGTTGGAGCCGGATGTGCTGAGCTCCGTGGGAGCCTGAGACTGGGCCCCGGGGTGTGTCCTGGGTGGTGTCTGGGCCACAGGCCTTCCCTCCTTCCTCTTCATTCCCAGTTGGGCTGACCCCTCCGTGGGCACACTCACCTGGCGCCTGCACTGGGGCTCACAGGCAGGGGAGTGGTGGTCCAACCCTTCCCTCGGGGAGGTGGACGAGGTGTCCCCCTCATCCGCCACATCCAGTGGGAAGCTCTGCAATGACAGTGACCATCAGCCAGCCCTGCTTGGAGTTTTCTAAGCTGGGCCTGGCCAGTATGGCTGCTGCTTCTGCCCGCTCGAACTTCTGCTCCCAGCAGACATGTGTCTGCTCAGATACCCACCCAGGAGGAAGGAGACCCACCTGAGGGCGTGAGGTCAGCCTGAGCAGCTGGCCCTGCCTGAACTCTCCCCATTCTGCCCAGCCTGCTCTCCCCTGGGTTGTAGACACAACCGGTCCACAGGCTTCTGACCCACATCCGCCTGGGCTTGCTTGAGGTAGACACACCCCGAGAAACGCCCATCCACACACACAGGGAAAGGACTCAGGGTTACCTGGGTGGGATGGGAGAGGGCACCTGGCCTGGCCTGGGGCTCCCATGTTACCTTCCTATTCCTTCGGGCAAAGGGACAGAGGCCTCTCGGGCGGGCCCTGAGCCAGCGTCGAGCACGTTCCCACACACTCTGCCTGGGAGTTTTCCCGAGGCACCGGCATCTGGGCAGGGGCAAACAGCAGAACATCTTGGCAGCGAGCGATCTGGCTGGGGGCTCCTCTCCACTGTGGAGGCCTGGATACCCACGTGCCGGGTTCTGTTGGCTTCTGTTGCCGGGAAGTGACATCATTTCCTGGGTTCTTACTGAGGTCCCTTACACAAAGCTCTCCAAGGGAACCTCTGGGTTTCTGACTGTTCACCCTCCCCCTTAGGCCATATGCAGGCACAGTGACACCCACACCGCCCACCCCACAGCCTTGAAAGGCCTGGGTGCAACCAGGGCCTGAGCTCTGAGGACACAGCTGCTTTCAGACCAGGCCCCTTCTTCTCATTTGTGATGTGGCCCTGGACAAGCCATGTGCCCCTCAGGGTTTCCCTAGTCTCTCCCTCTGCAGAATAGGGGTCATTCTCCCATCTACTGCCTAGGACTGTTGGCCTACAAGACCTCCATGCCTTTCAACCCGGGGCTGGTATCACATGGAGCTTGTGCACTGGGACTTCCCAAAGGAAGGATTCAATACAGGGCTAACCTAGCATAGAATGGGGCAGAAACAGGCCAGGATGGGCTCTGGGACCTAGGAAAAGGCACTCCCCTTCCTGCCTATTTCGAGACCCCACCCCCGCAGTGGAGGACTGAAAGGAAGGCTCCAAGGTCACCTTCTCTTATACAAAAGAGGGCCCAACTTTCTGGTCCTCTTTTTCCACTGAGATTCTGGTTCAAGTGCCCCATCTCAGCTTCTGTGGGTGGCTGAGCTTATAATGGCTCCCTGCAGTCTTGTATTTAACCTTGGGTCATTTTCCCCCTTCTGGCGTGGATGGACACTGTCATTGCTTCTAACTTCCAGATAGATTTATGAAAAGTCTGTAAAATCTACTCATTTCCTCTCTTTTGTTCAGTGTCTCTCTCTAGATGTTTCTCTTTCTTTTCCTTTCTGAATTCAGCCTATGTCTTCCTCTTTGTCTTTCTCTCTGTCTCGCCTGTGGATGGATGGATGCCTTTGAATGCACATATATATTGTGAGCTTAGGGTTAGGTTTTAGGGACAGGTTAGAGTGAGATAACGGAGAAGGCAGTGGCACCCCACTCCAGTCCTCTTGCCTGGAAAATCCCATGGACAGAGGAGCCTGGTAGGCTGCAGTCCATGGGGTTGCAAAGAGTTGGACACGACTGAGCGACTGTACTTTCACTTTTCACTTTCATGCATTGGAGAAGGAAATGGCAACCCACTCCAGTGTCTTGTCAGGAGAATCCCAGGGACGGGGGAGCCTTGTGGGCTGCTGTCTGTGGGGTCGCACAGAGTCGGACATGACTGAAGTGACTTAGCGGTAGCAGCGGTAGCAGTAGAGTAAGATAAAGGGTTTAGGTTGGAGTTGGTCTTGGGGGGAAGGGACAGGGTGGTGTGTTTTTTCTTGGAGACTTGAGTGCTGTTTGTTCTTAGTGCATTTTACATATGAACCGCTTATCAGATACATCACTTGCAAGTAGTCTCTCATGTTCAGTTGACTATCTTTTGGATTTGTGAATGTTTAGCTTTTCCATTGCAAAGCTGTTCAATTGGATGGAAACCCATTGGTGTACCTTGTTTTCCTGTTTCCCTTACTTGAAGAGAGACCCATTTCTGCTTCTGCCCACCAAATGGGAAGGAGATTCTGATGTTCAGGAGCCTACGACCTATGCTTTTTTCTAGAAATCTCATAACATCGGTCTTTGGGTTGATGTGTTTCACTGATGTTCAGGTGGTACGAGATAAAAACCAATAGAATTTTTTGGATGTAGCTGTCTGATTTTTCCATGGACATTTACTGAAGACACCTTCTTGTTCCCATTTGTATAGTCTCCCCTTCTTTGTCACAGATGAGTTGACCATGGATACTGGAATTTGTTTCTGGACTCTCAGCTTGACATTTCTCCAAAGACACACAAATGTCCAACAAGGTTTAGATGCTCAGCCTCACTAATCACTAGAGGAGACAAGGATCACCATCCCTCATTAGGATGGCATGCTGCATAAGTTGTGTTATTTTGTGTGTTATTTTTTCAAAGTTCATGATTTTTCAGAGATATAGTTATTTATGGTACTGTGGAAGCATTGGAAACATGCTATCAGTATGAAGAGATGACTGATTTTAAAACTAATAGTGTTTAAATATGTATAACTGAGTATTTTATACCTTGTTTGATAAAGCAAAAAGTATTTAAACTGAAGTTGATCATTTTTTATGGATATTAAAGTATATAGCCATAAAGTTTCACTTTTTAATATCTTCAAAGGAAAAAAGGTAAATTTTTGTTTCCTATAATGTTGTTCTATGAAGGTCAGTCTAAAGGGTTTATTTAAAGCTTGTTCAGATGTATTCATAGCAGTGAAAATGCTGTTAACACCAGAAATGTTTTTCTATGATAGAAAGTCAAGCTGGCCTGTCTTTCTCAATAGCTTTTAATTTTGTGTTTACTACATCGTGTTTCTTTTTAATTTTTTTAATTGGAGAATAATTACTTTACAGTCTTGTGTTTCTGCCATACATCAGCATGACTCAGCCACAGCTATACATATGTCCCCTTGCTGCTGAAACTCCCCCACTTCTCCCTGCCCATCCCAGCCCTCCAGGTTGTCACAGAGCACTAGGTTGAGCTCCCTCTGTCGCAGAGCAAATTCCCACTTGCTCTGGTTTTACATAAGCTCATTTATATGTCTCCATGCTATTCTCTCAGTTGGTCTCACCCTCTCTTCCCCAACTATGTCCACAAGTCTGTAGCCTGTTCTCTATGTCTGCGCCTCCATCTCTGCCTTACAAATAGGTTCATCAGTAACATCTTTCTAGATTACACACCCATGCATTAATATACATTTGCCTTTCTCTGACTTATATCCTTTTTTTTTTTGGTGGTACTTTTCTTAATACTTGACCTAATTTGCAATGAAACAGTAAAAGGATTTCATGGGACGAAAATGGCAACAACTGAGTGTTCCATTTTAGCCTAGCACTCCAGGCCCAAGTGAATCTAGGGTAAATTCATTTCTATGACAGCTTCTTTGATCACATTCACTACTTTTCCCTGTTGTCATGTGTACATTGTTCTGTTCCCTACATAATAATTACATGTGTCAACTACTGTCTGTCAGAAGTTGTATAGCAATGAGGAAATATGTTCATCATGCAGACACCCTCCAAAAGGTGTATGTAATAAGAATACATTTTGTAATGAATTTCATGCCCTGAAAATATATTTATTTATTGAAAAAGTGACATTACTATGGGTTATAGATAGGTTTTCAGTGAAGGTGGGCTAGGCTAACAGCTAGGATGCCATCTTTCCTTAAAATGCAGAATTAAATATAAAAGGAACACATAATGGAGAAAAAAAAAAAAGACAGTCTCTTCAGTAAATGGTATTGAGAGAACTGGTCATTGACTTTTAGAGATGGGGAAACTGAAATTCAAGCAGACTTGTTGGGCACCAGGGCATCGTCTGGACCAGTCTCTCACCTTCCTGACCTGGCAGGTGCTCATCCACTTCCCGACATGCAGCACAGCTGTAACCCAGCCTGTAGGGGTGCACTGGCTCATCCAGATCTTGCCCCTGAATAGAGGCTCCCAAGGCCAGCCTGGCTGTCAGGGACTGAAACAGCCTGCTGGACTCAAGGTTGGGATGGCAGTTGAGTGTTGCCAAATGAATGGGAGGGGAGAATAGAGCAGGCTATGACTGAAGTCCAAGGTTCCACCATCCTGGTGGGAAATGTGTTGTCCTAGACTCCAAACTTTCACGACATACACTCCATCTGTGGTCTGTGGCTCAGACTTCAGCCTTTCAGGTGGGTCATTTGGGTGACCCTGACTTGAGCAGACACAGCTCTGTGGCCCTGCCATTAGCCGTCACATCCCTGTTGGCCAGAAAGGCAGCTGGACTGAAGGACATGTGAGCTCGGATCACACCCTGGGGAGTGGGAGCACCAGGGCTGCCTTTGCATTCCTTCCATTTTATTACAGTTTCCAAGTGTCTAGTTAGGAAGAGTGAAGTTCACCCAATTTTTTTGTGGTGGAATCTAGACAGGGGCAAGGTAGGAATTTTTCTTAGGGTAGACATGTCTATGGAGAAGACAATGGCAACCCACTCCAGTACTCTTGCCTGGAAAATCCTATGGACAGAGGAGCCTGGTAGGCTGCAGTCCATGGGGTCGCTAAGAGTCGGGCATGACTGAGAGACTTTACTTTCACTTTTCACTTTCATGCATTGGAGAAGGAAATGGCAACCCATTCCAGTATTCTTGCCTGGAGAATCCCAGGGACAGAGGAGCCTAGTGGGCTGCCGTCTATGGGGTCGCACAGATTTGGACACGACTCAAGTGATTTAGCAGCTTTTTCATCGAACTTGCATCTTCAAACACAAGCCCTTCCACGGACTTCACATAATTAACATTTTTTTTTATATTTTTTTTTTTTTTTTTTTTTTTTTTTTTTTTTCTTTTTTTTTTTTTTTTTTCCTTTGTGTTTTTTTTTGGGGGGGGGGGGGGGGGGGGGGGGGGATTTTTTTTTTTTTTTTTTTTTTTTTTTTTTTTTTTTTTTTTTTTTTTTTTTTTTTTTTTTTTTTTTTTTTTTTTATATTTTTTTTTTTTTTTTTTTTTTTTTATTTTTTTTTTTTTTCCTTGTTTTTGTGTACACTTGGCCTGCAGCACACCAGACCTCCTAATCCTTCACCAACTCCCAGGGATTATTCAAAGTCATATCCATTGAGTTGGTCATGCTATCCAACCTCTCATCCTCTGTCACCCCCTTCTCCCACCATCAGTCTTTCCCAGCATCAAGGTCATTCAGATGAGTCAGTTCTTCTCATCAGGTGGCCAAAGTATTGGAGTTTCAGCTTCAGCATCAGTCCTTCCAGTGAATATTCAGGACTGATTTCCCTTAGGATGGACTGGTTTGATCTCTTTGCTGTCCAAGGGACTCTCAAGAGCCTTCTCCAACACCACAGTTCAAAAGCATAAATTCTTTGGGGCTCAGTTTTCTTTATAGTCCAACTCTCACATCCATACATGACTACTGGAAAAACCATAGCTTTGACTAGATGGACCTTTGTTGGCAAAGTAATGTCTCTGCTTTTTAATATGCTGTCTAGGTTGGTCATAACTTTTCTTCCTAGGAGTAAGCATCTTTTAATTTCCTGGCTGCTGTCACAATCTGCAGTGATTCTGCAGTCCAAATTAATAAAGTTTCTCACTTTTTCCACTGTTTCCCTATCTATATGCTATGGAGTGATGGGACCATATGTCATGATATTTGTTTTTTTAAATGTTCAGTTTCAAGCCAACTTTTCTCTCTTTTTCCTTCATCAAGAGGCTCTTCAGTTCCTCTTTGCTTTCTGTCATAAGGGTGGTGTTATCTGCATATCTGAGGTGATTGATATTTCTCTTAGCAATCTTGATTCCAGCTTGTGCTTCATCCCGTCCAGCATTTCTCATGATGTACTCTGCATATCAGTTAAAGAAAGAGAATGATAATATACAGCCTTGACTTACTCCTTTCCCAATTTGGAACCAGTCTGTCGTTCCATGTCCAGGTCTAACTGTTGCTTCTCGACCTGCATACAGATTTCTCAGGACGTAGGTCAGGTGCTCTGGTATTCCCGTCTCTTTCAGAATTTTCCATAGTTTATTGTGATCCACACAGTCAAAGGCTTTGGTGTAGTCAATTAAGCAGAGGTAGATGTTTTTCTGGAACTCTCTTCCTTTTCTGATGATCCAAGGGATGCTGGAACTTTGATCTCTGGTTCCTCTGCCTTTTCTAACTACAGCTTGAACATCTGGAAGTACACAGTTCATTTACTCATAACCTGGCTTGGAGCCTTTTTAGCATTACATTGCTAACATGTGAGATGAGTGCAATTGTGTGGTAGTTTGAGCATTCTTTGGCATTGCCTTTCTTTGGGATTGGAATGAAAACACCTTTTCCAGCCCTGTGGCCACTGCTGAGTTTTCCAAATTTGCTGCATATTGAGTGCAGCACTTTCACAGCATCATCTTTTAGGATTTGAAATAGCACAACTGGAATTCCATCACATCCACTTGCTTTGTTCATAGTGATGCTTCCTAAGGCCCACTTGACTTCGAATTCCAGGATGTCTGGCTCTACATGAGTGATCACACCATGGTGATTATCTGGGGTTGTGAAGATCTTTTTTGCATAATTCTTCTGTATATTCTTTCCACCTCTTCTTAATATCTTCTACTTCTGTTAGGTCCATACAATTTCTGTCTTTTATTGTGCCTACCTTAGTATGAGAAGTTCCCTTAGTGTCTCTAATTTTCTTGGAGCTATCTCTAGTCTTTCGTATTCTTGTTTTCCTCTATTTCTTTTCATTGATCACTGAGGAAGGCTTTCTTCTCTCTCCTTCCTATTCTTTGGAACTCTGCATCAAATGGGTATATCTTTCTTTTTTTCTTTGCCTTTCGCTTCTTTTCTTTTCATAGCTATTTGTATGGCCTCTTCAGACAGCCAGTTTGCCTTTTTACATTTCTTTTTCTTGGGGATGATCTTGATCATGCTTCCTGTACAATGTCAGCAACTTCTGTCCACAGTTTTTCAGGTACTCTGTCTACCAGATCTAATCCATTGCATCTATTTGTCACTTCCACTGTGTGATTGTAAGGGATATGATTTAGGTCATACCTGAATGGTCTATTGGTTTTCCCTACTTTCTTCAACTGAAATCTGAATTTGGCAATAAGGAGTTCATGACCTGAGCTACAGTCAGCTCCCAGTCTTGTTTTTGCTGACTGTATAGAACTTCGCCATCGTTGGCTGCAAAGAATATAATCAGTCTGATTTTGATATTGACCATCTGGTTACGTCCATGTGTAGAGTCGTCTCTGGTGTTGTTAGAAGAGGGTGTGTGCTATGACCAGTGTGTTCTCTTGGGGAAACTCTGTTAGCCTATGCTCTGCTTCATTCTGTATTCTAATGTCAAATTAGCCTGTTGCTCCAGCTATTTCTTGATAAATTAGGGTGTGTGAGTGCAAAGTCACTTCATTCGTGTCCCACTCTGTCTGACCCTATGTACTGTAGCCTTTCAGGCTTCTCTGTCCATGGTATTCTCCAGGCAAGAATACTGGAGTGGATTGCTATGCCCTCCTCCAGGGGATCTTCCTGACCCACATACAGCCACCTGTGAAGCCACACAAATTAGGGGGGGTCATATGTATTTTCATTTTGTAATCTATAGCTCTGTACTGCTAAAAGACTCTTAGTTCTGGAAGGATCTCTTTTGTATTGAAATGTTTCTGTGATGAGCTGTGAATGATACCGGGATTCTTGGCCTCCGGAGATGAGGAAATTGATCCGGTGCCAGTGATGAGGCTTGAATTCTCAGAGCTTTTTGTACAATAAAATTTTATTAAAGTATAAAAAAGATAGATAAAGCTTCTGACATAGAAATCAGAAGTCTAAGTTTTTAGCCTATAATTCTTTCTTCTCATATCATGAACCTTACAAATTCATCTAAAGGGAAAATGTATAATCTTGTACTGAAATTCCATGACAAAGGTAATCAATATCTCATCTAAGATTTATTGATCACTACTGTTTCTGCAGGGCTTCCCTGCTGGCTCAGTGTTGTAAACAATCCACCTGGCAGAGAGGAAGACACTGGAACCCACCAAAAAAAGATACCCCATATCAAAGGACAAAGGAGAAGCCACAGCAAAACGCTAAGAGGGAAACAATTACAATAAAATAAAATCCTAAACCTGCTGGGTAGGCGTCTCACACACTGGAGAACAATAATATCAAGGAAGCTCTTGCACTGTAGTGAAGGTTTTAGGCCCCATGGACAGAGGAATGGGTAAAGATGTGGTATATATATATATATATATATATATATATATATACTACATACATACACACAATGGAATATTACTCAGCCATTAAAAAGAATGAAATAAGCCCATTTGCAGCTACATGGATGGACCTAGAGAGTGTCATATTGAGTGAAGTAAGTCAGACAGAGAAGGAGGAATATCATATGAAAACCTTCTTACATGTCTAAAAAGAAATAATACAAATGAACTTATAAAACAAAAAATGACTCACAGAGTTAGAAAACAAACTCATGGTTGCCAGGGGGAAGGGATAGTTAGGACTCTGGCAAGGTCATGTACACACTGTTATACTTAAAATGGATAACCAACAAAAACCTAATGTATAGCACACGGAACTCTGCTCAATTTTATGTGCTAGCCTGGATGGGTCTCAGAGGGGTTTGGGGGAGAATGGGTATAGGCATATGTATGGCTGAGTCCCTTTACTGTTCACCTGAAACTATTACAACATTGCTAATCGACCATGAAGTTACGCAGTCACGTCAGACGCTCTGTGACCCCATGGACTATGTAGGCCACCAGGCTCCTCTGTCCATGGAATTTTCTAGGTAAGAATACTGGTGTCGGTTGCCATTCCCTTCTCCAGGGCATTTTCCTGATCCAGGTATCAAACCCAGGTGTCCTGTATTGTTTATTGTCTGTCTTTCCTTCTAGAAAATAAGCTCAACAAGGACATCAACCGTGTATTTTTCTTGTTCACTGTTTGCCTCCCAGAACTTAAAATAGTGACTGTACATTGTACAATTTCAGTAAGCTTTTATTGGATGAAAACCCCCACCTTAATGTATGGGTACTATCCAACTGACTAAAATTTTACTGAGTACCTATGATGTGTCACGGAGAAGGCAATGGCACCCCACTCCAGTACTGTTGCCCAGAAAATCCCATGGATGGAGGAGCCAGGTAGGCTGTAGTCCATGGGGTCGCTGGGAGTCGGACACGACTGAGAGACTTCACTTTCACTTTCCACTTTCATGCATTGGAGAAGGAAATGGCAATCCACTCCAGTGTTCTTGCCTGGAGAATCCCATGGACGGAGAAGCCTGGTAGGCTGCAGTCCATGGGGTTGCACAGAGTTGGACACGACTGAAGCGACTTAGTAGTAGTAGTATGATGTGTCCTGTGCTAGTAAAGTGCAGTGATAGAGTGGTTATCATCTGTGATTTTACAGAGCTAACAATCACCGATAAAATTTCAGACAATTTTCTACTGAACAGGAATATTTTATTATTGATAAAATGTTACGTGATTACATTAAGATTCGACATAATTTAGTTCATTTAGCAACACTTTATAACAAAAGTTTATCTTCAAAATGCTGTACTCTTACCCTAAGATCCCAAATATTTCACGAACTACTTCAATTACTTTTAAAACCATCCCTGTTCCTCCATCTTGGATTAAGTGATGTCAGCAATAGTAGTAGACTGAATATATCCTAACTAATCTCTACTTTCAAATTTCTCCCAGGCACTCTCCTTTGATACTTTTCCACACATTTTCTCTTTAATTAAAAAATATACGTAGTTTAATCTCATTTTTTTAAAAAAACGTTGAGCACTTCTTCCCTATATATAATATGTTCATAGAGATAATCAGACCTTTTGAAGAATTACACACCAGTTCCCCTGATCATAGTAACTTTGCAGTATGCTGATATTACTCAAAGTCTGGCAGGCAGCTTCCAATTCTCCCTCACAAAACACATGGTAATAACGATGAAACACAGGACCTGGGTCACGGGATCCTAATGGACCAAATGGCTCAACACGCTTTTCCTTACCAGGATTTCCCTTCAAGTGCCAGGGAACCAGTAAGTCTTGAGAATGAAAAGAAGTCCTGTTAGTATGAATAGGCAACTTGGAATTAGCAACATTCCTTGAATTACATCCTCCATCTTGAAAGTCATTTATGGAGAAGACAGAATGTGCTGAGTCTTGATTGCTTACATTAGGCAACTGCTTCACAAGCAACTCTTGCACTGATGTATCATTGCTGATTTCCTCTTTCATGCCTTGGCTAGTTCTGTTTTCTCTAAGATACTTGGACTTCTTCTGATTATATTCTTGCTCCATAGCCCAAACATAGATGAGTGCCTTCCCACCAGGTCTTAGGAGTCGAACAAGTTCTTGGAGAGCTGCCACTCTACGCTCCTAGTGGAAAAAAACAAGAAAGAAATAAAACTGTATTGTCGTTTATCAGCCAGAAAGATATACAGAGAGGAAGTGGGAAATATGATTGACTACAGGACTGTTTTCAATTAAGATGGACAGCACAGAAAATCAAACATAAGACAAATCTTATATAAAAAAAAAAAAAAGGAAAAAAGAATTGTGTTCTGCAAAGAGAGTAAAAGGATAAATAGAAAAAAATTTTTTTTTCTTTCCAATAATAATACAGAGGCACAGAATGTGTTCTGTTTTGTTTTGAATTCAGTTAAGGTGCCAGTAACTCCAGCACAGAGGAATCTATGTTACTGCTTAGATCAGGAGAAAATGAGTGACACTCAGGAGTAATAAGATTTTTTTTTTCCTATAAAATATTAAATTCACTTATTTTAAAATTAGAAGCATAGTGACTAATTAAAAACATCAGCATACCACTATCAGTTAAATACTTGAGTTTTGAAAAAAAAAAGAATATGAAAAGAAGAAAAATAGAATGGGAAGAACATGAAACTCAGATCTTGGGAACGAGAGAAATAGCTGAGGACGCAAGATGGGAAACAGAGAAGAAGCTCAGAGGCTGAGAAGAGAGAACAAACCCTCAAGAGGCCTATAGCTGATCTCTTAAAGTCTCTTACAGCTCAAGTTCTGCAACTCTGTGTATCTGAAGAAAACATTTAAACATGAGTAAGACTCAGGCAGGAAAAACGCAGAAATATGCAGCAGTAAAGCACAGTCACAACAGACCTCTGTTTAAGAAAGAACAACTCCCATGTAGCTCATCTCCATTCCACAGGCTTTCTTTAAAAACTGGGGTACACTTTATGACATGGAAAGAAAGGAAAAGCTGAAATGGCATCCAAAATCAGTAAAATCTATGAACATTTCCTGTCACTTAGTATTATCCCAGAGGTCTTTGAGACTGCTGCTGATGCTGCTGCTAAGTCGCTTCAGTCGTGTCTGATTCTGTGCGACCCCATAGACGGCAGCCCCCCAGGCTTCCCCATCCCTGGGATTCTCCAGGCAAGAACACTGGAGTGGATTGCCATTTCCTTCTTTACAATACATGAAAGTAAAAAGTGTAAGTATAGTCGCCCAGTCATGTCCGACTCTTAGCGACCTCATGGACTGCAGCCTCCCAGGCTCCTCCGTCCATGGATTCTCCAGGCAAGAGTACTTCTCCGCTCTGAGACTACCTCAGTTCTTTTCATTCTTTTACTTTATTCTTCTCTCCAGCAGTTATTTCTACCATTTTATCTTCCAGCTCAATGATCCGTTCTTCTGCTTCAGATATTCTGCTATTGATTCCTTTTAGAGTATTTTTAATTTCATCAATTGTATTGTTTGCCTCTGTATGTTTATTCTTTAATCCTTCTAGGTCTTTGTTAATTGATTCTTGCATTTTCTCCATTCTATTTCCAAGGTTTCTGATCATCTTTATTATCATTATTCTGAATTCTTTTTCAAGTAGTTTGCCTATTTCCTCTTCATTTATGGACTTCTGTGTTTTTAGTTTATTCCTTCATTTGTGCAGTATTTCTCTGCCTCTTCATCATTTTTTTTCAAACTTATTGTGTTTGAAGTCTCCTTTCCCCTAGCTTCAAGGTTGAATTCTTTCTTCCTCTTGGTTTCTGCCTTCCTAAGGCTGGTCCAGTGGTTTGTATAAGCTTCCTAAAGGGTGAGATTTCTGTTGAGTTTTTTTTTTTTTTTTTTTCCCTCTGATGGGGCAAGGCTGAGTGAGGTGGAAATCCTGTCTGCTGATGATTGGGTTTGTATTTTTGTCGTTTGTAGTTTGGATGAGGTGTCCTACACAGGGTGCTACTGGTAGTTGGGTGATGCTGGGTCTTGTATACAAGTGGTTTCCTTTGTGGGAGTTCTCACACAGAACTATTTGATACTCTCTAGAACGAAGATCCGAGGAAGGCAATGGCACCCCACCCCAGTACTTTTGCCTGGAAAATCCCATGGATGGAGGATCCTGGTAGGCTCCAGTCCATGGGGTCACTAAGAGTCGGACACGACTGAGCGACTTCACTTTCATTTTCCACTTTCATGCATTGGAGAAGGAAATGGCAACCCACTCCAGTGTTCTTGCCTTGAGAATCCCAGGGACGGGGGAGCATGGAGAGCTTCCATCTATGGGGTCGCACAGAGTCGGACACGACTGAAGCGACTTAGCAGCAGCACCAGCAGCAGAACGAAGATCATGGCATCTGGTCCCATCACTACATGGGAAATAGATGGAGAAACAGTGGAAACAGTGTCAGACATTCATTTTCTGGGCTCCAAAATCACTGCAGATGGTGACTGCAGCCATGAAATTAAAAGACGCTTACTCCTTTGAAGGAAAGTTATGACCAACCTAGATAGCATATTCAAAAGCAGAGACATTACTTTACCAACAAAGGTTCGCCTAGTCAAGGCTATGGTCTTTCCTGTGGTCATGTATGGATGTGAGAGCTGGACTGTGAAGAAGGCTGAGCGCCGAAGAATTGATGCTTTTCAACTGTGGTGTTGGAGAAGACTCTTGAGAGTCCCTTGGACTGCAAGGAGATCCAAGCAGTCCATTCTGAAGGAGATCAGCCCTGGGATGTCTTTGGAAGGAATGATGCTACAGCTGAAACTCCAGTACTTTGGCCACCTCATGCGAAGAGCTGACTCATTGGAGAAGACTCTGATGCTGGGAGGGATTGAGGGCAGGAGGAGAAGGGGACGACAGAGGATGAGATGGCTGGATGGCATCACTGACTGGATGGATGTGAGTCTGAGTGACCTCCAGGAGCTGGTGATGGACAGGGAGGCCTGGCGTGCTGCAGTTCATGGGGTCGCAAAGAATCGGACACGACTGAGCGACTGATCTGATCTGATCTGAGGATTAGGAGTTCTCTGGTGGCCTAGGGTCTTGGAGTCAGTGCTCCCACCCCAAAGGCTCAGGGCTTGATCTCTTGCCAGAAATGGAGATTCTACAGGTGGTTTGTTATGGCATTAAATGAGATTTAAACAAATACCCAAACATAAGAAACCAAAGATGATTCACAGATGACTGCAGTTACAAAATCAGGCAAATAATAATTAAAATAATGGAA